>JBAKGM010000081.1:6488968-6545481 GCA_037177215.1 Asparagus racemosus | reverse complement strand
GATGTACATATATGTACATATACATATATACATCTATGTATATGTACACATATATGTATATGTACATATATGTACATCTATGTATATGTACAGATATACATAGATGTACACACACACACACACACACACACACACACACACACACACACATACATACATACATATATATATACACATACATACATACACACACACATACACACACACGCACATACATGCATGCATGCATGTCCTAATGATGACCACGAATAAACAAAAATATCTACATAGCCAAACAAGGCTGTTCATTTTGGGTTGTCCTCTGTATACAACACCAGTGAATGAACAAACATAATACTTTAGAGTCCTAAATATATCACATACAAAAATAAATTTTCAAGCTCATCCAATAATAGATGTAACTTTTAAAATTCAAAGATGCCTTACATGTTTGGCCATACCAAAATCAGCAAGCTTAACTTCACCATTAGGATCTACAAGTATGTTTGCTCCCTTAATATCCCTGCATGCAACTCATCAACCATACTTAGTTGGATTGATAGGTATTATTTCTGCTGCAAATGACATAGACAAGAGCAATTAAACACCTGTGTACTGTATTCCTCCCATGTAAGTACATGAGACCAGCAAGAATCTGCCTTGTATAACTGCGAACAACAGGTTCCCCAAAGGATCCATATTCCTGAAGTAACTTATAAATAGACCCACCAGAAACGTATTCAAGATAGACTGAGAGTTTGTCATCAACCTGTACAAGGAAATTTTATAACCAGTCAGTTGACTACTTCTGCACAGCTATCTCAATCAATTTGACACAAGAACTTCTAGAGCAAAGTTTTCATCTGGAAGCTAGTATGTAAATTAAGGTAAGTTACTACTTTTAGAAGGTAATTATTACTTCAGAAGCAGTTAATAATATAGATGTAAAATATGTTCTTCCATTCTGTCAAGATATGGGAAGACAAAATGATGGATCCTAAGGAGTATAATCCAAAATATACCTATCTTTTCCAATTAGCAGTGGGAGAATTCATAGCTATGTCGAAATCAAAGGGAAAAAATGCATGATGGTTTGGTGTTAGGTTTGATCTTTTAATTGAGCAGCTAAATCTTTGAAGAGAATCAATTGTCAAATATATACAATTTCAGCAACAAATTTGTATAACATGAAGCTGTACATCAGTCATAATTGACCTCTCATCATATACATAAAACACTCATCATAGTATTGGGACTAACACCCTTCAGAACCCACATCTTGTTTTCTATAATAATGAAAACTATGCCTTTCATATAGCATGGAATGCTCTCTTAGGAGATTAATAATTTTCCAGAAATTTGCAGACTAACATTGCAGCCAGTGCTTCTAGTTATGAAGTATGTAAAGCACATGGTTGACACCTTAACTCGTAGCATCCCCTTTCTCTTCCCCTACTGATATCGATCTGTGAAACTATCTTCTCGCTTAATTGCTGAAGTGTAACCAAAATAAGTCTATATAATTGAAGGGGGGATAAGAGATGATAAAGCAGATTTAGAAGTTACCATTTCACTTCCATAGTACCGAACAATGTTTGGATGTGATAGCTGACTGAGCAAAGTTATTTCCTAAAAAAAATGAGATTGTTTTAAAATCATTGTTTGAATTTTGAATATTTGTACTGCAATAATGAAAACATGTCACAAAAGAACCAAGCATTTGACAAAAATAAAGAAGATTAGATTTAGAGGGTTGCCTGGTTTAGTTGCCTGAGGCATTCTTTTGAATTTGAATCATCAAAGATGACTTCGACCTCTTTAATTGCGCACATTTGTCCACTTTCACTGTAGCAGAGTGCAAAAATCAAAGAGCTCTTGTAAACTTAGTGTTTAACAGAAAGGTCAGCTTTACTACAAGTAGCAAGGATAGAAATATGGAAATGCTAAGTGTACTACAAGAGCTATACTACTCTTGTTCTGCTAGACACAAATAAGTCGAGTCCATAGGAACTCATAATTTCTCTTTGCAATTATTTTTTTTTTTTAAGGTCCCGCTTTTTTGTGTAGTATTACAAGAGTGGTATAACTCTTACGTACAGTTATCACTACTCTAAAAGTATTGTTAAATGTATAGTTTTTAAGTTCATTTATGGCCTAGGTTACCCGGACACTTCATCTTGGCTTCCGTATCTGTGTCCAACAATTCTCGTGTCTGTGTCCATGTCTGTGTCAGACACTCCATGGACACTTCTTGAGTATATACATACATTTATGCAAACGTGTGCCTAACTATATAATACATGATTTAGTTTAAAACACTCATGATACACTTCTTAGACATATATGTTACACTTCACCTCAAATTTCTGCAACTCGTTTCGTTTGGATCGGGCTCGTTTCAGCCCATATCATGTTCATAAGCATGACTTTAAACGGTCATTTGCATATATACTTCAAAAAAGAGTGGTTTTTCAATTGATAATCTTCTCAATCAAGAGTAACGCTCTTGTAAACCTAAGTGGATAGAATCTCTTGTCCACTAACCTTTTTATTCATTAGATTTGCTTTGAGATTCGTGTTGACATGTGATACATATCAAGGCACGCATCTCAAAGATAGCATTAATGTGTATCACATGCCAACACGAATCTCAACGCAAATCCAATGGATAAAAAAAATTGGTGGATAGAGCTCTCAGTCAACTTAAGTTTATTCTAGCTTCACTCCTCAATAAAAGAAACATCAAAATGGTATAGGAATTTTAGTTCTCATAACATGTAATTAAAAAACAATATCGATCTCATATAAACTATTTTTTTCAATATGTACATATAGCCGTGTCCCCGTATCCTATATTTTACAAATTTGTTGTGCCCTATATCCGTAGCCGTGTCCATGTCCGCACGCACACCCGTACACGTGCAGAATAGTTTATGACTTATTTGTATTTTAAGAGGCATTCTCTATAGTACAAATTCTCATTATACATTCATTAGTGTTATGGAAGTTCAGTAACAATTTGATTTATTAGCTTCCAACTTTGAAAAGTTGATCAAATGAGAAAGGATACATACCCGTTGAATCCAAGATATACATGGCCGAATGTTCCTCTGCCTAACAATTTCCCCTTTTTCCATTGTGATGGAACAGAACGTGAAGACGAAGAGGAAGAAGACCCGGGAGAGCTTGGCGGAAGGGGGAGTGGATGAGGTGGGCTCTTCATATCATCTTGTCTTAGTTTCGGAGAACCCGGGCTTATGCCAAGTGCTCTTGGATGTGTAGGGGATGTAGGAAGAGGATGGCCTCTAACACCATTGGCCGTATTAAATAAGTGTGACTCCCTTTTGGGAGATACTGAGATATCACGACACTTCTGATGCTCCAACACTGTATTCACCATGAGATGATGCTTGTCTTCTGCCACATGGAGTTGCCCTTGGGAGTCATGTAACGATTTTCTGCCCCTCAACACGTTGATGGGGTCTGAATTTCTAATAAACCCAACAAAAAATTAAAGAATTAAAGATAAATTCAAACTTAATGCACCCTCTTCACATAGTTATTTACAATTATGTACATATGATAAGACATTGATGCATCATTGCAAAGATGCTAAAAGACATCAAAGTAATAACAACCGCCAAAATTGACTTTACTTTAACATTCCTAAAGAGAAGAACCATGGAATAATCACATAAAAGGTAATACAACAGCATAACTAAATCAACCTAAATAACCGCCTCAAACTTCCAAATTAAAGAACATGCTTACTAAAAAGCTTAACCCAAGAATTAGTACATAGAACATATTTCAAGCAATCAATCCTAAATCAATACACCAACAACATCTTTATTCTAAGTTTTTGGGTTGACCACATGAAATTTGCACTCTTTCATTCAGTTCTATTATGGGTCATCCCCTTCATTAATTTAATTATTATCATATACTTCTTAATTGCTTCCAACCAAGTTCTATCAGTTCTACCCCTATCCCTCTTTACCTCAATAATTATAATTTTATCACTTCTCTTAACCGGTATCCGGTATGTTTAGTATCCTTTCTTGTACATAATCAAACTATCTCAATGATTGCCTCTCAGTCCAATTTCCTGCGGACGCAAATTGCAACATTCTCATTTCTGCTGCACTCATTTTTTGCACATGATGTTTTTTATCCGAAATCAATCAATTTTGCAATCATAAAACAATCCAAATCCAAGAGCTTGGTTACACTTACTGCTTTACACGACCAAATTACCAATTCTAACAATTTCACAACATGGGCCCAATCAAAAACACAAACTTTCCCCCCCTAAAAAAAACAACTTCACAACATGGGCCCAATCAAAACACAAACTTTCCCCCAAAAAAAAATTACAAAATACAAAATAAGGTATTATTAATTAGTTACCTGTAAAACCCAAAATCCGGCGCCTCATCGGACCCCGAGGAGCTAGCGCTAGAAGCGGACGCGGTGGCCGAACCCGTACCCGCAGTCCACGGCAGAGGCGACGAGATGGGCTGAGGGAGCGGGTGCCCGAAGGTAAACGGGCCGGGTTCTCCGCCGACGAACCCGGACCCGTTAAGGGGAGATAGAGCCCTGGCTTTCCTCGCTAGAACCTCATCGAAGCTGTTGGCCTTCTCTTTCTTGCTGGATCTTCTCAGTACCGGGTTCGGGTCCCGAGGGCTGGAGCTACAGCTGGCGGAGGAATCGGGTTTGGGTTTGGGTTTCGGTTTGGATTTGCGTGACCACCAACCTGGCATCGTAGCAGAGGACGGAGAATTTTTAGAGAGAGAGGGGGGATTTTTTTGGAGAAGAGAAATAGAAAGAGAGAGAGAGAGAGTATTGGGGATTTTGAGGGAGGTAGAAGAGTAGGGGGTGGGTGACAGCTCAGCAGGCGGCCCGGGGAGGGTACGTGGTATTTATTAGGTGCACCCAGTGAGGGTAAGCACCCAGTGCGTGGAGGCGGGGAGAGTGTGGGTGGGGCCCACAAGGCAAAGGTGGGATTAGGACAGGGGGATTATTGCTATTATTTTATTATGATTATTAAGAGAATACATTTTACAGCCTCAGCGCCAAAATCAATATTGCGAGGATGGAATTAAACGCGGTATGCATCGAATAAACAGGTGATTGTACTGATTGCTTTAATGACATCGTTTCAGTCGATTTTTTTTATTGTCCGTGTCGTTTGTACCCAATAGCAACTGATTGTGGAATCTGCCCGGAATAACTCACATTCAGAGGCCCTAAAAGAGGAATGGATAAGCTCATGTTATGCTTGCACTGATTTTTATTTTTTTTGTATATTACTTTAATGTAGTGGTAGTAATTTGAAGGCTAATTAGCACTTAAAATGTGCTGGAGTTTCCCCTAGTTTGCACTTTTATACCCTTATCCGTGTAACTAAAGTTTCTAAAATTTATACTCTAAAATCTTATGTCAGGTAAACACGAGAATACTTTCTTGAATTTTTTTCATGTAACGCTTATAAGCCGATTTTAGACCACTTATCTATATTACTCATGTGACAATTATTTAGAAGAAAACCACACTTTTGGTTCTGCTCTTACGTGTGTCAAGACTTCAAAATTTTCAAGATATGTCCTCAACAATTTATTTTGCATTGAAACTAATTAGTAAGGACAAAATTGAAAAGATCTAATAACATCCTAATTATCATTCACTATTTGATAACTCCCCCTCAATCCCCATATTTTCTAATAGTAAGATACTTTGCGTCACTTTTGGCAATAATTTTCTTAAAATATACTCATATTAGTATTGATTATTAATGTATTAAAAATACTTTTTTACACATAGATTTACTATATAATGCACGCGATGCATGTACCAAAGAACTAGTTCTAAAAGAGAATTATGGTGGATTTAATAATAAATTCAAGAAATAATAAAGACTAAAAAATTATAAAATTAGCTTATAAGTGATATGTACATGGATAAATTCGTTAACATTTTCTTACGTTCACACGTAACAGAACAGAAGATAATAAAATGTAAACTTTAGAAACTTAAATTATATAAGTGCCGTCGAAATCAAGTGAAGATACGTGCGAACTATGGAAAACTATAGAATATTTTCGTACCAGCTAGCCTAATTTTTACTTGGTAGCCGAGACAGGTTAGATTTTATTTTTATTTTATTTTATTTTTTTTTTTGTCCCAGAGAGTCGGGTGGGGCCCGCGAGGTGAAAGTAATGGAGACGTGAAGGGAAAGACCGTTGGCGTTGGAACATCCCATGTCAACTCGTGAATTATTATTGATTATTTTTCCTTTTTCGCCCCTTTTGTAGTTGTTACGGTGATTATATACGTGAATCGTATTGTCACTTGAGTGCATGTGACCTAAAAGTGACCAACAACGATGATGAACGCAATCTCTCGTATTAGGACCCGGTTGTTGTTAACTGCGAGCATATGTTAGATGTAGCGATGTCGTTCGTCCAAAAAACAAACCATCACTGATCATAATTAATGCTAAATATTATGAGTATCTCTAAGAAAAAGTTAACAGATGAATTGCTTATGGTAACTACATAGAGACAATGGTCTACCTATAATGATTCCATACTGACTATATACAAAGCATTTCTGAATCCTCTTTACTGTCAAAAAATAGTGGCGAGGTCATTATTTTTATTATAGCTGTTGATTTATTCAATAGGACACAAAAAACGAAGAAGAAGTGAATAACTATCTTGAAAGAAATGGACGGCTATTATTCAAAAAACACAGATCATTCACCTCTTAATAAATATATAAGGGGATTCTAAAAGTAACTGCCAAAATAAGTTATTTGTGCAACTGCCATTCTGGAAAATATATATATAAATATAAATAAATACTGATTCATGATAATACATAGGCATGGAGATGAAAACACTGTTAGCTTGACTTCTGCGTTTCAACGTTAGTGAAGTAAGCGCTGTCGTCAACTAAGCCTTGATATCTACGCTGTACTGGTGATTAGGAGATTATTAAAAATTAAAAGGTTTAAGAGTGTGATCATTAATATATTAATCAACAGAAATAATTTGTAGTTAGCTTCATTAATTACCTAAAAAATACTTGCTATAGTCATAGAGTCCTAAGGAGATGAGTTTGACTCTTGGGGATGGCATGTATTAATTGTAAAATATAAGCAGAGTTTATGCGACAAAGAAAGAAAACTTGGTGGTAAGAATAATAGGAGAAAAGGGTGAGATTGGTTGACTCTTGAATTTAGAGTTTTTAATGTGAAAACATAAATTAATAAGTGTTCCTGTATCCTAGGTGCTGATACATACACGAGTGAATGGGGTTGACTTGGTACATACCTTTATCACTATATAATTCATATCATTAACTTTTTTTTTTGGGTCAATAATTCATGACATTAAGTTATTCAACTCACCGTTAGATGATTTACACGTAAATATGTCACCACTGAAGGATCCAGAAACTTTAATTATTGAGGGCAAGGAATGTAACTAGTATATGATGCTTTGAGCTAAATATAAGGAGTTCATCAATATTAGTCCCCCTCTTTCATATTTTAAACTTAGTCCTGAATCTTCATATTTTAAATTTGTCCCTCAAAATTTTAAGTGTTTTGAAATTAGTCCCCCAAATCTCTTAAGTATTTTAAAATTAGTCTCTTTAGTTAGTTCGAGGTTGAAAGATTTAGGGGATTAATTTTACACACTTAACATGTTGGGGGCCTAATTTTAAAATATAGAGATATGGATGACCAATCTCAAAGTATGATGGATATGGGGACTAACATCGAAAAAACTTAATACAAATCACGCCTATATGAAATGTGCTGTGAAGAAATAAAATAAAGTACCTTATTAAAATTCTTTATAATTGTTCCCTCCACATCACTCGCAATTCATGACTAGACTCCTCTCACTATTACAGAGGCGAAGCGAAGGCCAGAGGGATTTTTGTTTCAGAATTTGGGAGAATCGATATTTAATGAGAATTTAGGTATTAGTTAAAGCATTTACCTTAATTTGAGTTTGGTCCATTTAAGCCTTATTTTTAAAATCATTGGGCTGAGGAATCAATAATATCAAATATTAAGGGGGTGATTTGAAAATAAGGGCCTAAAATTAAATATTTAATCTCAAGGGACAGTGGGGCAATTGCCGCCACTATCCCCACATTGAATCCACCCATGTATGCCATGTTAATAATACACTATTCAATTACGTAAAAAAAGACTGTTAAATATCGTCATTAGGCATATTGTATTCTTTTCCTTTAGTCCCACATCATTTAGGATATAATAACCTTCTCTTGCTCTTGTATTTAAACTCTTCAATATAATGAATAAAATAGTCTCTTTTCTCCCAAAATCTCTGTTCTTAACAATGGTATCAGAGTTATCCTCTTGATCCCAAAGAGACCTCTCTCTTCTTCCTCTACATAGAGCAGCCGAGAGAGTTTTGCTGAAAACTCCGCGCTTCCCCGTCGGCGGCCTCGACACCGGATTCAACTTTGACACACCGCCCCATCGCTCACAACCTCTCACCGTCCTCTGCTCACTGCAAAACCCTAGCCCTAACCTTTGTCGAATGACAATGTTCATCCGAGGGTGTTGTTCGCCCGTGGACTACTGTGCTACTCGAGTTACTGTTTATACTGAACCTTGCTTCTTCGACACCAACTTCGACATCAACCTCTTCTTGGCCACCACTGCTACCAAGGATAACCCGCGTCGTAGTCGATCGGCTCCAACTAGGTAGGACCCGCTGGTCTTCATCATTTTTGCGGCATCAACCATCATCCAAACCCTACCGCCTCGCCTTGCAAAACCCTAGCAGTTCCTCCATCGCAAACCTTTGCCTGCCAACACCACTATTGCTCCGATTGGTGTAATTGCACAAACTATTCATCACATGCACAAAAAGTGTTCGACGAATTGCCTTAGCGAGATTTCTCACTCCTTGGCCAGCCTCTGGCCAAGCTCTTTCTAGCTAAGCGCTCTCCACTCGCCGATGCTTGCAAGATCTGGCCACCGTGCCTCCTCTCGCAACCACAGGTCCGCCCTCTCGCAACCACCATGCGTGACCACCGATCACTATTGCGACACCATACCTTGCCACTTGTAAGATCCAGTAACCGCGCCTTCTCCCGCGACTACAGGTCTGCCCTCTCGCGACCATCGTGCGTGACCGTTGATCACCGCTGCAATAACATGATCTCGCTGCCTGCAATTCTAGCCACCAATGTGCTTCAATTCAACCACCTCTCGCCAAGGCATGCTAATAACTATCTATGCAAATTTAGCTCGTCTTATCCGAACTCTCGGTTCTCTACCGACCGTGAGTTTGACAGGGTGTGTTAAATAGAATTATTAGGCATATTGTATTCTTTTCTTTTAGTCCCACATCGTTTAGGATATTAGAACCTCTTCTCTTGCTCTTGTATTTGAACACTTCGATACAATGAATAAAATTGTCTATTCTCTTCCCTAAAGCTCTATTTTTAACAAAGACGTGTTAGCTAAGAAGGTGAGGGACACGTCACCCCCTGTTTATTGTTTATCTCTATGTAAGATTTGGCGAGAATGATTTCTTTTATTATTATTTTTAGCAAAAAAGATAATTACCTTCATGGTATTAATAAGAGTTCAATGAATCAACCCAAATGTAACAAGAAAAGAGCCACAAACAAATAAAATCTAAGCTAAAATGTGGTAAAACAAAAAAAAAAACGTGGAACAACAACCAATGAAGAATTAGACAGAACAGAAATAAAACTCTTGTCTCCTAGAATAATCTTCTGTTTCTTGGATTAATTACTATCCCAAATTTGATATCAAACTATATATGTATTTGGAAACAATAATAGGGTATGTAATGCCAACACATCCTCTCCAAACAACACCCAATAATGTAAGAACATATTCACTAGTTTTTTTCCTTAGAAAACATCATCACTACAAAAAAAAACACATTTGTACTCACTCAAGTGACATCTATCCATTGCAAACTGCCAAATGCCCACTCTTATCTTTGCTCCCAAATTGCAATGTCGCTTCCTGTCATCCAAGAAGTATCCTCCAGACGGAAAGTTTCATGGAATCTGCCCTCGGAGTGGTACCTTTACAAGATGAATGAAACGCTTTTGTGTTGTCCATCTATTTCAATATTTTTTTCATTAAAACCCCCCACTTTTGCCCACTTCACCTTCACCTCTCGTGTGAGGACCAACATTAAGAGCTCATACCTACAAAAATTTAAGTTAACAACGTTCTTATTTTAATTTTTTGGGATCGACTATATGAATCTTTTTTTTTAAAATTCAGTTTTAGTTATAGTTATTTTCTCATGAAGTTAATCATGACCATTTTTTTAATTGTTTCAAATCAAGTTCTCTTAAATCTATCTTTTATGTTTTAATTATAATCTTATCATTCCTCTCTAAATGATGCATTTAATGGTCTTTGTTGCATATGATCGGACATCTTAGTTAATTTTTTTTCTCATATTATCCTCAATAGCACAAACATGCTTTTTATTCAATCTAATAAATACTATGCAACAATTAGAAATGGACAAATATTGATTACAAAATTAGTACTGCGATTAAAGAAACTTTTGTATTGAACTGGATAGTTGCGTTACACGATGCAAACATGATAGATAGATTAATTTGCATAGAATCATAGTTATCCAAAAGGATTATTAATGCTAATTGTAAATATATTAATCCTACTAGAAAACATTAGCGCTTAATCAAATTAAAATGTGTTCTGCTTGCAATCAAATACTTAAGTTATATTGTTGAGTTATAAATATTCACGAAACCAATATGAATTAGGCTTAGTTACTTGAAACTAGATTGACCCACAAGAACTGAAGCTTGCTCAAAAATATATTTAATCCTAAAAGAATAACATGCACGCGCATAATCGAATCACATATGTGCTAATCCAAAGATGTTCGCTCTGGACCCCAAACTCTATGAGACCACTCATTAAACAAATCACCGTGCATTTTCTCTGATTTTTCAAAATACTATCAAAACCCATCTTTTTTATTCGTCCTTAATTACTCTTTTTGAAAAAAAAATTCTATAATAAAAATGTAGATATCCAAATGATAAATTTAAAATTGATTTTCTACAACAAAAGATGCTTGCAATATGCAACACTTGATCGCCTACAACTGACTTAGTGGTTGAGGTTTGGGGTCTCCGCCCAAAAACCGTAGAATCTATCCATGTCTATAGCATGTCTATTTTCAATTTCTAATTACTAGACATTATAATAATTGTGCTATGCATCTAGGTCTGGATTGTAAAAGAAGGGTCCGACTCTTTGCTTGGATGATACTAAGCTAAGGTTTCTCAAATAAATAAATAAAAATTGCAACACTTGGAAATAGTGAATAAAAGAAGCAAACCGAATATGAGAAGAGGAATAAAGATATGATGGTGGCGAATATAACGGGGGAATAAATCCAATGGAAACATAAATAAATCATTTATTTTAGTATTTTACTCTCATCTTATTCAAATAAGTTTCTGACACGTGTTCATTTTACAGATGGAGTTAATTTGTTATGGGTTTCGGTTATTGTTGTTCAGCGAACGTTCTTTTTGTCAGGGCAAAATCCGTGCACGAGTACATTAATATGGGAGATATGGGCGTATCCATCAATTTAAATTTAAAATTCCACTTTCCTAAAGTTAAAAGTTTCATCGTGTTAGCTCTGAATTACTAAACATTTATTTTCTAAGAATAATATCTTGTGAATGATTTGAACTGGTTTTAATTATCATTATGTGGCATCTAAATTTAAAAAATTTCAGAATTTTTCAATAAAATTGTTTCCTTTTTTTTTTGGGTACGCGGTCAGAAGGATCATTTTGACAGAGAAAATATTTTTATTATTTCTTGAATATGATTAGAGCTAGATATATGCCTCACAAATCCTGTATTAAGCTTTCAAAAAGAAGGACCTCCAAAATTTAACTTCGTAAAATTCAGGGATTTTGAGACTATGTTTTGTGGATTGCTTTAAAAACTAACTACTCTTCCTTTTGAATACCACAATGATTAGTATGTCCGTAAAAGAAATGTTAGTTTAGTATAGCAAACCAAATTATGAGAGGCATGCATATCAGCCATTAATCATGAGATATAGAAAATAAATTTGTTGAGATATAGAAAATAAATATGTTCTCCTAACAAGGTTAGTACTATCACATTAGAATCTTAGATTATTGATTTTATTTTGGTGCCACATTAGACGCAACTGATTACACATGTTGAGATCGATTTGAGAGAGTATGACGAAAAACTTTAGCTTTTAATAACCTTAAACAATTGTCCTTTGATTAAATAGAACAATAAGTAATATGGTAGACAATGATTTCTAATCATAGATATCATTAGATCATTAAAATCAAGAGAACAAACTAATAGTAGGTACCAAATAAAGTATAAAAACAATCATAGAAGTGTCTAATTATATATTCACGCCTTCGATTAAGCAGGAATATTATATCACGTATTTGGATGCAATTATTTATCCTCCAATACGAAATTAATTCCCTCGTTAATCATATGCATTTAGTTTTTGCTAAAAATCATATCCCACCTTCAGTTTCGGAAGGCACTTTGGTTACTAATAAAAAATTAGTATAGCATGCTGATCAACATATTATATGCTTGCTAATTGCTTTTTAGCCAGGTAATAGAGTAACTAAGTTCTAGAACTTTATTCTTAGTTATAAATTTAAAATTCTCACGGTCTACTTTATAAAAAGGATTCATCAAAGTGTAATTGGCAAATAACAAAAAAAAAAAGGTGCATTTTTGTTAATATATATCTTATATTTGTTTAGTATCCAGTGAACTTTAAACCTGGTGGACCTTAGGACCGAGTTAATGCTAGGATTTCTGTCATAGAACCTTGTATAAGCCTCTCTTATCTGAGAGAGCTTTGAATAAAATTATGACTTCAGATAAAATATAAGATGGTGGCTATGTATGTTTATGTGAGGCTGGGAGATTGAAAGAGATGAATGATTCTTCTTGTAATCTTGTGTCTCATAGATAATGGATTTTTTATTTGTTGCTCTATATATGTAGATCAAATTTACTCGATTGAACCACGTAAATATCATGTGTTCTTCTTGTTTGCTAGTATTACTATCTTGTGACCTTGTTAACTGTTATGCGGGAGAGATCGGAATAGGAGATCATTAATATCTAACAATTTGTACTAGTGTTCTAAGAGCATATCCTGTAGGATGCCAGGTTCTCATAAGATATGAGAGACACAAATCTGATCGAGATTATTTGTCTAGTGTGACTCTCTTCCCTCTCCCAACTCAAATAGATCGATCCAATTCACTTTCGATGGTTGTAATCAACGACTCCTCCGACAACACTGCTGGAGGAGTCAAACACTGCGATCCAAACGACTTGGATCTATCGGTGCCCAGGCTTTTGAACCTCTTTATATGAAAGAGGGAGAGAACCACACGAGGTAACATAACTCCACTGCAAGTAATGTGGTTTGGTGACATAATAGTAATACTGCCAACACTCCCCATGTCCCTGATTAGATCGCGTCTATCTAACCTGGAGCATGGGAATGGAATGTGGGACCTACACACCCGATGGTTTACTTGATAGGGGTCCGGGATCGAACTTGAGTTTTAGTCTAGAGATCTTCATGCCTTGTCAAAGTTTCCCTCATGTAGGAAATAAAAGAAGAAGAAGAAGAATCTTGACTAAAATTAAAATTGATGTTTTAAAATTTAAGCATTTAATAATGTCCTGCTCTGTTCTACTTGTAAAAAAAATCGAATTTCTTTTTGGCGGTTTATATGTTTTTTATATTTTGATTACTAAACATCTTCAATCATATCATATGCTTGTTATATTATGATGAATCCTTAGACTTGCCCTCTTGTATTTTCATGACACTTTCATGGACGGAAAATCAATGGAAATCAATGAGGAATGTCGGTTCTTAACTCAATTTCCTTCGACTCTCTGTAACTCCACCTTCAAGAATCTAGGAATTTCAAGATCATTGAATCAATTAACTAATTCAAGTTTTCTCAATGTTGGAGGGAGAAAAAAACAGCTATTTACTTTTCAAGTTATAAAAAAAATTACAAATCATAATATTAACAAACATAAATCAGGTCACTAATTTCACTTTACCTTTATTTATTTATTTTATAAATTATAGGAGCCTTCAGAAAGGCTTGGCATTGGTTGTTAGAAGTTTTGACCAAATTAACCCATGTGTTAAATGACAAATAATAAAACTAATGGCATATTAATAGAGAATAAATTGGCTCTTAATGTGATATTATTCAGGATTGTTAATGGTCATTATTCTGATTAATGGGTGAATTAATTTGGTTTAATTTGAGGCTGATTTGGGGTGGAGGTGATTATGAGAATGAAACCTCTATAAATAGTGCGGTTCTTTGCTAACAGAAAAATACAACGAAAAAAAAATAAACCCTTTCACTGGAGCCCCCAAAATATCCTACATTCTTCTCATAGTTTCGATAATGGTGTAGGTGGAAAAGAAAAGGTGTCAAAACTGTCACCTTCATGTGAAACCTTAGTTGCATTCTTTGTTAATTTTAAGTATCCCAATATAATTTATTAATTATTTTGTAGTTGACTAGTGTTAAAGAGCAAGATTATTAGAAAATTTGTTGGGCAGTTAGCTTAAAGTAAACGGTATCCAGTCAAAAGGTAATAATAAAAGACTTTCTCCTGACGTGAAGGAAACTTAAGTGGATTACTCTAAAATCTTAATTAACCAGTCATAAGTACATATGACTGATGTTAATATAAGATGGACTCCACTAGTGAAAGCTTTGTCTCATTAGTTTGGGATTTGTTATATCTTGGTTTGTTGATCACAGATTATTAGGTCCTAAATGCAACATTTTAAGATACATTTAATGCACATAAAACTGAATAAAATAGGAAGAGTAAATTTCGGAAAAGCATATAATCCAAAGTTTATAGCAGATACCGAAATAGACCTGAGCTTGTAATTGTCAACCGTCACTTATATTGTTTTCCTTAGCCATCAAATTAATTATCTACATTTTAATTAGGAATGGGTGGACTAGGGTTCAACTTCTTTTAACTGTGGACTAGTTCAATTCAACTAGCCATGACTCAAAGAGAGGTTGAACGGAATGCTCGCGCTAAATTTAGGTTTTTAAATTGGTGAAAAAAAAAAAAAAAAAAAAAAAAAAAAAAGAGGACTAGATGGCTCTTTATAGGAAGAAAGAAAAATGCCGCATATGTCTCACAAGTAATTCCGAGTTAGTATACAATTACTAGCGTAATTGATATTAGTGTAAAACTCTCCTCTAAAAATTTATTGTATTACTATAATCAATAATATTGTTCAATGCAAGTGTAGAACTTTAAAATTTATGTTGAAATATGTTGTCACATTTTATATGTCACTTCTTTCAAGAATTTTTATGGTGGCCCATCTATAGGATTTTTTTCCCCCTTCACGTGCACGAGGAATATTCGATACGACTAAAAAGTTACAGTTGATTAATTCTCTAGTTGCTAGGTGTCATATCTTGCTTCCTCCCTCAAAACTTTTGCTTTTCAGCCTGTATTTTTAAAGAGTAAACCTCTTCTTTCCTTTTCATGAGATTAGATGTTAACTTGATTTGGGAGATTCCTTATCCTAAAAGATTATGGCTTAAATTTCATTTTTGGCCATCACTGTCTTTATTACTATAAGTTAATTGAGTGATATAAGGATAATTCTAACATATCTACCGGGAACTTTTTTAGACTACTCTCAAACTACTACATTCAGAGTTGTGTGGCTCTTGTTATTTAGATTATTTTCAAAGTTGACTAGCATTATCACACATGCGAATGCACTTGCAACAAAAATTAAAACTTACATATTCTAATTTTTATATAAAAGGGTCACTTTAATATCCTCAAGTATCCTCGATTTTTGTAATGTTTTTTTATAATATATGTTAATTTGATACAACATTTTATTTGTCTTATTAAAAAATTGCTTTGATATATATTTCAATTAGAGTGAAGATATAACTTTCCTAGATAATATCATTAAGAACAGTCTTTTTTATAATTTATCTATCAATATTCTAATTAATTATTTTAAGCTAAGTATTTAGATATGAGCATTCAATAATATTTGCCTGGAGACATGTTGTAGTACTAATTGTTTATTTTATTATATTTACTTTACAAAAAACACGTGAAAACATATCCAAGGGGAAAATGGGACATGAGTGAATCGGTGCAAATAACATTCCATTAATGGTTTAAATATAAAAAGGACATACATTAGACTGTACTCTGCCTACCTCTTTATCCACGTGTCCTAGTGAGGATCCTCCCAATTCTTTTTTTAAAACCCTAAGTGGAATTTAACATTTTACCCCTCAATACTATATTGATGTGGACAATGGTCATCCAAGCCTTCGGGTATCCATAGTGGGTTTTTAGTAACATAGTACAGACGAGGCATCAAGGACCCCACCACTCTACATGTAGTAATTTGAGAGTAGTTTAAAAAAATATAGTCTAGTCATCGCTACTCATGGTATAATATGTGATGTAGTTTTAAAATAGTAATCCTTTTAAGAACTACGTGCATAAGTACGGACGGTCAGTCATGAGCCTTACGGTGAGAATGAAATTACACAATTGCCATCTTATTTATCATATGCAAGGCTCAAAACCTTCTACTCGCATACGGATGTTTACGAAAGAACTCCGACTCATAGTTTCATGCGTTTTTTAACTCTTTTGTTCTCCGTAGTCATCAAATTGAATTATCTATATTTTAATTAGGAATGGGTAGACTAGGGGTCAACTTCGTTTGACTGTGGACTAGTGCACTTCAACTAGCCGTGACCCAAAGAGAGGTTGAACAGAATGCTTGCGCTAAATTTTGGTTTTTAAAGTGGTAAAAAAAAAAAAAAAAAGGAGTAGATGGCTCTTTTCTAGGCAGAAAGAAAAATGTAACATGTGTCTCGCAAGTCGCAAGTAATTCCGAGTCAGTATACAATTACTTGTGTAATTGATATTAGTGCAAAAATCTCCTCTAGAGAAGCATTGTGTTACTACAATCAATAATAGTGTTCAATGCAAGCATAGGACCATAAAAGTTGCGTTGGTACATGTAGTCACATTTATTATGTCAATTTTTATGGTGGGCCATGTGTAGGATTTTTTCCCCCTTCACGTGCACGAGGAATATTCGACAAGACTAAAAAGCTACAGTTGATTAATTATCTAGTTGCTAGGTATCATATCTTGCTTCCTCCCTCAAACTTTTGCTTTTCAGCCTGTATTTTTTAAAGAGTAAACCTCTTCTTTCCTTTTCATCAGATTAGATTAGATGTTACCTTGATTTGGGGGATTCCTTAACCTAAAGGATTGTGACTTTAATTTTATTTTTGGCCATCACGGTCTTTATTACTATAAAATTGAGTGATATATACAAGGATAATTCTAACGAAGCTACTTGGAATTTTTTTAGACTACTCTCAAACTACTACATCTAGAGTTGTGTGGTTCTTCTTATTTAGATTATTTTCAAAGTTGACTAGCATTATTGCACGTGCGAATGCACGTGCAACAAAAATTAAAACTTACATATTGTAATTTTTATATAGAAAGGTCGCTTTAATATCATAAAGTATCCTTTATTTTTGTAAGATTTATTATAATATCTGTTAATTTGATACAACATTTTATTTATCTTATTAAAAATTTGCTATGATATATATTTCAATTAGAGTGAAGATATAACTTTCCTAGATAATGTCATTAAGAATAGTCTTTTCTATAATTTATCTTCCATATTCTAATTAATTATTTTAAAGCTAAATATTTAGATATGAACATTCGATAATATTTACCTCGACACATGGTGAAATATTAATTGTTTATTTTATTATATTTGCTTTTATCTTTTTTGTGGAAAATATATTTAGCGGTTTTATAGTTATATTAGTTGGACAAAGTTTTTTTTAAGAAAATAGATTAGGATGATTTTTATAATTTTTAACAGAATAAATTTTTATAGTTTTCTACTTGTATATTTAAAAGATTAGAATTTACCCTAATAATCACAATATTAATTATAGAAAATTATAAGTGAGGAGGTATTCATAATTCTAATTAGTTTTTATTTATGTATACAACTTATTGCAAACCATATTTTATTAAAGGCTTAAACAAAACGAAAAAAACACGTGTGAACATATCAAATGGTAAAATGGGACATGAGCGAATCCGTGCAAATATTATATTCCATCAAGGGTTTAAATATAAAAAGGATATACTTTAGACTTTTCTCTCTCTACCTCTTTATCCACGTGTCCTAGAGAGGATCCTCCCGATTCTTTTTTTTAAAAACCTAAATCGAATTTACCATATTACCTCTCAATCTTTTATTGAAGCCTTACAATGATTATGAAATTACACATTTGCCATCCTATTTGTCAAGGCTTAAAACTTTCCGCTTGCTTGTGGATGTTTATGAAAGAGCTCCGACCCATAGTTTCGCGCATTTTCTAACTCTTTTTTTAAATTTATTCTTAACAGTACTATATCAGATCTTTCTTTTTGTAATGGTTTTCTCAGTGTTTTATCTTCAAAAATATATAGTGATTTTTGTTTTTTAATAGAAAATACATTGAGTTGCAACTAATAAATTTACATGATAATACAAACATCACCTGTAATCCTAAAAATTATAAAACCTTAGAATGGAAAAGAATTGGAATTATTCACCTCATTAGTTTGGAAAAAAAAATTGCACACCTAATGTTAAAAGTATAAAACAGTGACCTTTGTAATCAAGTGACTTGATTATTCAAATTGATATAAGTACGGCTTATTTGTTACCTCTATAATATCTTCACTGAAAGATTACTTTACTAATTTATTAGGCTATAGATTTATTTATTTTTTCAATCATTAGGAATGAATTTACATTTTAATACATTACTAGAGCAAAAATTGGAATCCTCAACTCTTATTATCATTTCAAAATCTTAATGTTTGAAAGGATCGCTTTAAAATGATATTTACGTTTAACTCAAATTTAGATTCCACCAAATGCGTTTGGGCTCCATAAAATGATATTCAATCTGAAAGAGTAGCGTGTGTTAAGAGTGTAAAATTAGAAATTTTCATATTTATGCTAATTCTATAATCTGTAAAATTATAAAATGATAATTTTCAATTTTATAGCAAGTATTAGCATAACGAGAGGGATTTATGACGCAAGAGCTTAAAAGATTACACAAGCATGATTTGTTCGGACTCATGCTGCGCCATCCTAATTTGCAACCGTGTTGCATTGCTTGGCTCATTCATCACCTTAAACCATGAGTAATGACAAAACTAGTATTAAACAAATAAATTATGTCATTTACAACTAAGGTCTGTTCCATGACGAAACCATCCAACTCTGTTGTAGTGTCGTTGGTGTCGGCCATTGGAGATTATTGTTTTCATTTCCTTGGTAGTTACAAAAGGTAGCCTTTTCTATGGTAGGCCAATGGAATTAATAACTCCATATCTAAAAGTTTGGATTAGGATATTCTAGAGCATTATATTTTAGTTTATTTTTATTAAATTATTATTTTGGAAGGAGCCGTGACCGAAAGCGCCATAGTTTAATAAATCAAGCTTTGATGTTGATAAGGTTGCGAGGGTTATGACAAAAGTTCAGTGTGCTTGTCGTTGGAGGGTCTATTAGCTCCATCCATTTGTTTTACGCTTGCTCGTGATTGTAATTGATTTAGATAGTTTAGGCCAAAATCTTCTAAAATAAATTTGCAAAATTAACAGTCGTATCATTTGCGTGCATCGATCTACTCGATAACTTTTGAATTCCTAATATCTCAAGATGAATGTATTATATGTGTTGCAACAAAATTTTATTTGAATTTTTGGTAATTCGCCATTGAAATTCAAGTTATTAATTTTTAAGAAAATATTTACGCAGATCATTGCCATGGTAATTAGTGTATAAACAAAAAGAGGACTGAAATTTTCAATTTTATTAGGTTTGCGAATTTTCGTTAACAAAATCTAATGAACTTTCTTTCTTGAAAAAAAAAATTTGTTTAGAAACAAAGGCTGTAGTGTTATGATTTGGACAGAAATACTTTTTAATAAATTTTGTAAAATATTAAAAAGAAGCTGGATGATGATAAATATATTAATATTAGATGGGGAAAACGGCAGTGACTATATTATTCAAGAAGCTATGGCCCATGGACTAAGGTTGGGCCATTTCTTGTGTCCCATGACTAGAAAAAAAATAAAGGATGAGTTTAATGCAGCAATTTGCTACATACATTTAGGGGCCAGAAACGAACGAAATAATTAACAAATAGATGATTTCTTATTCTTCGGTTGCATTCGATTTGATACTTCAGCTAACTATAAATGAATAGTTTTTATTATTTGATATATAAATGTATAGAATTTAACTAAATACAATTTCGATTTGTTTAATTATTAAATATTTGCTTATGTTTTTGTTTACTTTTATATTATTATTACATTATATTATCTTTTGTGTTTGTATAAGATCACAAATGATGCTACTTATAGTATTATATTGATAATTTATAAAACATATAATATAAAAATTCTTATAATAAAATATCATAATTACAATTAGTAAACGGTAAAGAAAATAAATAAGAAAATATTTCAAACATAGGGTTCAAACTCAAAAACATCATACTTAAGAACACTGAGACTTACAAATTGTCCTAGTTAGATATTCATGAATGCTTATCGAATATTCAACTAACTAACAGAATCGAATTTGAACACTCATTTCGTACTCTACTCGAATTTGAATTCATCAAAACTAACCGAATTCAAATTCGAATCATAATATTATACTACTCAAGTCGGTTTGGTTCATTTCCACCAGCAGTAGCAATCTGCTTCTACAACTTCTGTTTTTTTTTTTTTAAAATTTTAATAATTTTTCCCCCCTTCTGCTTTAGGATCCAATAAATACCACCAATTTCCATCCAAGTCATATGCTCATTGCCCATTGGCAACGAAAATGGGTTTGGTCTTCGTCGAATGAGAATATATGTGATAATGCTAGAGACATACCCACAGGGATTATATAAAATTAAAATATAAGGGGGGGGAAAAAAGGAAAAAGAGAGCCACCAGTTGAAGGGAAATAAAATCAGAAGATGTGGCCCGTGTAAACAACTGATAACATCCACACAAAACACAAACACCCTACAACCTCCCATTCTCATGGATAATCCACACTTAATATCACTACGGTTCACTCGAACCCCTCCAACAAGCCCAACTCTATAATCCAAGTAAACATAATAGTAGAGCAAAACAATAGGAGGAAGAGAGAGAAGATTGACAGAAGGAAGAGAGGACTAAAATGGCCTTAGAATTAGCTTGTTTCCAAGTGAGCACCATTTCCTCTTCGTCTACTCCAAATAAACTAAATCCTAATTACCACCCTTTTCCTCACAAAGAAAGGCTCAGATTGAGGCCAAAGAGGCCGATATCGTCATTCTTGACAACATCATCATCTTCATCTTTCAAGCATTATCAGTGTAATGGCCGAGCAGACCGTTTCATTTGCGAGGCAAAGAATGCAGTCGATGGAGGTATAATATGCGCTACATGTTTGTTTTTTTCTATATGCAATGACTAAAGAAGGTGAAAGCCAAGTCTACAAGTAACTAAAAAAATGTGCTTGAAAATTTATGTATAGGGCACTAATTCTTTAGATGCTCTCAGTCCTACTCGTATAAGCATTTCTCTTTGTTAGTTAAGAGCAAAGCATAAGAGTGTCACGGGCCAAACATGCTAGATTGTAACCCAAGTCCGCTCGTCTAAAAAATCACTAGTTTTGTACAAATCCAATAGAGAAAGTATTCACCGATTTTGTATGCACACACAGTTGAAGCGGTAGACGATAAAAGCTGGGACACAGCCGTGATGGCCAACGAAGCTCCGGTGATCGTCGAGTTCTGGGCACCGTGGTGCGGCCCGTGCCGGATGATAGCTCCGGTGATCGACGAGCTGGCCAAAGAATATGCCGGAAAGATCGCCTGCTACAAAGTAAACACCGACGACTGCCCCAACATCGCAAGTAAATACGGGATTAGGAGCATTCCGACCGTCTTGTTCTTCAAGAATGGGGAGAAGAAGGAGAGCGTCATTGGCGCCGTGCCGAAAACTACGCTGAGTGCTACCCTAGAGAAATATATCTGATTGTTGCCGCGTTATGTAGGAGCATGTAAAATGCTGTTACGTAAATGTTATGACATATAATGATAATTTGATGATGAAAGATGGAGGAGGCTACTATTATCAAGTTCTTAAAGGAAAGAATTTATGTTTATGTATGTGATATCTCCATTTATTTATCTCGGGACGGGAATTTTCAGAAGTGTAAATAGGTTCATAAGATGGGTCATGAGAATCATGTATAATAATGTCTAGTCATTTTGACATTGGTTTGAGTCAAACATGTTGCATTCAGTGGGTCCGACGCTTATAACACCCTAACTGGCTCACGGGTCCTCAGCATGACAAACGTTATCAAAGCAATTAATCTCAATTGATTATTTTGAAACCAAAACTAGATCTATGAAGTGTTGATAGATAAGGGTCTCCACATTTTTATTGGATACGGAACTATGGAAAGAATATCGTTACCTTCGTATTTATGAGAGGTGCATAACCTAATTTATCACTATTGAAACAACACTTTACATGCAAAGAAGCAGCTAGGCACAAATTTATTGTATTTATAATTATGAGTTATATATTTCTATCTATAGTAATTGCTTTGCTTTCCTTAAAAATCCTCCAAAACTGACTGAGGTGACCAATTATTTTTAATATGAATAATTTGTCATTGGTCCGAAATTGAAAATTCCGCTCCTTGGTTTCCCTCTAATGTGTACAAGATAAAACTTCTAGTCTAATCAGTTGAATATCTTTCCAATTTCCAACATCCAGATTCACAATCACATCCTTGTTGACTAACACTCTTTATATTTACTTGCACCAATTTCAACAATTTTACTTCCATTTTATACATCCTTAAGATTGGGGGCCAATCGAAATTGTTAGAACATGGTAAAACACATCTTTCTTTGCATACACCTTATCCGCTTTATTTGATTTTTTGTATTTGAATTCTGAATATCTGCGAAGAAAAAACATAACGATTTGGTTTGGAGTATTTTTCTTTTTGATAAAATAAATAAAAGTGCACTTGTGAATTTTGATTCTCGGTCCCCTGAAAATAAACTTCTAGTCACAGTTTGTTCGTTTCATAACAGCTAATAAAAACAGTTGCAGATGCAGCTGTTTAAAAAAAAGTCCAATTACAATCGAACGTAAATCCCAGTTGCAAAGTGTTCTAACAACAAAAGAGGATCAAATTGCACCTCCAGCTGCAACTATTCCCCAAGAATAATCCAAAGAGATCTTGGCATCACAAGACAAACACTCTTTAACTACAACTGCAGTCGCAAGCTGTAACACCTTAAAATTAAACCAAGCAACAAAAGACCTACAAGCACTAGCAACCGCTGCAATTGGACGCCAGCGACAGTTACATTACAACTACAGTTGCAACGAACCAAACATCCACGCAACAAGCACAAGTTTGAAAACATCCGAACATCGACCTCATTAACAATTGTAGCCATTCCCTTCGTAAGTTATATCGAGAAAATGAAAGACAACACTAACGTGCTCTCAAACTACGAAGCAATCTGTAGTCTTGAGCTGAAAATACACGACAGGGCAAAGTACGCGAACTCTTACCGAGCTGGTGTGGTGTGCAGAATGTCTAAAGAAGTTCAAATCAGAAAGTAACTCACCTAGAAATGGAACAGCTATAAAGAACGCCTGTACATGCTACTCAAGTTTCCAATGTGCAGAACTGTACCGAAGAGAAGCACAATGGCAAAGCATAATACAACATTAGCCTTTAAAGACAAATTAGAGAATGCGAGGTTAAGCGATACAAGGACCATGTATGAAAGAAACCACTATATATGTTTTCATTTTGAGGAATTAGTAGTACACGGAGAAAGGCATCTGGAACAAATTGATAGAACTTTTTTAGCTTTCTCGATTGCTGTGGGATATTAAGGTTAACTCTTTCCTCCTCTCTCAACTATTTTGATTTTGAATCACGGGGAGGTTTTCCAATCAAACTGAAGATTATTGAAGTTATTAACTGCTCCAAGCCCACTCAACTGCTGATGGCTTAATACTCTTGGATCGTGAGATATTTGATTCATTCCAACTCTCCCATTCATCATGCTCATTGCATTATTAACCATTCCATTAAAACCCATACCACTTAACCCCATATTATTCGTAATTATACCATTATTAGCAAAGCTACTTGTCCTGTTAAGAGACTGTGTGATTCCATTAATCCCTTTCAACTCATTTCCCAAGGTCCCCATACCATTAAGCTGAGAGGACATCATCATCTCCTGCAAAATTTTCTGCACAGAGCTCTGTGAACTGTTTAGGTCTGCTTCTTGGGGTTGTGAAGAATTCAAGTGAGCGTTGCTATGAGAGGTTGGAGTCAGGTTATTGGATGAAGATGGATTGGGTTGCGAAGTAGCGACTGAATTCGATGAGCTGGCGGATGGAATCTGCATCGTGTTCGCTCCACTATACGGGCTGTTTGCTGTGCCCATATGATTTTCTTGTCTAGAATTCATTGAATTTTGGTGGAGAAGCCCAGCAACGGTAACTGTAGATGTAGTTGATAATGATGGAGCATTCACCGAGTTATTTGCACTTGGAATGCTGTTGCTAACTGCAGCAAATTGTGTACTGGTCGTTTGAATAGAAGCCTGACCATTATTATTTGAGTTTTGAGCAATGGATTGCTGCTCCTCAGGATGTTGTGCTTGTTGATTTTGTTGATGCTGTTGATGCTGAAGCCCAGACGAGCAAGATGTTCTCCTAGGGAAGTTGATTAGGCTATCTGAACAAGCGCACAAGAAAATTGGTTTTTTAAATCATTTATTGGAGTAAAGAGACATTCGAAAAATATTGTAGGTTTAAAACAACCTGAGAAGAATATCATTATGTTTACATTTAATTTAATATAGAAAATGGTACCAAGGTAAAGTAATTAACATTTGTCAGGCACTAAGCAGCATCAGAAAATATCAATTCCACAGCAAACTACAAGTTGTGCTTGTGCAATGTATTAGGTCAATCTCTTGGCGGTGTACAAACATAAACCATGAGAGAGAAAATATCCAACCTGCACAAAATGTTTGGTTTTTTTTACCAAATTCTATTTGCGTTTATAGGCGATTTATATGTGCATACATCAAGTAATTTTAATCTATTTTGATGAGCAGATAGCTAAGAATTTGGTTGGCGGTTGGTAAGATTATTATCATTAGTTATTATTCTTTCCAGCATATGCAACGTGCAAATAGCTATATATGAGGAGATTACCAGAAAATAATATTGTTGGCATGTAGCAAGTAAAGCTTACCCATCGGTCCTGTCCCAGTTTCTCTGCTATAGTCGATCAAATCTTTCATACTATTTACCACCTCCGAAATCTGCAGTTTATATCCCAAAGTCAAAAATCAAACAGTAAAATTAAGGGGGAAATGCACATATGCTACTTTATTTATCATGTCACTCACCTGAATGATACCTGGTAAAGAAACAGGGAGTTAAGTATAGTACTTCATATAAGCACAATAACTAACAACAAGCTAACATGCGCATATTCTTCAGCTAAAAATTAACCATTCCATGTAATTTCACATCTCAGCTTCATTATTTCTAGGAAAAAAGGACCAAAATAAATTCCATCCTCATTTGGTGGTAAGACCAAACTAACCTAGTAAACTAAGACATTGTTAGAAAGTACATGGTCCCGACAGTATATTTATGATGATTGCTAAGCACCAGCTATGAACCCTTATTTACAAAGATTAAGGGAACAACCTTGTGTCCTTGGTAGCGGAAGACGAAGCTTGCTTTTTAAGAGGGCAGCTGAACCCAGCCTACAGTGTGTATTCTAAGCCCACGAATGTATGGGAATTAATAATACAATAGCATCCATAGAATGGAACAGCATTTGCAATTAAATGTCTTCAAGGTGAACCATAGATTGCTGATAATGTGAGAATAAAGCATAATTAACTCAACAAAAGGAAAGTTTCAGTTAATGTTACAAAGATTGTAACCTGGACTCATACCAGACTTCACACAACCAATCCCAATGCTTCAACAGAAAACAATATATAGAGGAAACATTAAAAAGAAGAAAAACACTACCTGAAGACAGCGAACATATCTCTTTGTGTATCCCAGATCATTCACTAGTGGCACCTCCAATGCTTTAGCTAATTGACGAGCAGATGCCACAAACCTATATAATGCATTTTGCAAGCATATTTATTAGAATCATATTGATGGACCAAAGACATAAGAACCCTCTGGCTAGAAATTATATATACAGTTATGGTCAGGGGTGAACAACATCACTATGAGAGAAGAAAATGAATGGTAATAGTTGAATTTCCATCACCAGAATTTGTTTGTTGGTATACTGGGTTGCTAAACATAAAGTGTGCTTTCAATTCGGAAAATGAATATCTATATACATCACTGAAATAGTGTGCATGATGCCGATAAGGAAGATTTTGGGTTATATGTAATATATGAAATAACTTAAAGATTTTTTAGTGTGCTTGTATAAATATTTTTGGAGTGCATATGAAAATAAACAAGATGTTTGGGGTTGTCTGAGAAAAAGTCGAAACTAGCAATCCTATTCTCAAATAAGTAAAGAATAACAACTAACAACATATGCCACATCAATCGCCCTATTCTCAAATAAGTAGCATATGGTACAAATTTGGACATCCTTTGAGCATGCAACCTTAAACAGTAAGTACAGTTAAGCCGTTTGGCAAGGGACTAGGAGAGGAGGGTTATGGAGAAAGGTTAACTTAGTTAACCCATTATGAGGGTTTAAAAATATTTTAACTCCATTTGGATTATGTAGTTAACATGAAGGGTTAACCTTTTTGTGTTTGGTAAATAAAGAAGGGTTAAGAAGGTTTATCATTCTCCTTTTTTTTAAATACCAACTTAACTTTATTGAAAGTAGGAAAATTTTCTAATAACTCTAATATTAAGAAAAATTTAACTAGAATTTGCATTCATCTAGACCATGAAAATATTGTCATTCTGTATTGGTTAAGTAAATGAATGTTGAGGAGGCTAATAAATATCAATTTAAAAATAAAAATTTAAAAACTTGTGGTTATATAGGAATAAAGTGATAAGAATTCTCACTGTAAAAAATTAAATAGTCATATTAGCATGATATCAAATGTTAAAGAGGGATAAATAATAATAATCAAATAAAATGTTTTTTTGTTAATCTTTAATCTTAAGTGAGAATTAGCTATTAAAGAAAAAAAGTAATAATTTTCTCAATAATACTATATCGAAATTTATGATCACTAATCAATACATTTTTCCCTATTGCATATCATATGACATATAATTGATGGACACATTTGACGGATGCAAACAAATAATTGATCGTTTATGATGGGTTTCATAGCAAAATTTTCCCTCCACAAAACATCTTTCCCTCCCATATATTATCCACATAGTTTTCCCCCACCAATAGTTTTCCCCCACCAAAAATCGTACTAGTTACTCGCTAGTTCTTTCCAAAATAACAGCTGTGCATGAGGAATAACACTAATTCTGCCTCCTCGAGAGGAATTGTTAACCTACCAGTAGACGGGTTAACTCATCATGTGTGGGTTAACAAACCCATTGGAGCTTTTAGTTGTTTGGAGGGTTAATGAAGGGTAAACCTTTCACTAACCAATTGCCAAACGGAGCGCTAATAAAAGGAGTTATTCCTTTCCTATGAAAGATTACATGATCTTATAGAACTTTGTGCTGCATTTATCTGAGTTAAAAAGTGATCTCTCTAATTTTAGTTTAGTTCTACAGAGCCTAGACTTGAGAGGACTTTGTGATGATTCAACTCTGCTCCGTCGTGAGGATGCCTATTGGTTTTGTGTGGTTATGAAACAATGGATATCACTCTTGTGAGATGAACAGATCTTGGTACACTGCTATTGGGTTTATGATGAAAAATCCCTTGGGAGGAGTCGACCATACTACATGGGCTAGCAGATAGGGTAAGTCCTCGTGTTTTGTTGATTGTTTTCTATCTCTTATTAAGCTTTCTTCATTGCATTATGTCAATTTGTATCTTATTTTCCATGTAAACTCCTTAAACCTATTAAAAAGAGACTGGTACTTTAGTACTTTAACATTCTTACCTTGATTTAATAAAGTAGGATGTGTTGTTTGGGGTAAAAGGATGCGGGAAAACTAGCTTACACCAGGCTAAATTTTCAGATTAGTTAAAGATATCAGATAAGTATGTTTACGTAACCAAAAAAACACGAACCACAAGCGAAACTATAAAGACCTTGCACAGTAACTATAAAAACCAACGCACACACCACAAGAGAAACTATAAAGAACTTGTAGGGTGGCTATGTATCCCTAGCGTTCTGATATTATTTCTTCAAATCACCAAGATTAAGTATAATCAACCCCAAATTAATGAAAAATAACATGAAGATAATAAAAGGAAAAAGAAATGACTTACGAACTACATGTATTCTGCAATTCCTGAGTTGATGAGCCAGACGATGCAGTCTGAACAGTAGCCTGATACTTGTGCACGACTGCTCCAAGCTGACTAACCTACAAAGAAAAAATCAGGATAAATCAGCCAGAACTACAAGTCAAGAGTGTTTGCAAGCCAATATACAGACAGAGACACTTTTCCTGAAAACATATGTGTGGACTGATATACAAATACAAATTATGCATATGCTGAACTAACAGCTAAGACTATTTCAGTTATTGTTATCTACAATGTAATATATCCTATGTAGGGTCTTTAGCATAAAGGTAAGTAGGTCTATTATGTAAAAGTTACAAGTCTACTTAACAAATATGATTCAAGAGAAGCGATGAATTACTTGTGTTATAAGGGTTGATACTCAACTGTTTAGATGTGTAGATACACACAAATTTATTGTAACGCGCTTACATATAAGTTAGATGAATTACATGTGTA
Source organism: Asparagus racemosus (assembly GCA_037177215.1). Classification (NCBI taxonomy): domain Eukaryota; kingdom Viridiplantae; phylum Streptophyta; class Magnoliopsida; order Asparagales; family Asparagaceae; genus Asparagus; species Asparagus racemosus. The sequence continues at coordinate 6,516,265 of JBAKGM010000081.1, read as the reverse complement.
CATGAGGGTTAAAAATCAGCTTATACTAAGGCGATGAAAAACAGATAAAATAAGTTTAACCCGAAAATCAGGATGAACATTACATAATTATTTTGGTTCTATATACTATGGATTAACATTTACCTGAGGTATTATTAGTCTTCGAGGTATAAGCTCTTCATGACGCCTAGCGCAGAACTCCCAAGAAGCAATCTAAGAGAAGACTGATTAGCCCAATCATCTACAAACCATTTACATAGTTAAATGGACAATATTATGAGCAATTTCTCACCTTCAGATCTAGATTGAACACAATCCGGAGCTGGCCATCACGTACAACACGCAACTGCTCAAAGACACTCTCCTGAATTGCTTTAGCATAGTCCAACACAATCTGACCTGATGCATTCTGATACTCCCGAGGCATATCGACGTAAAGAAGTTCCTCTATTGTGCCACTGGCATATTTGATTTGGCATAGTCTAGGCAAAACCTCAACAGTTGTTTCTACAAGATAATAAAAGGAATCAATAATAAGAAGGAAACCCTGCAAAAGGCACTTCAAGCAGGAAAAAAACTCTAAAAATGGCAATCTATAAGCAAGTACGACCACAAGGCCAAATTATACAAGCAACTGATATAGAAATCAACAACATAAGACACGATGACGAAGACAAAAATGGAACATACCAAAACCACGACCAGGCTTTCGGTTGCAAATTTCACAATGCCATACATCCTGCAATACGTATGTACACAGTCAGCAAAGTTCACATAAAAATCATAACGATACCAAATAGAAAATTACATCTTTAGAGGTACTACAGTTATAGCACTTTACAAGCAAAACAAATCAGGAACAATAAGAGAAAAGTTAAATTCATTTCCATTATATGCTGTCAATTGACATTCATATACCTGTGGGAAAACCCCAGTCGTCTGTCGACCACTTCCGTATAGAGAAACACACCATCTCTTCTTTGCATTAGGTGCAAAGTACTCAGCGACAAATTTCCTCCAGTACTCAATATTGTTATCCTATATTTACAAAAATTGAGAGTACGAGAGTGAAAAACAAGGAAAGCGCAAAAACACAAGTTTAAGTTAGTTCCTCCATATAAATCCTACCAAATGAAACCTCAAAATCAGAATAGAGAAGAAAATTACTTCAGGTCTGTGCTGCTGGTGATACATGTAATGTGTCAATCTACGAGCACACATTCCAGGCTCATAGACTGCTGGTTTTTGTGGCGGTCTGGCGGCAAGATTTTGCTGCTGAAGCTGCTGAGGTAACTGTGCTCTTTGCTGAGGAAGAGACTTGAGTATTAGTTGCTGCTGCTGCTGCTGAAGTAGCCTTTGCTGCTGTTGCTGCAAGAGATGTTGCCTAGACAATTGCATCAACTGCTGTTGTTGCTGATTCTGCTGCTGCTGCTGCTGCTGCTGCTGTAGAAACACTGAAGCCTCTGAATGTTGGGGTTCCATTTTCACCGGGCCTAAATTTCTCAAAGACTGCAACTGTTGTGGCTCCAACTTCACCTGACTCATACCCCTCAATGCTTGTAACTGCTGAACTGGCCCATTTTGATCAGCGGAACCAGTTGGCTGCTCCAATTTAACCGAGCCTTGCTCCAATTTAACCGAGCCAACGTTCCCCATTCCTCCCCTTTGTTGCTGCTGCTGCTGCTGCTGCTGCTGTTGCTGGCTATGAGGAATTTGGAACTGTTGCTGGAAATTATGCTGTTGGTTCTGTTGGTGACCAGACCCGAATTGGTTTCCATTATTATTATGAAACTGCTGTTGGATATTCATGGGATCGGATTCAGTGTTGCCTAAAATATCAACTGAAGTCCCTAGACCATTTCTCTGGTGGAGATTTAGCACACCATTTCCCGAAACTTGACCGCCATTTTGAAACGGAGGGTTGAGAAGGGAAGAGACATTGGAGATGTTAGCAAGCAAGCTGTTTCCATTGAATTGGGTTCTCGGCGAGACGAGGGAAGAAAAAGGAGGCTGAGATTGCATAGAATTGGAGGGAGCTCCTCCCATTAAGCCAGAATTCGACCGGAGAAGCGATGCAGGCACAGATTGGGGCCCACCCATCGGATTCTGAGGCCCCGAGGGAACCATCTTTCTATTACTAGCTAAAATTTTGCTAAGTTTCTATTCACAGAGGTCCAAAAGGCAATCTTTTTCCATCAAAACACCTTTTTTTTGGTGAGTTCACAGGAATCTTTTCCACTTGGCACGCTGAAATCTGAAGTAAAACCCTAATCCAGATTCCAACGACAACAACATTCCAGAAATAACAACCACTAAATAAAATCGAAGCCCCTAAATCAACATTCTGTCTCAAACTCAGCGCACCAATTTCAAAGAGGATTACTTAAAATCGCCGAAAAAGATAAACCCTAACGAGAAAAAGGGATAAATCTAGTTACCACAGCGAACTCAAGCGACTCAAATCCCTGCGCAATAGAGCGAGCTTCAGCAGAGCTCTCCCACTTCGATTTGTAGCTACTCCTTCAGAAATCTACAGCCAGGTTTTCTTCAAGCATTGATTCTGCTCCGCAAAACTGCAATCTTTTTTTCCCCCCAACTCTTTTTTCCCCTGATGATCTTTTTTTATATCCCCTTCTATTTTCAGCTTTATTTATTATTATTATTATTATTTTAAGAGTGCGATGTTACAATCTTGCGGACGTCAAAAGTCTCTCGGATTTGATTAATCTCTTTCTCTCTCTCTCCTCTTTCTCCCTCTGGCCGACTTCGTCTCTCGCATAGAACCCCATCCCATCGTCCCATCATCCCATCCATACAGAGCGCGGGAGAGAAGCCGCAATTACGAAAATACCCGTCTCCTTTATACAAATTACAACAGCGAGCGAATCTCGAGGAGGTTGTGCTGGGTCCCACCTAGGTACTGATTAGATTCTCGCGCACCTCAGAATGTTCGCGCACCGTGGGCTCCGACAACCGAGTAGGCCCCGCTGCGAAATATGGGGAGCGCTGGGGGGTTTTCAGATGGGTGCACTGGACGTGGGTGTGAAATGCTTTTTCCCGACAGGATGTTCCGGTCACCGCCATGTTATCGAGTTTCTCTCGGCTCGTGCTAACCTGTATGCGTTGTGACTTTTGGGCAGGTGAATGCTTGGGCCATCCCTCGAGTTAGTTTACCGGGGAGTGAACGTATCTAAACCATGGATACCGAAACTGCCCTCTTACCGTATAAATGGCCAGACCCATTTTTGTGAAACCCAGTATTGCACCAGTTAAACAGATGGGCTCCACGAAATTGCATAATTAACTCCTTAGAAAATCTTACAATGACAGAGCAATATATGTAAACCAAGGGTTTAAAGTTAATAACTAAATTGACTAATGTACTTATTGAAATATTTAAAAAAAATTGATCAATTGTTTAATTCTGCATGCTTTTTTATTGATTGTATTTTTCAATCTATTTACAATGGTTTTAAATTGATAATAAACATGCATCTCATTTTCTTATTTCTTGATATGATTTTGTATAGTAAGCTTTACCCCTAATGATTGGGGTAGGTGCCAAGCTAAATGATAAATTACATTGTTTTAAATTGTTAACTTTTGAGTTAATTATTTGCACTAATTGTAATGAGCAGAGGATTTTAGAAATTGGTTTATCTGAAATTTTAATGGGAAAAATATTTTGAGACATCTCTTATGAAATGGAATGTGATAAACCCTCAATACTAGGTCAACATGTCCTTTAGCCCCTAAACTGAGTTTTTAATTCATTTACCCCCCAAAATACAATGTCTCATGCAATTTTTTTTCTTTTTTCCATTATACCCTTAGTTAATGCTCTATGTGACCTTTTTTCTTGAACTGGGTGAGGGTCTGTCTATCGTATTCCTCTCATCTCTCTGCCCACTCCATGACCACTACCAATAAGCTCCCCCCCCCCCCCCCCTCTCATTTCTACCTAAACCCCTCCTCTCCTCTTTTTGCTGATGCTCTCTCTCTCTCTCTCTCATTCCTTCATCTGTACATCCCTTCGCCTCCCCTCCATCCGCCTCAACTCGAAAATGTTCTGTGTTACAATTGTTTAATAATGTGCATTATAATTGTATGATGGATTGTCTTGTGACTTCAGAGTTCATCGCTTCTGCATGCAAGGTGTTCGATGCTATGTCTGAGAGGGATGTTGTTTCATATAATGTAATGATTAATGGGTATTGTAAGGTTGGGAGAGCATGAGGTGCGGTGGTGAAGTTTGAGAATATGATGAGGTTAGGGTTTTGCTAGATATGGTTACATATATGATTATGATTCAGTCTTATTATGGGAAAAAGAATTTTCATAGGTGTTTGGTGATGTATAGGGAGACCGAAGAGAAAGACTTAAGGTTCCATCTCGTGCGATTAGTTTAGTTGTGAACGGGTTGTGTAAGGATGGAAGCCATTTGAGGGATTTTGTAGGAGATGATTATAATACGCTTATGGACTCGTTAGCGAAAGGTGGGAATGAGGAGCAAGCAATGGTGGTTTTTGCTAGGTTGTAGAGCGAGGGGTTTGAATCTGTTGATGTATGTAATCACAGTCACTAATCTCGGTATGAGTTTAGCTTTTAAGAGAGCGGAATCCGCCTTCTCTCAGAATGCCCGGTGACGTTACTCCGATCAGGGGGTTCACCTACGAGAAAGAACACATGTGGAAAGGGCAGAGTTGGGATCTCCGGTGGTCCCTCCGACGGTCAAGTCAGTAAAGAAAAAGGAAAAATGTGTGAACAGAATTCGCTGAAATAAGATCACTTGGACAATGGAAGCCCAGCTCAAGAATCCAATCAGCTGCGTCATCCAAGAATCCTTCCAGAATGCGCCTAGAAAAATGAGTTTTCATCCACATCTGGGAAACCAAAAGTCCATTCCTGGAGTTCGCTGACCAGCTTTTCAGCTGCTTCCCCACGGCAGCAGCACAACCAAGCACCTCTGTTGGGGGCCAACCCTCGGCCAGCCACCACTCCACTACCCATGGGGGCCAGCCAGGGACCGTGCCACGAGTCCCGCTCCCAGAAACTCCCCATCCTAGTAGATCGAGGAGAAGCTATGGGTACGCTACACAACTGCTGCAGATGCAGTCAACTCAACGTGCCAGTCTCGGGCGTCGTGCTCTTGTCTTTGATGACATAACCGACGAAAGTCCAGCTCCCAGCCAAGGCCCCGAGGAACCAGCAAGCACAGCCCTAGGGCACCACGTCGCACTAGCGACCCCAGTTAAGACGACCTCCAAGCCCCCAGGTGGCTACAATCAGGTATACCAGCCAATCGCCAACGCTATTAGAGGGAACACCCCTTTCACCAATGCCATCATGATGGCGCCAACTGAGAAGTTCAAGATGCCGACCATGGAGAAATATGGTGGCGACAAAGACCCAACAGAGCATATTCAATACTATCACAACATAATGATAATAATGCATGCGGGGGAAGCGACCATTTATCGTTGTTTTCCAGTCACCTTGGCAGGGAGTGCCAAACTCTGATGGAACTTTCTAGAGAAGAAGTCCATTGGGAACTTTGAAGAGCTGAGCAGAAAGTTCATCCATCATTTTCTTGTCAACGCCAAGCCCAAGCTGCCGTCTAGTGTGCTCATCCAGACCAAGCAGGAGCCGGCGAGAGTCTTCGTGCTTACATAAAGAGATTCTAGGCAAAGAGACTAGAAGTAGACGACCAAAGAAATGAAATCGCTACGGCGACTTTGATGGCCGGGTTGCGACTAGGGGATCTGTCCAAAGCCCTCAATAAGAAGCCGGTCAGAACTTATGAGCAGCTGATGTCCAAAGCTCATGCTTATATGAACATGGAAAAAACTGAAGCTTATAAGGTTGCAGAGGCAAAGTCCAGCAAGCTGACTACCCTAGCCTCTCTAACCGCTCATCAAGCTCCTCGACCAACTTCACATGTAATCCCTTCAGCTCCTGTTGCTGTTCTCCCCAAGCTAACTCAAGATCCATCTGGGCAGGAAGAACCCAGGAATGTCCTAAGGGAGCCTCCTCCCAAAAGCAACTGCAACGATTAGTTCGATAGGAGGGGGACAGAAGAGCAGACGCCGCTCTCCCGGTCTTCACGGTCCTCAACACTTCCCTCTCTGGGGCCCTTGACAAGGCCCAAAGAGATGGACTCCTCACCAGGCAGCCGCCGCCGATGAGGGCCAACCCAAGTAAGCAAGACCCCTGACATACTGCCGGTGTTATGGTCATAACCACTAATAAGTGATTAAAAAGGAAAATAAAGTATTAGCGTGGATGAGCACATTCGCTTGCCGACTTTGAGCGACATAAACCCCCTTATCCGGTCTGTAAAATGACCTACGCTCACCGCTCTTCTTATGACATGTCGGACGACCATCCCCGCGGTCGACGCGAAAGGCAGTGTAGGTCGGACTGCCGACTCCCTTTTAAACTATCAGCTCACAAACCCCTCAGTCATCCCTAGCGACACGTAAGGGCGACCAACCGCCACATTTTAACCATTCTATCCCTAGACCACTCGTAAGGCGGTGATGGTCATCCATTCAGTCGACCATTCACCTAAGAGTCGTCCACCACTATCCGTCCCCCGAGGGCCCAGAGCATTAGACCGGCAGCCCCTTCTTGCCATTTCACCCTCGGGAACGACGCGAAAGGCGGTGCTCGTCATCCCCTTCAGCCAACTACTCTCTTGAGCTACTCGAGAGGCAATTCAAGTCGGCCACTATCCGTCCCCCCTCTCGTCGCTCGCAGCCCCCTTAACTCCTCCATTCCTCACGGTATTTAAGGCACCTCAGACCCATGCTGCTGCGAGCGCCGTCAATCTCATCCCATTGATAGCGAATAGACAACGCTAATTTTCAGTCTTGACACCCGTAAAGGCATGCCCACTGTAACAGAGGTATGCTACTGTGGCCGGCGCATGCGGGAGCTGACCCAATCATCTCCCGACATGTAGAGGAGAAGGCTGACTCAGCAGCTGTCTCTTGCCAAGCGTGAAGAGGAGAATGCCCTCCAAACTCTAGATATAAATAGCAGTAAGAATAGTGAACCAAGTAAGTAATCTTATCTCAGCGAATTCTCTTCACACACTTTTTCCTCTTCCTTTGCTGACTTGACCGTCGGAGGGACCACCGGAGATCCCAATCTGCCCCTTCCACAGGTGTTCTTTCTCGTAGGTGACCCCCGACTGGAGCAACGTCACCGGGTATTAGGAGAGAATGCGGACTCCGCTCTCTTAAAAGCTAAACTCACACCGAGATTAGTGACTGTGATTACATACATCAACAGGTGTATAATACAATTTTGAAAGTTCTTGGGGATTTTTGAAAGTTCTTTATGGATTTAGTGTGATGTTGAAAGTTATAAGGTGTTTACTACAAAACGTTGAAAGTTAAAATAAAAAAGGGGGCCAATTTGGCCCTAATACATGAATGAAATTGAGAAAACATAATATAGGAGTACCAATTTGAGCATCAAGTCCCAGTATAAAAATTAATTTCAGAAAAAAATAATACGGGAGCCAATTTGAGCATGAAGCCTCGATAACCAAATTGGCCTTCTAGCCTCAATGCGATAACAATTACCACAGCTGTAAGTTGCAACTAACACTTAGATAGTGGGATGTAATTTTATGGTTCATGTTAGGCATTATTATTATTATTATTATTATTATATGCTTAATTTATTAAGTTTTTCATTTGATAATTGCTAAGAAGGGTTTGGGCGTATCAAATGAATCGACCAGCCCATTTTACTCCATTTGTACCTTGCTCAGCGTCAAGACATTTATACTACTACAAAAAGAGGACTGGGTGCTAAAACTTTTAATTTTCTTTTTTGCCCTCTTAAATTTTAATAAATTCTAACTATACCATTATCTCTAATTAATATTTTATTAAATAAATATAATCTCTTTTTAATTATTACCTCCTCATCTTCCTAAATAATTACAATTATCACTAATATTATAACTATTAATTGTTTTAAAAATATAATAAAATAATTTATAAAATAAGTATACACAATTATTAGGAGTAACAAATTATATTATTAAAATAATTATTTATGAATTATAATAAAATAATTAAAATAATAGTATAAATAGAATAATATATTACTAAATACTACTAAGAATTATACTATAATTCAACGAGGAATTAAATAAATGGAATAAATATTTAATTGCATAAATAGTTAAATTATTTTAATAATATCACATAAATTATGAATTACACTGTTTATTTAGTATTATATTATTAAATAAATTAAATAAATAATTTAATATTATTTTTAGAGTATTTTCTCAAAGATTATTACATGATACTAAAGAATCTATTCTTGGTAATGGTAGAAAACTAACATTTTTACAAAAAAATAATTTAATATTAATACTATTAATTGTTAATGATAGTACAATAAAAATTTATAAAATATTTATAGTACTAAATTATTTAAGAGCATAATTTAAAAAATTTAAATTAGATAAATATTTTATAGTATGTAGATAACATAATTATTTTAATACTATTACTTGAACTAAGAATTATAATATTAAATAAGATAATTTACAATAAACCCCCATGAACTTTCGGCATATATAGTAAATAGACCATAAGAACTTTCAGAATCACACTAAACCCCTAATAAATTTTTTAAAAAGCCCCCAATATCTTTTAGATAAATTACACCAAACCCCCAATAACTTTCAAAATATTTTTATGCCATTTTCTTGTTCTAATTTATAGGGGTTATCTACAAAATTTAGAAAGTTATAGGGGATTTTCTTTGAAACAAAAAAGTCATTAGGGGTTTAGTATGATTTTGAAAGTTCATAAGGGCTGAAAGTTCATAAGGAATTAGTGTAATTTACCGTATTAAATAATTATAATAAAAATTAACTATTGCAATATATTGTAGATATTAAGTGTAACTATCTAGGGAACATCAGGAAAAAGCTAGCAAAATTAATACTGTTTATTTAATTTAGAGTTAAGCTAACAACTTTTAAGTTGAAGGGGTATATTTAAGAGAACTTAAAGAATTGACAGTTTTATTTAAGAACAATTATAGATTTAGGGGACTTATTTTAAAAAAAGGTTAGCACTGCGTGATCATTATAAGAAAAATATTCAATTACAATAACTATACAATAATAATTATTTCATACATTTCTTTTTAAACAATCTTATTATAAATTTTATTTATTAACACAGTTTTAATATTTAATAAAATTTTACTATTTAATAAAATTTTTACTATTTAATAAAAAATTTAAAACTTAAAACATGAATGGCCACGTGCATTATACTAGTAATAAAAAAAAGTCTAGAAAAAATAGAAGAAAAAGGATCTAGATCAAAGGATAAGAAGAAAGGAAAGAAAAAACAAATGGAACGCAACTGCATTTATTCTAAATTACCGAATTGATAAACAATTATTTAAAAATCTGATCAACAGCAATAAATTTTATACCTGAACATGTCACATGAACTTCGTTAGTGAACATGCACAAATTCATATATTAATAGCACATGCTCGTTTGTACTTTTTGTTAGTAAATTAGTTGTCTCGGGATCAATGATTGCTTGTTGGTATCAAATGGGAACATGCCTTTGTGGATATAAGTGACAATTCTTCTGTCAATATGCAAGGAAAATATGCATAATGAATAGCGGACAATTTATGCCTTTTTTTTTATCATTAACTTTTAGGATTAGATTCGGATTTTTTCTGATTAAGTAGTAATTAAAGAATGTCCAATTTTCATCAATCAAAAAAAATAAAAATAAAAATAAAAAAAACTAAAACACAAAGGATTGGTGGGGAGGATCTAGCTAATAATATAACTAAATACAAAAGATTTGACCTAGCCAATAATATAAAGATGCAAGCGACGCAAAGGAGGCTGCATGAAAAAGAAGTTTTATTTTTAAAGGCTCATAACCTTATATTTATTCTTAAAATAATATTTGTATCCTCTTCTGTCATTTTCATGAAGATAAACACGCTACGCATGATCCATATCCTATTCAATAATCATAAGAATACACTATAATAAAAGTTATAATTAGTGATACATTTTTTGTTTCTACGCGATACAACATATTTTTGTGTCGCACAAATAGAACACGATACATACTAAAAGTATAGTTAGAACATGTGTGAATGTGTCATAAAATTTACGATACATATATATGTCGAGAGTGGTGACACATACATGTCTCAAAAAACTCGTGACACGTCTATGTGTCAAGAATGGTGACACATAATTGTGTCTAGACCATAGAAATATAAAGAGTATCATTATTCAACATGTGCTAAGAGTGGTGACACATAATTGTGTCTAGGCCATAAAAATATAAAGAGTATCATCATTCAATACTATCACTTCCCAGAAGATCATCCATCTTAGGATTACTCTCACCAAAGCACACTTAATTATGGAATTTTTTTGCTTATACACTATCATAAACGTTTAATCACTATCATAATTAAAATCTAAGATTTATTATTTAAGCCCATTAATAGATTCTCTCATAATCCATGTTAATTATTAGCATTTTTCAAGTATATTTAATTGTATATCTAATGACACAAATATGTGTCGTGATTTGTTACACTTTTTATTTGTGTCACTATTATTTAATCATTTGCAAATAAAATGACATTGTTATATGTGTCATAAAATAAGTGTGGACACATGCAACTTTTGTTGTAGTGATACTATGAAATTTATTAAAGAATTGCTATCTAGTCACCTATTATGTAACACAATTGAAAAATTATATACGTAGCGATCTTGCTTATGCCAGAAAACATAACTAAAGGAAAAAGTGTAAATTGACAATGTTTTGATAAAAAATATATACATGTGCATGTCGATAATATGCATGTGTCTTCGACATTATCGAGTAAGGGCCTGTTTATTTGTTTTCTTGGAAATAAAAGAAAAGGAAAATAAGGGTGGAAGCTATCAAAGTATGGTTTCCTCCAATTTCCTCTCCAAAACTCATGAAATGGTTATGCTTAATTATGGGTCACATCATCCAATGAGAGATTGTCACATCATCTCTTTTTCTGAGTGTTTCTTGGTTTCAAGAATTGAACCAAACGAAGAAAAATAAACTTATAAGAAAAGATGATGTGGACATTCTATTTTTGAGTTTTCTTCCATTTTCCATAAAAAAATGGAGCAACCAAACAGCCCCTAATATCCAAATCACAGAGAAGAAATGATTTTCGAAAAATGATGATAATGACCGCGATATGACACGTTAGCATCATTTTCAGCCATAAATAGTGAATAGACTTTTACCAGTTAAGAATTAAAGTTGATTTCAAAATTTTTGATTCAAGATTTTATCCCTGATCAAGACCTGACTATAAAAACCATGAATTTTCATTGTTCGTCATATTCAGTTTTTAGATGCTTAAACTCTATTCGGCATAAAAAAAGACATCTATATTTGTATCATGTCACTCCATTAATGGTAAAAAAAATTTACAAATAAAGTAGCATTCATATTTGTTGATATGACCAAAATTATAGGAAAAATAAGAAAAAGAAAGCCAATTGATAGATAGATATCGTTTTCAATCAAAATGAAGGTCATAATCACACATAACAGAGATGTTGGACCAATTTGAGTATTGACGATGATATGATGCATGAATAAGAAATCTAGTTATAAGTTTGAACGGAACTAAAACTTGAATAAGAAACGGAGTTTTATCAGTGTAAAATTCAAACTTGAATTCAATTTTTTGACCAAATTTTAGATGTAAAGACATCAACGGTAAAGTCAAGAATATATAGATGTTGATCAAATTTATATCTATCCAACACATATATTGAGTCGGATATCCATGGAAACAAAGTTTATATCTCTATAATATCACATCATCTGCAATCAAACAAGTTATAACTACGATAATACATGCAATTGCAGGGAAATATTGTGATGTCCTAACCCATGGCTAAGTGAGATATTGAAAGGTTAATAAGATAAGTCTAAGAAGTCAAGTGCAATTAGTGTTTCGCCACTATATTGAATCAAGAAACGAGCTTGGAGCTCGACAAATATTTCGTCGCCTCTCTTGGCCACTCCGCAACAAGGATATATCTACTTATTTAATTCTTTACTGAGCTTTCACGAATTAATAAATATTTCCAAAAAAGTAAAATTGAGTTTAAATCAACTAGTATTCAATGAAAGTAAAATATTGGGAAGCATTAAACTAATAATAGATTAAAAAAAAAAAAATGGAAAAGAAGATTTGAACCCAGGCAACTTGGAGCGCGTGTCACGAACACTCCAACCACCTGAGCGGCTGAGCCCCACCCCTTGGTGCTGACTATTAACACCTTCATTAATGAGAAGGAACTGATTTTAGAAAAAAATTTTAAAAATTAAAAGACATGGAAGAACAACAACAAGACACGCAATTTCATATCCCGGGGATGTGAATAGGAACGTTCTCTTGCCCCAAAATCCCACGTGCCTATTCTCGTGCTCCTCTGGCCCTTCATTTTGTAGAAAAGTCCTCGTTCGATTTGAAATTGAGGACGGATAACTTCTCATTCGCAACAAAATTCCACGGTTGTTTCAGGGGGCAGTCATTATCAGCAATAGCATCACAATCCCATCTTTGATTGAGCCTCTAATTTCTATTCTTTGATTAAGTCTCCTCCAATGGGCTTTTCTCCCTTCAAAAAATACCTTAAAAATTCTTTTATGGAATCCAAAGTTCAGCTTGATGGCGAGGATAAAAATTTTTATTCTAAATTAAAAATTTATCAAAAAATTTATATATATATATATTGACAAGCGTATTTATAACTTAAGAATATTGTAGTTCTGTTTTTTATAAGATTTTTGCTATGATATTTCTTTCTTAAACTATGTTGTACTTTTGTCGAATAGCCTCATTTTTAAATATACAATCTTCTTTAATTTAATTTAATTTTACAATTGATTTAGCTCTTATCGATGATGATAAACGTTTTGTAATTTTCAAATTGTTTCGTTGATATTGCAATTGCATCCATACATAAGGCTGGGTGGAACTATATTAGCCAAAAATAACCCCAAATTTATCATTAGCCAAATATACACGGAAGTATAACAGAACTAGTCATCGTCAAGCTTGCAAAATGTGGAAGGGGTGCATACAAAATGTTCTTTATTAAAATATTAAAAAACAAAAGAAAATAAAATCCTCCACTACCTTCCAACTATTCAATCCTACTCAATTTGATTCCTCTGCTCCGCCTCAAAGCAAGCGCAATCTTTTTGCCCCTTCTTTCTCCTTTTGGAAGAAGAAGAAAGAGAAAGAACAAGTATTCTCTTTTTTCCTATTTTTAATTTTTATTTTTATTTCCAAAACTGAAGTAAAATCTCCTCGGACGACTCACCCAGTCTTAAACACCTTCCTTTTTCTTCTACCCTCCAAAAACCCATAAAAAGAAACTCTTAAAAATTTCCAACTTTTACAATCTGGGCTCTGCTGAAAAAACTGTAAAGATCCAATTTTGATCACCTTCTCCTCCAAAACTCCATCTGGGTATTCTCCCCTAAGCTCCAAAATCTAATCTTTATGGCGACTGTACAAGGCAAGCTCTCCTCCTTCTTCAACAACAGATGGCTTGTTTTTGTGGGAGCAATGTGGATCCAATCCTGTGCAGGGATTGGCTATCTCTTTGGGAGCATCTCCCCTGTGATTAAGAGTTCTTTGGGCTATAACCAGCGTCAGATTGCAACCCTTGGGGTTGCCAAGGATCTTGGTGACAGTATTGGGTTCTTAGCCGGGACTTTGAGTGAGATCCTCCCTCTTTGGGCTGCTCTCCTTGTTGGTTCTCTTCAGAATTTGATTGGGTATGGATGGGTTTGGCTTATTATCACTGGCCGAGCTCCCCCTTTGCCTCTTTGGTTGGTGAGTTGAGAAGGGTCCTGATTTTTTTTAATTTTTTTTTTTTGAATTTTGTTGGTTAGATATTTGTACTTATGGTTGCAATTATTGGTACTTGTTAAGTGGTTGGACGAGATGATTTTTGTTTTGGCTGGTATCTTTGTAGGAATTTTTGATTGATTCTAATGTGATATTGCCATCGTACTATACTGGATTTTGCTAAATTTTTAGTTGGAGCTGATTTTAGTTTTTTTTGGGAGGAGTTTTAGGGGTTGATGGATTCATGTTGCAGAATTACTAGGATATTCTTCAATTGGAAAGGATTTCCCATTTTCTCAACTTTTTGTCATAATAATTGAGTTGCTAGTTGACGCCTATATTTGATTTAGGTTCCATTCCATGTATCTGATTAGTGCGGGGTGGAGACAAATGGGGGAATCTTGTCATTGATTTAGTAACTGTTATTTTGGGGGAAATAGCAATATGTTTGTGTTGGAGATTTGTCATCTAAGTGGCTTAGACAGGAATCCTCCATTGGGGTAGCATGTTTTTCTCTCTTTTTATTTTATTTTATTTATTTAAAAGTAATATAAGTGAGTAATGAAACATTTAATTATTAGATTTAGCTAGATAGTAACAAATTAGAGTAGACTGAGTAGTTAATAAAATAATTGCAAAGAGTGTCTTAACTTTGAACCTCTCTTCATCTTGTTTTTTGCTGTAGAAAACTTTAGACATAAACTCATTTTGGGTTAGGCTCGAACCAGAGAAAATGAAGGCATCCATGCTCTGCTCTCTATAAAAATAAGACTCGGATTTTTACATACCAACTTTTCATAGCATTGTTTCTTCTTGTGAGGGAAACACCACTAATGGAGCTTTTTTGGTATCATTGAAGGTTTAAAATTTAGAAATTGCACAATGTAATGGATCTAAAATTGTTTGTTATATGTACTTTACATGTGATATGCCTTGCTAAATTTTATAACATTCAGTATTGGAACTTGGATATTACAGAAAAATTTAAGGGATATGAATTAGGGGACCTAGGATTCTTTTTTTTTGGTCCAAGAAAAGTTCTCTTGAGCTCATGAGTTGTATTCCTTAAAAAAAAAATAATATCAAGAACAGTACTGCAATAAGAAGAGCAGAAAAGGAAAGATTTCTTCTTTTGTTATTTACTGAGTAATGATTGTCTGACCAATTTTTTTTATTGCATGTGACATGTTTCGAATAATTAAAAAACGCACTTATAAAGGGCTCAGGGACCTCAACCAGTTTTATTTGATCCTAATGTGGGATAACACGATTGAAAACATTACCACGACATGCTTTTTAGCATGATTTTAGTTATTTACTATCTAAATCTCGTTTGCTTTTGCTATTTAGTTACTGAGATTCTTAGTATAGACCTTTATACACATTTGAACACTTGAAACTTAAAAAAAAAAACAAGGTACGAAATTTGGAACATGTCACTACCATTGGAGCTGGAGGTCAGTTTAGAAGTTACGGTAGAAATAGCTAGTTCACTGTAACAAAAGGAAGCAGCGCAGCAATCTTAGCCTTTTGCTGGCTGTAGTAGGTTTACAATAGTTTGAACTTTTGCAAACAAGTGAAGTAACATTTGTGGAGGCTTGGTGCAGCTGCAATGAAAGGGCTTACCTTTTACTAACTTCTAACCACAAAATTTTCTCTTCTTCATGGCAAAGATTATATGCTAAATGATGCACAGAAGCAAAAATATCAACTAAACGATTTAAATTTGTCAAAAGAAAAATTATCGCCCTTCCATTCCATATAAGAGACATCACGGCAAAATCCCAAAAATCCAGTTCTTATTTCCTAATTCTTTTTTTTCCTCCTCCCACAAAAGTATATCATTTCAAGGCAGTAGGCAACCTTTCTGTTATAGACACACTTAGTAAACTGTAACTATCTAGAACATAAAACAAGATGATTACACGATGTTTCTGTAAAATAGTTCCTCAGTTTACAAACCAACCATAAACATCGGTAACCATGTTTCAGATTCTACTTATCATTTATAGGTATACATGCTAACATTCTAACCATTCGAGGAGAAACATGTGAGCAAATATGTTATAATAAGTATAAATCTAGCCATCTTTAATCCTTTTGTAGATAATTGTAAAAGATTTGCCACTAAAAACTATCATAGGAATTAGGAAGCAAACTTCAGTGCTTCTATATAAACTGATTCCAAGACTAAGTGTTCCCTTTAAACAATTTATCAGTCACTACCACTTTATTCTGTACTTTTTAACTAGGAAATGTTAGTATCAATAGTCCTAATCTGCAGGAAACCTAGAACTGGCGATCAACACCATTATTACAGAAACAAAAAATAGACCCTACATAAAATCCTATGTTTTTGATATACTTCACACATGCATCAGTTGACTACAGGAATTGCATTTTGTGAAAATATGTAAAATTCCTTGATGGCCCATTTGAACTGGAACATATCTGGGCATTTTTTTCGTTATTTTGTTTTTGGATTCTTAATGGTGCTGTAGATCATACTTAATGATGTGGATTTTTAATCCTCATGATCTATGTTGCAATGCGTAATGAAAGTATTTGTATTCCTTATACATCAAAAAGTAAAACATCTATAGAAGGAACATGTTGTTGTTCATTGTTATTGTTATAATTATTGGGACCATTTATGCCTGAAGAATGAACATTTTCCATGTAAATATTCATAGTCAAATTAACAGTATTGATCTAGCATGGTTTTATACTAAAATATTCTTCTTCTCTATTTGGCTAACTTATACTGCTGTCATATATTTTTCCGTTTTGGGTCTTCTGTTAATCTTGTCAATGACAAAACTTTGCATTTCTTGTTTTACTTTTTAGCTTAATGATGCTCCAAAGGAAATCTGTACTAAGTATGTAGCTTTGCCATTTCAGCCCCATGATCATCATAAAGTTTTTCTTTAACGCCTTGTTTCACTTTGTACAGATGTGCATCCTCATCTTCATTGGGAACAATGGAGAAACTTATTTCAACACAGCCGCACTTGTTTCATGTGTACAGAATTTCCCCAAGAGCAGAGGGCCCATAGTAGGAATCTTGAAGGGCTTTGCGGGTCTGAGTGGTGCAATATTGACTCAGATATATGCAATGATTCACACACCCGATCATGCCACTCTAATCTTTATGGTTGCTGTCGGGCCCACAATCATAGTTATAATGTTAATGTTTATTGTCAGACCTGTTGGAGGGCACAAACAAGTACGATCATCTGATAGCTTGAGCTTTGTATTTGTTTATAGTGTGTGTCTCCTTCTCGCAGCATATTTGATGGTTGTCATGCTTCTTGAGGATCTAGTAGACTTGAGCCGTGCTGTGACTATCTTGTTCACAACTGTCCTTCTTTTTCTACTAGTAGTTCCTATTGTGATTCCTTTGCATCTCACCTTTTGTACTAGTGGTACATCCCCAGACCAAGAGTCTCTCTTGGCGGTACCTCAAAAGGAGGAGGCTGGCAAATCTGAACAATCTAGTGAGCAGCAGGAGGTTATTCTCAGTGAAGTAGAAGATGAAAAACCCAAGGAAATGGATTTACTTCCGGCATCGGAGAGGCAGAAAAGAATTGCTCAACTGCAAACGAAGTTGTTTCAAGCTGCTGCTGTTGGAGCTGTGAGAGTGAAGAGGAGAAAAGGACCTCGCAGAGGAGAAGACTTTACCTTGATGCAGGCTTTGATAAAGGCAGATTTTTGGCTTCTTTTTCTTTCTCTTATGTTGGGGTCAGGTTCAGGTTTAACGGTCATTGATAACTTGGGTCAGATGAGCCAATCTTTGGGTTATGAAGAAACTCATGTTTATGTGTCTATGATCAGCATATGGAATTTTCTGGGACGAATCGGTGGAGGTTATATTTCTGAGGTTATCATAAGGTATTTTCACATGCCGTTTCTATTATGCACTATGTGAACTAAATGTTTGTATACTTTGGGGTGAAGACTAAGTCTGTCTAATCATTTTATCCCTGTTCAGTGGAACACACACATACAAGTAGTTCTCTGTTTTGCTTGTCCTTTAAGATTTAGTTTTATTTATCAAAAGTACTTATTTCTAAAACATATACCATTTATAAAGCTGCAGTTATTACATCTATACCTGCAGAGTTAGCGATTCAACATAAAACCCCCTGACACTGAAAAATTCAGATGTATATATAAACATTTTGTCGGCTTTACTCTGTCAGGGATTGATAATTTTACACACACTTTTCCAAAGTTATGAAAATTTTAAGGATTCATTAGTGGTCATCCACATCATGTTGTTAATGGTTTTTGCACACCATCAGATTTGAGGTTATAACTTCTAATGACGCTGCTTTTTGAAGCGTATTTTTATTCAATTGCCGCCTTCTTTTGAAAGGGGTGTATTTGTGAAAACCTTGTCTGAAATATTCTTCTCTTCTGGGAATTTTCTCCTCAAGCTGGTGCATCCAAACAGCCACCCTGATGCAAGAATTTTGGATGGTTTGACTTTTGGCCATTTCAACCAAATCGACTGAACAGTCATCATAACAAATTAAAACATTACTATTGTTATTTTTGGGGTGGTATTTAGTTGTGTTTAGTTGGGAGTACTTGTAATTATGAACTGTTTCTCCATATATAAAATAAAGAAGGCTGCCCCATTCCGAGATACAACTACAACAACAAAGCCTTTATCCCAAATTTTTGTGCCATCTCCTTTATTAAGCTAATAGTTATCAGATCTTTCTTAATTGCCTCCAGCCAAGTTTTTTTGGTCTACCTCTAGACCTCTTTGCCCCCATTAACCATACTTTTATTACTTCTCCTAACCGGTGCACTAAAGATCTCCGTTGCAGATGACCAAACCACCTCAACCGATTCTCTCTCATATTAGGAGTGACCCTCTAATTTCATATGGATGCCCTCATTTCTTATCCTATCTTTTACAG
The DNA here is from genome assembly GCA_037177215.1 of Asparagus racemosus. Lineage (NCBI taxonomy): Eukaryota > Viridiplantae > Streptophyta > Magnoliopsida > Asparagales > Asparagaceae > Asparagus > Asparagus racemosus. The sequence continues at coordinate 6,497,399 of JBAKGM010000081.1, read as the reverse complement.
TGTGATTGCGAGATGACTAAGGGAAGGGAAGAATGAGAAAAATTTCCCCCTTCCTTCAGTAAGATTTTAGTTCAATTTCCCCCTCATTTCCCTCTTCTACCCTTCTAAATGGAACTCCCAAACAAAGGTAAACCCAAATTTCCCTTCCCCTTCCCTTCTCTACCCTCCATCCAAACAGGCTATTAGTGTATACCCACATGATCATCATCGTAGTTCCTTTTCCAACATAACAAATTAACAATTACCATTTCCCAACATAACAGTTACCATGTAAGCCTCCATAGAAGATTTGACAAAAATGTACTACTGGGTATGAGCGTAATGTCAACCCTGTTGGTGCCAACATAACATTATTAGATATTACCATTTCCCGATATAACAGTTACCATGTAAGCCTCCTTAGAAGATTTGACAAAAATGTACTACAGATATGAGTGTAATGTTAACCTTGTTGGTGCCAAATTAAGGACTAGAAAACTTGATGAGTGAGTTGCTTGTACCCATTCTAGATTAATAGAAAAAAAAACTTTCTTCGTCATGTAATCTAAAGCTCATGTAACCGTGGAGCATCTTCCAAAATTTCTCTAGTGAACACAGTCTATAAGAATAAAAAAGAAGTTTATGATTATATTAAAAATAAAGTCTATAAGAACAAAGGGATAGATTTGCTATCTAGAATTACATTTGACTCTTAAGGCATAGATAATGTGAAAGGCGCCAAGGATATTAAATATTTAATTTTTACATTAAGTATGCCCATTAGAATCAAATAGAGTAAGAAAAAGGGGTTTTTGCCTGTGAACCCGTAGTTCTACCCCCATTTATTTAAAAACCCACCAACTTTCATAAACACATGTACCCAAAGTACCTTCATCCACTTATTTTCAAGCCCGAACTGTATAATATTGACAAAAAGTACATAGTGTTTATCAAAGAAAACTTGAATCCCCAATTTACCCTTTCCTTCTCCTGTTACCTCCCTCCAAGCTGCTAAACCATTCTCAATTCTGTTTTCATAGTCACGAAACAGAATATCCTTCTCAATTTTGTTGATTACTCTCTATTCGTTTCCACATGAGTGCAGTACGTGCTTCTGTTTACATAGTCACGAGCCCTAGAAACTGATCCATCTCAATTCTATTCTTTAAAATTTTTTTCGCCTAAGAAAGAATTTGTAATATTGGGGAGTGAATGTTACAATTAAACTATGAACGCTAATGATCAGAAATATCGATTAACAATGAATTACTAGTGATATAAGACTACCTCCTAAAAGTTCTTTTTCATGCTTCTTGAATAGATTCTCAAGCCTTTTTTTAGCTCATTATATCTCATATAATATGTTTTATTGTGATTTCTATTGCAATCTTTTAAAATTTTCTTTTTGGTGTGACAAAATCCATAAAGTGCTGTACTTATCCAATAAAGACTTGTATCTATAGGATAAGGAACTACACTTCGCTTTGAAGCGCTATACTTGTACTATAAAGAGCTACAGTATGAATAAAAAGCTATTCTCTGAGTAGTCAAAACTAGAACATTTTCAGCTTCCTTTTTTCCATTATAGTTAAACAAGTTATATTTCTTTCTTTAATCAGGGAACATGCATATCCAAGGCCAATTGCTTTGGCTGCTGCTCAGATTCTAATGGCAATCGGCCACTTCTTCTTTGCTATGGCTTGGCCGGGAACAATGTATATTGGGACGCTGCTGATCGGGCTTGGATATGGAGCTCACTGGTCAATTGTACCTGCCGCTGCCTCTGAACTCTTTGGCCTAAAAAACTTTGGGGCGTTGTATAACTTTCTCACTGCTGCAAATCCAGCTGGCTCACTGATTTTCTCAGGTGTTATTGCCAGTGGTATTTACGACTATGAAGCAGAGCAACAACACAAGAACCATAACCAACAATCTCTTCTTGGTAGATTAGTCTATGGAACAAGTCTTGGGATTGATGAGGCATTGAAGTGCGAGGGTGCAGTGTGCTTTTTCCTTTCATCATTGATTATGTGTGCATTTTGCATCATTGCGATGATCTTGAGCTTGATTCTTGTTCGTAGAACCAAGGTCGTCTATGCTAACCTTTACGGGAAAAACACACAGGTGGTTCGTGCTGTAGTGAGCTGAAACGAAATTTATTTATGTGATATATGTTTCTAAGATTTCATTGCCCATGCTTTCTTAATGTGCATTCATGGAGAGGAAATGAAAAACTAGCAGATGAATGAATAGCTGCTAAGGGAGAAGGTGCCATTTTGTTTCTCTCATCAGTTCTTCGAAAGTGGTGAATTTCTTTCATCCTATGTATGTATAATGTCATGCTACTGTGGGCTCCTGCTTTCAAATGTATTCTTTTGGGGATATTCGCGTATTTTTGGTGCTTCTTCATGTGGGGTTTTTCCCCACTGTCTATAAACATCAGTGTATTATTTGTCGAATGAATGAGCTATGAAAATTGAGTGTATCGATGTCATGTCACTATTTGTGTAATGATTCTTGCAATATGTTGAGATGAACTTGTTTATGCAATGTTTTCTTTCATTTTTGATGAGTATATATCCCTGTTTTCCATCTTGTATTGTTTTTCTGCCTCCTAATAATTTTGGTCTGAGCAAAATATATATTATATGATGTATTATTAGCTGAGTTTGGTCTAAGCTGAATATTATATTATGTTTTATTAGCTCAGTTTGGTCTTATTTGTATCACAACATCCCTGACTTTAACAGCTCTTTTTCAGTAGATGTATATATACTAGAAAAATGAGAAAGACCCCTTCTTATGGAGAACAAGACTGCTAACACAAGAGCAGGATTGAAATCTCTTTCTTCATTAGCCTTGATAATAACCAGGGTTACATTAAGTGATTAGGATAAACAAAGATGCTAACAAATGATGAGTACAATAATGTAATTAACATCCCCTCTCAAACTTACGGATCAATCTCTCCCAGACAGATCAATGAGTCTGTCGGAAAGAGATGACGAAGATCGAGTTCTAAGAATGCAGATGGAGGTCCAAAATCTATAGCCCCGACATAGAATCGGAGATACCCATATCAAGATTTGATCGGAAACAAAGAATCAGGCTCTGATGCATTGTCGCAGATGTGCTGAGGTCGAGGCAATGCTGATATTTGGAGGAGAGAGATTCACTTGCTCACTCTTATTCAAGTGACAAGAAGATGCCCGAGCGTGCAATGGGCTAGCATAGGGGTGAGCAAATGATCGGTTTGGTTGGTTCTTGATTTTTTTTTTGTTGCTAAATTGAACTTAGTTAGATTTGGACATGTCAAGTTAGAGTTTTTTTTGTTTAACAAAAAAATATCAACATTCTTCCTCCTTCAATCCTCTTACCCCTCTACTGCCTCAAGTTGAAAGGGCCAAATGACTAATCGATTGCAACTGAATTTGAATATTTATCCATTAAAATGCGTAAAGGTATTAATTTAAAATAGCCTTTCGACAAATAGAAAGAGTATGAGTTTCAAAGAATAACACTGAAAATAGTCGGTTCAGTTAGACCGGTTTGAAACATTCTAAAACCGGACCAGACAGGTTTTTTTTAAAAACCAAATGTCGAAATCCGATCGCTTCACATCGACTAATGCTAACCCTTACGCCAAACCACCAATGTGTGTGGTTGTTGTAACTCATCAACATTGTTTTTGTTAACATTTGATGAGTTTGATGCAAGGGCCGTGAGGAGGTTTGTGGTTTAGACAACCAGTGTCGATGAGTTTGGGTCTGGGAACACGGCCAATCGTTCAGTATTTGAATTTTAGAGATTCAATTTATTTGTTGCTTTACGATTTTAAAAAATGCATTCTGAGTTTGTAATTATTATGAACAAGGTATGATTTTGGAAATTGGAGAAAAAACATAAAAAGCGTAAAATTTAAAGTAGATGAGGGTTGACGGTGCGTGGATCTCTGCAACGAAAATGAGGGGCTGGGCTAGAAATTTTATCATGGCGGGGCCAAAAATTCAAAACACATGCATGAATTATTACTTATTTATTTCATAAAAAGGGGTTTTCCGAATTTACTCTCTTCAATCTTTAATATTTTGAAATTGATCCCTCAAATCATTCAAACTGCTTCCAGTTTCCTTAATTGTTAAGTTATAAAAACATTAGTCCATCAAATAAATAAAAATGCAATTAGGTCTGTCAATCGTCATGATTAATTTAAAATAACAACATCTGAAAATTGGAGAGCTTAATAGCAATTTTAGTGATTTGAGTGGTTAATTTTAATTAACTTAAGAATTTGAGGGAACCTAATAACAAAATCAATGATTGAGAGACTAATATCAAAATATGAAAGATTTTAGGCACTAAGAGACAGATGACCAAATATGAAATATGAAAATTTTGGGGGGACCAAGGCACCCCCACCCATCTATGTGGCTCCGCAAAAAATATATAATTAATTTCCCCTAAATTTAATTATATTTTACCATTGAATTAGCTCTGATGGACAATCATTACCATTTTCAATCACCAATTATAGTTGGTGTTGCTTTCATAAAGACTAGCACGTAGAATTATGCTAGCCAAAAATATTAAAAAAAATTATCTCAGCCAAAGAGATGATTAGAGAACAAGTCTTCTTTCAAGTTTAAATTTTTTTTTAAGGATTGCACGCAAAATGCCCTTCGTTTAAAAATAATATTCACAGTACTTACTCTTCTTAATCACTTGTTACTTCTTCCCTCCAAATTCTCACAAATCTCCATCGGGGTATTTTCCCAAAAGCTCCAAAATCTCATTTCGCCCTCTCAGAGTTTGGTCAATGGGCAGGCTCCATGGCAAGCTCTCCTCCTCCTCCAACAACAGATGGGTGGTGTTTGTGGTCGCAATGTGGATCGAATGTTGCGCGGGGACCGGCTACCTCTTTGGGAGCTTCTCTCCTGTCATCAAAAGTTCGTTGGGATATAACCAGCGTCAGGTGGCAACGCTGGGGGTCTCCAAGGATCTTGGTGCCACTATTGGGTTAGTAGCTGGGACTCTCAGTGAATTCCTCCCTCCTTGGACTTCTCTTCTTGTAGGTTCTCTTCAGAATTTGATCGGATACGGATGGGTTTGGCTCATCGTCACCAGCCGAGCTGCCGCTCTGCCTTTCTGGATGGTGAGTAGAGGTGACTACCTACTTTGTTACCCCCGGAATTTGGTTGTCTTTGGATTGTTTAATGGCTGCAATTATTGGTGTTTGTGAAGTGTTTGGTTGGCTTCTTCGTAGGAATTAGTTGGTCTATTATGTTAGTCCCATTTGATTGACATAGCTATTAGGAGCAAGGAGTAGATTAAATAAGCGACTTTCAAAATTATGAAGCAGGAAGTAGCAGAAATAAAACTCTTTTATTTGTTTCACACATTTTTGAAAGTAGTTCTTGTTCTTCTTCATTCACTTTTTTAGTTTGGATTGCATTTGCAAATATTGTTAGGAGGTAACTAATACGTGACAACCGGAGAGGTTAATAACACTAAATTTTTTCGTAGATTTACGCACATTCAACTACTTCTGGGCCTTGAGGGGAAAAAAGTTTAAGAAACATGAATGCCACATAGACGCCACGTCAACATTTAAAGATATAGTAGCTACCACTTTCTTTACTTCGGCTTCTTCGCAGCTACTTTTTTTGAAGTGTTTGTTTGCATGAGAGTCAAAATTGAAAGTTTGAAAGCTGAAAACGACGCACTTCTTGTCGCTTTAGGTTTTTGTTTCATAGAAAGTGCACGTGAAAGTAAAATGCAAAAGAAGTCCATGTCAGGTGGAATTTGTTTGCTAGAAAGTGGAAAACAAAAGTGTTAGATTATTGCAGACTCTGCTCTGCCGAGGAGGTAGCCCTAGCTTGGAGTGAACCTTGTTAAAGAGCTCATGTTTCTGGTTTAATTTTCTTATCGAGTACAATATCTTTCAATATACAAATCGCGAATTGCGTGATTGGCCAACCCTAACATGTTCTTCTTGACTGCTTGGCACTGTAATTAAGCCAACTTTTATGTAATTCGTGGCTTTGATCTTAGATTACATTGTGCTCTTGCCAAAGCCAACCAACTTTGCAATTGTTTTTCTTTCACTTTTCAGCTTTTACATACTAATCTCCTTATAAAGCTAATGATGCTGCATTGAAAATCTATACCAAGTACGTAGCTCTGCCATTTCATTCTCATGGTCTTCATATATACTCACCTTTACTCCTCACCTTACTCTATGCAGATGTGTATCCTCATCTTCATTGGGTGCAATGGAGAAACCGATTTCAGCACAGCTACTCTGGTTTCCTGCATACATAATTTTCCCTATAGCAGGGGGCCTGTAGTTGGAATCTTGAAAGGCTTTGCCGGTCTGAGTGGTGCAATCTTGACCCAAATATACGCAATGATTCACACGCCCAATCATGCCACTTTAATATTTATGATTGCTGTTGGGCCTGCGATGATTATTATCGCGTTAATGTTCTTTGTCAGGCCTGTCGGAGGGCGCAAACAAGTACAATCATCTGATAACTCCAGCTTTGTATTCATCTATAGCGTGTGTCTTCTTCTTGCGGCATATCTCATGGTTGTCATGCTTCTTGAGGATCTAGTAGACTTGAGTCATTCTGTAACTATCTTTCATTCTCGCCTTTTGGATTGATGATAACTCCCTGGACCAAGAGCGTCTCTTGGCTGTACCCCTAATGGAGGAGACTTGTGAATCCGAAGAATGTAGTGCGCAGTATAAGGCTATTCTAGGTCAAGTTGAAGATGAAAAATCCCAAGAAACGGGCTTTACTTTGATGCAGAGTTTGACAAAGGCAGATTTTTGGCTTCTCTTTCTTTCTTTTATGTTGGGATCAGGTGCAGGTGTGACGGTCATTGATAACTCGGGTCAGATGAGCCAATCTTTGGGCTATGAAGAAAGTCATATTTACGTGTCTATGATGAGTATATGGAATTTTCTGGGACGAATCGGTGGAGGTTATGTTTCTGAGATTATCATAAGGTATTTTCTGTGCCATTTCTACTCTGCAGTGTGTGAACTAGATGTTTTTATGCTTTGCTATGGAGATTAGTCTGTCTAATAATTTTATCCCTGTTCAGTGGCACACATGTAATCAGTTCTTTGTTTGTTTTATCTTTCTTATCTAGTTTTATTAGTCAAATGTTTTTCTTTTTAACTAGTATATATGTGGTCTCAACTGAAACAGAAGAGTAACTGGAAGTTTGGACACAAATACAAATGCTAACTGCAGAACGAACAAACGACCAGGTTGCACACGATCTCCCAAACGCTCTATGGGTAACCAGATAACTCGAATCTCGAAGGAAGATTAACACGTTGAGCTGGATAGGGACATGAAAATCCTGGTCAGTCATAGCAGACAAATAAGTGTTCCCAAAGAAAATAAAGTATTAAAGCAACAGGTAGCATATGATACATAAACATAAGAAGGCAAGACCGAAAACTGATACTGAGAACACATATACTGAGAGACCCATGCATTGTCATACTAATCATGAAGCTATTAAGAAGTACATGTAGGCATCATGAAGCGCAACGTGCTATTCTTGAAAAAAAAAAAAATTCATACCATGCAATTATGTAACTATCAAAATTAGATTTCAGTAATTTTTATATTGGGGTCAGAATTTATCAAAATTTCACTATTATATTGGGGTTCAGAGTACACCTCTAGATTCTGTGAAAAAGTTTTATCCATAGGTTAATGTAATTTAATATCTGTGTTTGCAATTATGTCTCTCTAGAAAAGCATGTCAAACAAGCTTCATTGCTCTCTTTCTATAAACAGGGATCATGCATATCCAAGGCCAGCAGCTTTGGCTGCGGCTCAGGTTCTATTGGTAATCGGCCACTTCTATCTTGCAATGGCTTGGCCGGGAACAATGTACATTGTGCCTGCAACTGCCTCTGAACTCTTTGGCCTAAAAAATTTTGGGGCCTTGTATAATTTTCTCACTTTGGCAACTCCAGCAGGCTCTCTAATATTCTCTGTCGGTGTTGTCGGTGGTATATATGACTATGAAGCAGAGCAACAGCACGAGCACCATAATTTACCACAATCTCTTCTTGGAAGATTACTCTACGGAACATGTTTTGGTATTGATGAGGCATTGAAGTGCGAGGGAGACAGTGTGCTTCTTCCTTTCTTCACTAAGCATGTGTGGATTTTGCATCGTTGCGGTGTCCTTGAGCTTGATTCTTGTTAATAGAACAAAGATTGTCTATGCAAATCTTTATGAGAAAGACATACAAGTGGTTCGTGCTGCAGTGAGTTGAAATGAGACTTGTTTATGGGATATTATGTTCCGAAGATTTCTTTGCTCGTGTAATCTTGATGTGATTCAGAGAGAGAGAGAGAGAGGGAGAGAGAGAGAGAGAGAGAGAGAGAGAGAGAGAGAGAGAGAGAGAGAGAGAGAGAGA
>JBAKGM010000081.1:6475366-6488868 GCA_037177215.1 Asparagus racemosus | reverse complement strand
TCGTGAAACAGATCCCTTAGATCCACAAACCCAGCATCTAGATCATCGACCGAAGATCAGGATTGCACGGTGGTCCACGGACGGAAAAGAGTCCCCGGCACAGGCAAAGAATCCCACGCAAGTGAGGGTCCAATAAACGGGCCCCGCGTTTGTTCAAAATAGAAATTTGAAGTTGTATTTTTTAATTTCGATATTTTCAATGTAAAAGCCTTATAAAAAGGCGAATTGTTATTTGAATTCCGTTGTAAAAAACAAATTTGTAATGAGTTCACATTGCAGATCAATGAAAATGTCAACAGCTCCAACTTTCTCCGCGAACAAAATGCGTTAGAGTGAGATGAGCAGTTGGGATGTATAAAATTCAATTGAAATTTAATAAAAATGTATTATGGTCATAACCATTAATAAGTGATTAAAAAGGAAAACAGAGCATTAGCGTGGATGAGCACATTCGCTTGCCCACTTGGAGCGACGTAAACCCCCGCGTCCGGCCTGTAAAACGACCTACGCTCACCGCCCTTCTTATGACATGTCGGATGACCGTCCCTGCGGTCGACACGAAAGGCGGTGTTTGTCGGACTACTGACTCCCTTTTAAACTATCAGCTCGCAAGCTCCTCAGTCGTCCCAGCGACACGAAAGGGCGACCAGCCGCCGCCTTTTAACCATTCTATCCCTGGACGACGCGAAAGGCAGTGATGGTCGTCCATTCAATCAACCATTCACCTTAGAGTCGTCCGCCACTATCCGTCCCCCGAGATCCCAGAGCATTAGACTGGCAGCCCCTTCTTGCCATTTCACCCTCGAAAACGACGCGAGAGGTGGTGCTGGTCATCCCTTCAGCCAACTGCTCTCTTGAGCGACTCGAGAGGCAATTCAAGTCGGCCACTTAGCCTCAACTCTCCCCTCTCGTCGCTCGTGGTCCCCCGACCTAAACGACAGCTATATGAAGTCTACACCTGACGATCCATCACTATCGCATGAAATGCACTGGCAGCCCCCTTAACTCCTCCATCCCTCACGGTATTTAAGGCACCCCAGACCCACGCTGCTGCGGGTGCCGCCAATTCCATCCTATTAATGGCGAATAAACAACGCAATTCTCAGTCTTGAACCCTGTCAAGGCATGCCACTGTGATAGAGGCATGCTACTGTGGTCGGCGCATGCGGGAGCTAACCCAATCATCTCCCGACACGTGGAGGAGAAGGCTGACTCAGCAGCTGTCTCTTGCCAAGCGTGAAGACGAGAATGTCCTCCAAACCCTGGGTATAATTAACAGTAAGAACAGTGAACTAAATCCCAACTCCGCTCCTTCCACAAGTGTTCTTTTTCATAGGTGAACCCCCCGACCGGAGCAACGTCACCGGGCATTAGGAGAGAATGCGGACTTCGCTCTCTTAAAAGCTAAACTCACACCGAGATTAGTGACTGTGATTACATACATTAACAGAATCTAATGAGGTTTCTTATGATGTGGCTTGTTATGGTGCTTTCATTATTACATAATAATCCCCACCCAAAAGCAGGTAAGTATCCCCCATTATGCTAATCAAGCCAGTTCAGCATTCTATTGAGACTAAAAGACCCAGCTCGGCCAACTCCACTGAGCTGACATCTCGTGTAACCGAGTCAAAAGGCAGTACTTGTCGGCCACCCCCATTGGTCTACTCAAGATGAGCCGCTCTCAGCCATTTAGGCGACCGACCCCTCATGTAACCAAGTCAAAAGGTGGTATCTCTCATCTCTCGACCAGGCGAGTCAAAAAGTGATTGTTATCTCAGGGATCTCTCACTGACAACCGATCACTATTACCATAACTGTCATTAAATATATAACCAGCGCCATTATTTTTCCATCCCCAACAGTCTTTAAGACATACCGGACCACGCCGGCACAACATACTTTCTATCACGTCACATTAAACACTGAGATGACTTTCCCACCACTCGGCGGACGACACTTGTAAAGTAATGCTGACTCAGCCGCCAGCTCAGACTCGGCCAAAGTTACCGGTCTATCCCTCTACTACTGCTATAAATAGAGAACTATTTTTAGCACAAAGGTAAGCAATTTTCCACTACCGAAGAAAGAGAAATCTTTTTTAGTTCTTTAATTTTCATCCTCACTCAAGAGCATCCACTGCATCCACTGACTTGACCGTCGGATGATCAACCGGAGAACCAAACTCCACCCTATTACGGGTGCTCCTATGTGCAAAGACGGACAGCTTATCTCCGAATTAGATATCCAAAGGAGTTAGAGGATCCTGATCATCCTATATACTCATACTTAATTATATGTTTGATAACTAAACATCAGCATGACTATTAAATGCTTGTGTAAGTCTGGAAAGTTGAAGAGAACTAAAGTGTAGTTCTAAGTTTTATAAAGAGAAAAGTGCGAGGTCAATGTAGTTTTCTATAGATATTATATGTGAAACATAATAGTTAGATGTTAAACTTATAAGTTTAATGTTAAACTTATGAGTTAGTTGTTAAATTTATTAGTTATTTGTTAAACTTATGTGTTAGTTGTCAAACTTATAAATTAGTTGTTAAACTTATTAATTATTAGTTAAACTTATGAGTTAGTTGTTAGAATTATATAATATAATGCGAAGAAAATGTTAATGATAACATTAAACAAAACAATTAACGATTTTTAACCAAAGTTAATCACAACCACATTGAAGTGTATAACAATAAACAAAAAACCTCAATAACAAATGCATAAGCTTAACAACTGATGAAAAAGTTTAACAATAATTGCCAAAGCTTGACAATCAATACATAAGTTTAAAAACTGATACCACATAAGCTTAACAACCGCGCCTAAGATTATCTGACGAAAAGAGTAATAATAAATACATAACCTTAACAACCAATACATATGCTTAACAACTGAAGAAAAAACTTAACAACAAATGCAAAAGCTTAACAACAAGCTTTTTTGTTAGTTGTTAAATGTATTCGTTGGTTGTTAAGGTTATGTGTTTGTTGTTAAGCATTCTTCTCAGATACTAAGCTTATGTAAGCTTTGTGTTGATTGTTAAGATTATATTTGTTTTTAAGCTTTTTCGTCAAATGTTAAGCTTATACGTTTGTTGTTAAATTTTTTCGTAGGTTATTAAGTTTTTTGTCAGTTATTAAGCTTATGCATTAGTTGTTAAGCTTATATGTTTGTTGTTAAGTTTTTTATTAGATAAGCTTATGTGTTAGTTGTTAAGTTTATGCATTTGTTGTTAAGCTTTTTCGTCAGTTGTTAAGTTTAGTCATTGGTTGTTAATCTTATGTGTTTGTTAAGTTTTTTTTGTTAGTTATTAATCTTCTGCATCGATTGTTAAGATTAAGCGTTTGTTATTAAGCATTTTTCTCAATTGTTCAACATAGCCATTGATTGTTAATATTAACTCATTAGTTGTTAAGTCTATGTGTTTGTTGTTATGGCATTGGACCGAGATAATTGTTAAACTTTAGTTTTGTACCATTTTGTTAAGCATTTTTCTCAGTTGTTCAACATAGCCATTGGTTGTTAATATTATCTCATTAGTTGTTAAGTCTATGGGTTTGTTGTTATGGCATTGGACCGAGTTAATTGTTAAACTTTAGCTTTGTACCATTAATCATTCTCTAATAAGAAGGCTACTCTTCCTATGTCATTAACTTTGCTTTGTCCATGACATTGAAATAGATTTAGACTTTTGAGAAAATAGTAATAGTGTTCATTGCCTTCACATTTGGAACTCCAAGTGACTTAAGCTTGAACTATAATCACACAGACAAATCAAATATGAAGAACACAGAATTTTAAAGCTTTGTCATAACTAAATCTAAATCATATAATCAAATGAAAGGGCTAAATAGCAACTGAACTATATAGAAAAAGATTAAAAATATCGAGACGTGGTTGTGGAGTCTCATATAATTATATAACAAAAAAAATTAAAAAGAAGATAAAAAAGCTGAACTATATAATCACATAATCATCTCATATATGATGGCGGTGGTGGAGGCCTGATGCAAGGCAGTGGTGATGAGACTGGCAAGAAATTAGGAGGATGTCGGGTGATGAGATTGGCGGCAGAGGAGGAGATGGGTAGTGTTAAATTTTTTTGGGGGTGGTGCAGAGAATCCGGCGGCAGCAGTGGTAAACTTGACGGAGGAGGTGAAGAAAAGTGTGGTGATAGGGCAGCAGAGTTGGTAATTTAGCGAAAGCAAAGATGAATAGTGTGGCGGCAGAGGCGATTAATGAGGCAGATGATTCAACGATGATGCATTGTCTCCTGCATTATATAGAGCAAAAACCCTAACCTTAGTTCTAAGAAATTAGAGATAGACAGAGGAAGATGAAAAGAGGGTTTTTTGGGTTTGTATTGGTAGAGAAAAGGTGGGGCGGGGGAGGAGGGGGGGTGGGGGGTGGGGAGCCGCACAAACTCTAATAAAATGGGTAGAATGAGGAAAAAGATTTTTTGAATTGGTGGTGACAATGCACCGTATTTGAGGGGCTGAGAGCATAACAAACTTAATTTTGGGGGTAAATGGGTTGTCACTTAGTCTTGGATGGTAGGCGAATTTACTTTTTGATTTTGGAGGCTAAGAACATTTTCCCCTGTTTTAATAGGTTTTTCTAATATTCATCCTATAAGGCTTTAATATTTTGAAAGCGGTTCATACTATTAGGTCTCTCATTTCTTGTAAGTTGTCTCAAACTTAGCATTGACATTGCTATTGATCCATCCTGTTCTTATAAAGTTGTTTCAAGTTAATTTCTCCAATTATGAGTAGTATTAGCAAGTTAATCTATCCAATCATGAATATGCATTAGGAAGATATATAAAAATTAGAGGACTTAATAGCAAATTAGATAGCTTGAGCGACAAATTTCAAAACATTAAATATTATTTAGGTTAAATAGCACTTATATCCTATTGTTTCATCTACTTGTCACTTATGTATTTGGTAGCAAGAAAATACCCTAAAAATTTCCAATTCTGCACTTTTATACCCTCACTTGTTTTTGATAGCACTTATATACCTTGAAGTTATTAAAGCTTGCACTTACATACCCTAAAGTTTTAAATTTAACACTTAAATATCCTAAAGTTTTTTAAACTTGTACGTAAATATCTTCAAGTTTGCATAACTGAGGGTATATATGTGCAAGTATTAAAAACTTTAGGGTATCTAATTGTTGGTTGTAAAAACTTTAAGGTATCTAAATATGTGTGGATACGTAAGTATAAGTTTAAAAAGCTTTAGAGTATTTTTTTGCTACCAAATACAAGTTGGGGTGTATAATTAAAAAATAGATAAAACAATAAGGTATATAAATACTATATAGCCTCTTATTTAAGGGACTATTTTCTACCCAAAAAGAAATTTTTTTTTATTATACACACTATTTTAAGTTTGACTGCATTTTATAATTAAAGTCATTTACTTATATACCCCTTACATCACAGATATTTATAAAAATACCTTCTAAATCTTAATATTTACAAAATTACCTCTCAAATCATCAATTTTGGAAAAAAGTTACCATCAAAGTCATAAACATCAACTTTTTTATAAGCTAATTTTTAATTGTAATGTAAAAATTATCCAAAAAAAATAGTCAAAATTTTGTCCCCAAATTGATAATTTGTTGATTTTCGGGGTATTGTTTTTCAAAAGTTGTTGATTTGAGGGGTTCCTTTGCAAATACTAAGATATAGGGGGTATTTTTGCATATAGCAATGATGTAAGGGGTGTATATGTAAGTAACACTTTATTTTTATTTTGACTTTATTAGTTTTTATTGCAATTCAGTGATAGAGCACGGGCCCAATCAGAGTAGACCGAACCAGCAAAACGTGTCCCTTCTTCTGACCACAAAAGGGTACTTTGGGTACTAGAAGAAGTTAATGATTGCAGGAAACGTGGCACCCTGTTATTGGACATTTTCATTAGACCAAAATGACCTCACACGGCAGCTCATATTACCACACGGCAACACCATCAAATTTAAAACGAAGGGCTAAGATCGTCACCCTCAAATGATTGTATGCACATGACTCATGGCCATCATGATGGCCATGCCATGTGAGGGGCCGAAACATAAACGGCCGTTAACGGGCTGTCGCTTTCCAGCACAAGGTGTGAGTCCCGCACACCAAGTCAACATGTACTGCCTCTCCCTTGATGATAGAATAGAATATTCTAAAAGTGAATGAACGGTGTAGATGATTAGATTAAAACGATTAATTTGATTTTTGGGTTATTAGTGGCCGTTAATTCCGGGATTAGACAGCTAATGAAGTGGGAATAAAGAGTCGGCGACAACCCAATCGTTGGGGGCTGAAGGATTAAGTGCCTAGTGTTTGGCTGTGTATTATTGAGATGACGTGTGAACCGATTCCATAACAAACTCTTTTGTCTGCACAGGGACTCACTCATGATTCCACTGTTCATTTGTGCTTCTAGAAGGATTTTTTGTGTTTATGCAATGGGTTATTTTGATTAATATGATAGTGAGTTAAGTTGTACCAAAATGTAGCTAATCCTAATTATAACTATCTAATTCAGAATAAATTATAGAAAATCCTCTTATTGGTTTGTATTGAAAGGAAATTGGGGAAAAAAAATTAATGACTTTTGTATGAGTCTCTTGTTATTTTGGTAGAAAGGGGAAATAATGGAAAATGTTTGTAGGGCCCTATATTATTAAAAAAAAAAGGAGCAGTTATGTCTAGATAAAGCACTTTAGTACCCGATCATATGTTATATATATATATATATATATACATATATATATGTGGTAGAAAAGAACTCTAATATTTTATGAAGCATGAATGTTTTAGTCTCGTCGTGTTCATCAGTAGTAAACTTGTCACTTAGACTTGAGACATATATAAACCTTCTTTTCTTCAGCTATGAAAAGTACTCAGTGTTAGTCATAGGTCAACTCTGTAATGATGGAGATTTTCAACGAGGTTAAAGTTTACTTTCTTCAGGTAATGGACATTACGTAATTATTACTAGTCTCAAGCCCGTGCGATGCACGGAATTGTCTGACATGTAGTGCGATGCACGGAATGGTCTAACATTTAAAAAATAATGTAGCAAAAGAATAAGTTTAAAAAAAAAGTAGAACTGTTCAGAAATGATATATCCGAGAACAATGCGTACATGTTTAACTTGTTATTATAAAATTAAAATAGAAATGATTTTTGAATTCGTTGTTATGACAACAAAATCGACAAAATGTCTCAGATCTATAAGCTTAATGTTATATCATTTTGCAATACCAAAAAATGAGGGCGCAGCTTCAAGTTTTCCTTCATACACTATATTTCAAGCATATAGAGGTATCTGTCATATACATAAATTTATAAAAGAAACCATAATTATCAACTCATTGATGAACAAAATATCCGTCATAATCATATAAAGCAATTAGGTTTCTGAATGCGAAACCACAAAAGAGAGATAGTTCTTACACAAGTTTACTAAACATGTTTTTAGACCAGAATATTGAATATAATTTCCAAACATCATATATTAGATAGAGATTTTTTTAAAAAAGCAGCTTCAACTCTTTCAAGAATATTCTAATTCTCATCTTCATTTTTTTTTTTGTTTCTGCTTTTTGTTGCTTGACATTTGTGGGGAAATCAAGTCTGCAGAAAGTAAATGCTCTATATCAGATTCTAACGAAGAGAAATATGCAAGCCAAAGTGATAAAGGTGAAAGAAGCAGCAGCAACAAAAGATACCATTTATAAAGGAATCGAAGAAGTTGGTGTTACATCTAAAGGGGCTCCTATGACAACACTTATGATCTTCCCACTAGATTCGAGTAATTAAGCTAGCTACTACCCTCAATTAATATGTGGTTAATTATTTCATCATCAAGTAAATGTATGGTTCAGTTAAACATTTGAATTGTTTTGAGTTTGTATATCAAGGAGAATGTGTTAGAATTGCATCATTTATTAGAAATTAACATAGAGATTCTAGCATTTTATTCTCATTCACTCTACCAAATTACATCATTTATAAATTACATAATTTACAAAGTTTAAAATTTCAAATTTAGAAGGCTCAGATTTATTAACTTTAGCATGTTTTGTGCAAGTTTAGAAGAGTTTTAGAATTTTTCCACGAAACACTACGGAACCCTCTATACCTGAAAATATTAACTGTGACATGTCTAGCCAAAGATCTAGTCTACAAATGAATCCATTTGATATTTGTGTAATATACGGCTCACGTACAATTTAAGCTATTGTTTCTCATAAACATGGCATATCATATAACATTATCTAAACAGGGCATATCATATAAGATTAATCATAATGATTCATAGAGATCTCATGTTTCTCGTCGAATTACACCCAAAAAAAAAAAAAAAACACACACACACACACATCGTAAATATAAGGTAACTCTTCCAAAGCAAGGTATTCCACTCATATTCTCAATTCTCGCACTACGGATGTTTGGTGCCAGGGACAACATTGCAGTGCATCTACAAAGTCTCTTAAAACCCCAGTATGTTGTTTTGTTGGCCCAAGAATTGTTGGCCCAGTTTGATAAAGAGGCCCAGTTCCCTTTTTATCTTCTACCCGACCCTCTCATCCATTTTGCTTCTTCAGTCGGCTGCCTTGAAAACCCTAGCCCCCTCTCTGTCATCTCAGGTCGGCTGCTCCATGCCCTAGTCCCTGTAGATCGGATCCTACCGCGTAGCCCCGAGAGCTCTCTCCCCCTCTCTCATGTCGGCTGCCCCCCTCTCTATAAAGAGAGGGGTTTGGCAATAGCTCTAGAGGGGGCGAGCGGAGCGGCGAGATCTGGTGAATGATTGAGTTGTGAGCGTGTTTCTGAGGGAGCTTTGTGCTCCTCAGCTCTGTGCGATCCCCACCTGAGCTTTGCGCTCCCCTGAGCTTTGTGCGATCCCCCCCTGAGCTTTGTGCTCCCCTGAGTTTTGTGCTCCCCTGAGCTTTGTGCAACTCCCCTGAGCTTTGTGCTCATCTGCTTTGTGCGATCCCCCCTTGTTCCCTTGTTCTCCCCCTTCATGTCCTTGGTGGTGCACAGTGAGAGTATTTGTGACGGTGTGACTGTGAACAGGCTTCTGAGCCAACGACGAGATCCTAACATCTCAAGAAGCCTCTAGAGCAATATATCCATGAATCAACACTCAAGGTTAGTAAAAGTAAAAGGAGGAAAGAAAAAAACACATAATAGAGATTTAAATGGCATGAAGTGCAATAACAAATTAGACCTGGCGAATGCTCCAGCGCTCTCTTCAGATGCTCCATTACGTAAACAAACAGACCAAAGCTCGCTACTGCTCTCAGTCAGCAATCTCTCTGCTGAAATATTGGAAGATGAAAATGATTAACAGCTAGCTAGCAGTCCATCTACTAGTCAAGCATCGTTGACCAAAAAAATCCAAACTATCCTAACATTTCTTTTCATTTCAAAATCAAAGAAATTTAAGAAGAGAGAGAGAGAGCTCAAAAGATCACCTGAATCACGGGACTCCCGAATGATTCGAGAGAGAGATCAGAAGAAGAGATCAAAAAAATCCCTACCTCCCTCCCTCTTCTCTCTCTCTCTCTCTCTCTCAGAAGAGCGAGAGAACAAGGAATTCGACGGCCAGTTGTAGTTTTGTATCTTTGTTTAATAAATTACCCGAGTGCCCCTGCACTGAATGAGGTGCTTGGAATCTGCCGAAAGCAAATAAAGGAGGATAACTGGATAAGGACCAAAATTCAACTCTATCTTTGGATCGGCATCCATCAAGTCCGGCCGTGGATGCATCATGAAACGTAGGACGAGCTCAGCCTCTTTCCATGTTCGTTTGCTCTTTTTCCTCCCACTTTTCTCGTTTTAAATTACCCTGTTGTTTTCTTATGTATCTTGTGGCTTGCGCTTGAATGAGAAAGGGTAACTACGCAGAGGATAACATTCGTGAGAGAGCAAGTACTGTATATATAAAGTTGTTACCAACATGTAAATTTTATTAGTCCTCGGTAAAGAATAAAAGTTGCCCGACTACATTTTCTTTTGCTGCAGAGGGCGGGCAGCCCACGCCTTCTGTTTAAAGAGCTCTTTAGAGATGTGTAACTCTTATCAGATATCAGTTCCTTATGAAAAATCTGAAAACATACTTTCGCAACCGAGTGGGTATTCTGATCATATCAAGACAATACTCTTTTAAGTAGAGTCTCCCTGGGCGCACCGCTGCATTGAACTGCAAGCCAAACATTTACAATGGTCACAGATTTCTCACCCACAATTAAACAGCATGGGAATGGAAGTCGGCTCAAACATCTAATATCCATTTCCAATTCTTCTCCGCCATTACACATGGATTACAAAACTGCTGCTGCTTTCTTGCTGAGGGATAATAAATGAGACTCTAACAAGCTCAAAACCGGGTATAAGCTAATGCGTATCCATGTCAATAAAAAATGTAGGAGCAAGCTATGTTGCCACTCAAGATTGGACAATCCAAACAGAGCATTCACATGCAGAGAATGAAGTTTTAGCAGATGAAAGTTCCGAGGACCTTGCAGTTGAAATTTCAGCAGATGAAACTCCCAATTAACCAAACCTAACTCAAAAGGAGATAAAGAGCAAACATAAAGAAGTATGAATAGCCAACTTATTTATTTATTAATGTAATTCATAATCAGTATTCTTAACTTGCTGATTTTGAAGAGATCGGTCGATCATCATTGACCAGGTTCAAGTTTATAAGCATTCTGAACCAAATGTCAAGCGTGAAGCATTTTCTATAATAAATTTCTGAGTAATGACTAACACCATTGTCAAACCCTTGTTGAGCTCTATATATAGGAATAGAAAAATACAAAACCTTACCTTTGATTGTTCGGACTTCTAAAAATTGAGCAAAGCATTAAATTGTAGTTCAAGTACACTATCTGGGCGCATCTTCTTCATTTGCTTGTCATTTTTAAATCCGTCAAAGCACTTCTTCTTCAAATAGCATTTTTAGGGCCTCCATGCACAATTGACAGTTTCTAAGGTCCATTTTTTCCCTTCCTCTGGAATGTCATATATATCCTACATTTACATAATTAAACATGGGAATTTTCATTATAAAAACTTGATATAAAAAAGAGGGAATAGTAGTCAAAAAGAAATATAAGGTTAATAATTGAAAATTAAATTCATACCTTCACATACTCCCATATTTTTTTCCCCAGTGTTTTTCTTCGAACTTGTGCCAATTCTCCTTATCCAGAGGTGCAAAAGTTGCGTCTCTTCCAAGTGTGCCTAAGAAACTGCTAAGTTCACTACACGCCTTATCTAACGGTCCAATAGGTTGGCAACTATAATTTAAAAAAATAATTTGTCGATCATCTTCAGTTCGTGCATGAACTTTTTCGCATTTAGTTAGCCTTGGACGCCTTTTGGGTTTCTCTTCTATTTCATTGGCTACCTCCCTTGATGATTTTGACCCTACATTTTTGTCTCCCCTTAAGCCCTCACCTCCTTCAAACTCCTCCATGATATCCTCCTTTATGAAATCCTCCCTGTTATCATCCTCCTCATCTTGCTCAGCATGTACCCTAACATCTCCTTCAACCTCGTCTAGGAAATCGTCTCTAATATATTCCTCTTCATCTTCTAAATCAGCTAAGTGTTCTCTTGCTATCACTTTTCTTTTTATATGATTTTGAAATGGTTGTCTTGCTATCACATTTCTTATTACACCTTGCTCAGCATGTTCAATCTCATCCATCATCTTTTCCTCCTTTGATTGTCTCATACGCTGTAATTACTTCTTGGCCAGATCCTCTAACTCTTGTCTTTGTATTGCTTTCTTTCTGGCATGATGGTGGACCTGGTAATGTTCTTTAGCTTGTGGTTGTGGAAGCATCCCCACCAAAGTTGCATTCTGCCTAGGACGATCAAATGCTATGTTTTGTTTCTTTGGCTCATTGCATGCACATTCTTTTCTCATTACCTACACATGAGAAAAAAGTAAAAAAGGAAAATTATCATGCCCCAGTACCAAATGCATATAAGTTGGAATGTGACTCAGCCAACAATGCAAACATACGGTCACATTCACGTTTCTAGATCATCATGTACACAGATATGCGACCAAAAACTACCCCACAAAGCATGTAACTAAGATAGCAAAAGAATTATATAAAAAAATCTCCAGAAAGACAAAGTTTAAGGACATCCATCCACAATGGAAAAAGAATATGAAAAGACATCATAGTTTAGAAAAAGCCACATGTGGCTCAAAGAAAAGTCTAGCCCAAATAACCACCTATACAATTAAAATTGAGAAATTGATAGGATAGAAGGTGATCACTGACGCTTGGCATGCTCCTCAAAGTATTCTCGATCCTGCGAAGAAAGAACAGTCCCCAAGTCTGGGGTGCGCAAACCACAAGGGAGTTAGAAAACTCCCAACAAGCATGTAAAATGAAGATATTATGCGCATGTAAGTATATGTAGCAGATATAAGGAAAAGAAGAAAGCTAAATTAAATGTGATAAAAGAAAACGCTAATTGTAGTGATCAAGATAAAGTCTATCACAAGACACACAAGCACACTATTATTATTTTAGATGTTATTTGAATTAGAGGAGAATATTTTCATGAATATAAATCAGGTTTCCCGTAAACCATCCCAGGAACACGGCTTCAAGTTAAGTATTGGCCCTTGGCCCTTATATATAACACAGGATATCAGGAATGCGCATGAGCCCGCTTATATACACTTTGTATTCTCCATCCAATTCCCCTTTATTAAACCCCATAGTAATCTGTTTATTTTAAGTGACTATACATGAAATACTATTCACTAACCACAGAGTTACCGTGGAACGACTTTCGTAAAACTATAAAAAAATAACCGTGGCTCAGAACATGTCTAATCAAGATGGGTGCATCGTCTAGTCGATGCTATATTAATAATAATAATAGTCAAGGAAACCTCACACCGGGATATCAGTATTGAGGGTGTAACCATGCAATGATAGCATGCTTATGACTCATAAGTTTAACAGGAGTTGTCTTCATGCATAGTCCATCCTAACTTGTGTCGCTAGGTAAATCAACATATCATATCACACAACATCCAAAGTTAAAGGTGTCGTTCCTATTAAATGTCACTAGGCGATCAAACAAATTCTAGGTGATCATCCATGTCACGCCACCAGGCATAATTCCATTTGAGGAAACAAACAAAAAAAAGATGTGACTGTTATAAAAACAAATTTTCAACCGCAAGCAGGATATGATTTAATAACATAAATAACTTAAATAAAAAAAGTTTGCTACCTAAAGATCAACAAAGGTTCGGGTCCAAAAGAAAATCAAGGTTTAGGGATTTGAACTCCAGACCTGGATGTTGTTGCCAAGGGCAGCTATCCACTATAAACCACACATCCTTCCGTCAAAGGTGATGCAGGACATAGTTAAACGTCATTTCGTTTATTGTATAAGTCCTCAAAATATATTTTGATAAGTAAAT
>JBAKGM010000081.1:6440239-6461297 GCA_037177215.1 Asparagus racemosus | reverse complement strand
GTCAGCTGTTTTTGGCTCAGAGCTGTTGGGGTGCGATCGGTTCGTTTTGTTGATCTGCACGCCTCGCCGAATGCGTCATCAATGGCCCACAGCAAGTCCAAGGAAAAAATTTTTTCCCGAGCGCTGCCCCGAAAACTCTGCGTAGGGCGTCAATAGTCGTGGGATATTAATGGTTCGCCGTTGTATCGTCGGATTGCTCATCGATCACCAATTCGCTATCACGAGTCATGTTCGGGGACTGATAAGCGATTTTCAACGCCTACAAAAGATAACATATAAAACAAAATTTGAGCATATCGCAATATCAAAAGTAAAAAAAATCAAACGGGTTTGCTATTTATTTTATTCTTCTACTATATCTCAGTATTCATCAAAAGCATATTAAATTTATATTTGTTATTTCAGCAATTTAGAAACAAAGATTAACATGCTTATGGATTAAAAAAATACAGAATCTCAAAATCTACACACTGAGTATGAGATCACTAAATAACTGTTTTTAACTATATAACAAGATAAGAAAATTATTGATTTAATATGATACTTTGATCGATTTTTTTAAACTTATTTTTCAATATACTAATATAATGGACTAAATTAAAGAAATATCATGCAAGATGATTGTTATTTTATAATATTTTGTGTGTGTAATTAATTTTATCATGTAATATTTATTAGAAGTAAAACATAATATGATCATACTATAAATTGCCTATAGTTATTTATTTTCATTATTATTAAATTAAAATATTTAAGATACTACAACTCATTTGTCCATATGTGTGAAACTATCGACTATTTATGGAAGTATAATAGAATGTATATTAATAACAAATTTTAAGTTTACAAAATAAAATATTGCATAAAGTCTAGGCTCGCATGGGAAAGAAATTAATGTGAATTAAGTTCATAAATGATGCATACGTGTTTTGAAAATTCTAAAAGTTCGATAGAGATATTGAATTAGTGATGCATGATTGTGCTTAGCATGAGATAAAATACTAGTTTTTTTTTAACAAGAGGAATCAACTAGTTAGGGCACTCGCCCCAGTTTTTATTTACTTCATAACTGATGCAACAAAAACTGTTTCCCCGAATATCAAAATAATGCAAAGAAATTTCAAATAGCATACCTATTCAAGATTAGTAGCGAAAGGATACGACCAAAGGCCGGGCTATGATTATCAAGAGGTATTTTACCTCGTTACTAGAATTAAAATTGTTAGACTAGTAATTGTCTTGGCTACATAGAAGAATTGGAATGTTCATCAAATAGAAGCGAAGTCACCTTTTCTTAATGGGCCATTGGAAGAAAAGGTTTTCATGAAGCAACTGCCCAGATTTGTGACGAATTGATGTGAAGAAAAAGTTTATAAGTTGAAAAAAGTATTATATGGGCTGAAGCAGACACCCCAAGCATGGAACAAACAAATTGATTATTTCCTTTGAAAAAGTAGTTCAAGGTTGTTGATGTTAGATGTTTAATAGTAGGGTTTAGTGTGAGTTATAGAGAGTTTAGGGTCTCTCAATCTTCTTTGATTGTTGATCACTGAGTAGAGTGTTCGATCCTACATAAAAATAATATGTAAGAGGATAGGAGTTGGGTTCTCCGATAGTTCCTCCGACAGTCAAGTCAATATTGATCTTAGGTGAGGAAAGAAAGTGTTATTACCGTATGTTGTAGTGTGAAAATTCTGTACCTTCATATAGTAGGCAATTTGCCCATTTATAGTAGATCCAGAATTGTAGTTACATAATTTCGGACGAGTCCAAGTAGTTAGCTTATTAAAGTAGTTAGCTTATTCAAATGATACTTTACAGGTGTCAGCAGCAGGTGGTCTGAGTCATCTTCGTGATTAATGTAATGGTGCCAGGGGAGTTCAGGAGCTGACGTGGTCTGACGAGTCATTAAAACTTTTCGGTGGTGGTGTGATAATGACTCAGATCGTGCATTTACTGCAATGGTGACTTGCTATCGTCAAGAGGTTTGAGAAAGACCACCTTTCATCTCTTTCGAGGGGGGTCAAGAAAAGACACCTTTCTACTTGGCCATTCTGAATGAGGGCACTTCTCGACTCAGCCAACTGAGTGATAATGCACTAAGTTAGTTTTAGCACTAGGGTCTGAGTGAGGACGCTTTTCAACTCGGCCCTCACGAGGTCAGATCGGGTTGGTGTATAGTTAATTTGAGACCCATGTCATTTCCTAGAATGAAAATAAACAGTTAGTCATTTCTATAATACAACAATGGCGATGATGGGATTTTCATATGTTAAAAGAGGTATTGTGCGTAGTTGTTGATACTAAATTATCTCGAGAAGGTGATGATGCACAAGTTGATCCTACTTATTTCAAGCAAATTGTTGGGAATTTAAGATATTTTATATGCGCAATGGCAGATATTGCTTATGGGGATAGTCTAATCAGTAGATATTTAGAGGCTCTTCACCAACCACATCTACAAGTTACAAAGAGAATTATGTGGTACCTAGAGGAGACTCATGATCAATGTTTGCTTTATTTTTCATCTAATAATTGTGATATTGTAGGCTATTCTGATAGTGATTGAAATGGAGATCACGATAATCATGAGAACACTTCTGGCTATGTTTTCAATTTTAGTTCCACTGCATTTTATTGATCATCAAAGAAGCAATGTGTACACTTTCAACATATGAAGCGGAGTACGTAGTAGAGGAGTCAAGCGGTTGTTAGGCAATTTGGTTGCAATGTGTAACGTGCTTAGTGAAATTCATGTTCAAGTTGCAGGCCCTACAACGATCTATGTTGACAATAAGTTGGCAATTAATTTAGCGAAAAATGGAGTCACTCGTGGGAGGAGCAAGCATATTCATACTTGTTACCACTTTTTTCGAGATAGTGTTGGCAATAACAAGACCATGTTGGTTTATTGCAAGTGTAGATCTAAATCAAGTTGTGAACATCCTCATGAAGCCCTTGAAGTTTGAAGCGTTTGTCAAGTTGAAGCGTATGATGAAATGATGACTTTACAGAATCAAAATTTAAGGGAGATCTTAGTTATTAGTCCTAATTCTAGAAGGTTTTTAATTTTGATATATTTAGAAAATTTATCTCTAAGTTATTATTTGGCAACGTGATAGAAATAAGGCCAGCCTGATTTTAATTTTTTAAGCATGTCAGAATCAAACCAGGTAGTGGGTGGTTCAATTCTAGTCTGTTTAAGAGGTTTTCCCAAACACAAAACTATATTAAAACTAGATCAGTTTAAAATAGACCTAGTTTTAATGATTTGCTAAACAAACCCTAACGCCTTGTTTGGTACGCGAGACTGAGTGGGAATGGAATGCAATTCTAACTTTTCATTTATGTTTACCAAACATGATATGTTTTTGGATGCTAGAAATGTCATTCTCACTTCTCATCAATTCCCACTTAATGTGAGAATTATTTTTCCCAATGAGTTATCAAGAAATTGATATTCTCACTTAAGTGAGAATAAAATAATAAACTAAATTCCGGATATATCATTCTTAAAGATATTCCCACTTAATTCTCTAATCGCTCCCAAATATGAGAATGTGAATGAGCATTCCATTCCTACATCAATTCCATTTTATTCCTACTTTTATTCCATTCTCATTTGACTCCATTCTCGTGTACCAAACGAGGCGTGAGAGTTAGCTTTTATCAAGTTACTTAGGAGTTTGTATTGATAGTTATTTAGAAGCTGGATAAACACTTTATCTCTAGGGTAATGTGTTATCACGAACCACCGTGTACATATTTGGCATCAATGTACGCCTGAGTTAGCAGCAAGAAAAGTCGGAGAATAACATTTAGTTGATTTTGTTTCTCTCTCCATAAATTATATTATATTATCAGTCTTGTAGCTGTTTGCTACAATATGTATCACATACCAACTATCTACCGTACAAAAACAATTGTGTAGTCTATATCTTGACAAAAATTTATGGCATTCATCATCCAAAGGAGCTCAAAAGGAAATTGTGAATCTTTTGAACAGGATTTTGACTAGCTCTAGAATAATGTCACACTAATCCCTATGATTGTCCTTAGTAGCTCAACTTTGCTTAGTTGAACATCCACTTACTGATTACACGATGGTAACTAACTAAACAAATGCACATTTAGCAAATTAAATATTGTTAAGTTGGCGGGTTGCGAACTTGCAATTGACTTGAAGAGACGCTCATTGTCACTACTTGTATGGTATTGGTAGGGTATTAGAAATTTATCAGCCTATTTAATGAAAAGCTTGCAAAAATTTCATTTTGTACAGCTAGAGTTTTAATTTCGATAATAAGATTCGTGTAGTTGAATGAAAGTTTTGATAAAAAAAACTTTATTTTCGCTGTTATTACGTAAAAAATTAGGATTAACTAGCGATAAAAAAACTTGTACGTTTGTTTCCACTTTTTCAGACCACCGTTAGGTGATCCGAAACCAGGAACCTTCTCGTGTAAGCCGTCCTTTTTTCACCCAAGTCTAGGGTAAAAAAGGGCTCAAGGTCTTAATTATCACCGAGCAATTATATTTCTCAAAGTTTACCATGATGTTTTGCAAAAGTAGTAAAGGTGGGAAAAGCTATCTAAGCTGTGTTTGGTTCGAGGTAAATTGAGAGAAAAGAAAAGAAAACAAATAGTAAAACAATAAATGAACAATGATTATAAAATTTTCTCTTGGAAGTAATATTGGTGTATTTATCTCAAATTTATAGCTTATGAAACTTAGTTAATTCATTTACAAGATTATTCGAAACTTGATTTTAAAAGTATGAACTAACATGATATTGATACAGCTTGGGTAATATAAATTCTCTTTTATTTTCATTGAGCAAACAAGCAAGAGAGACTATTATTTTTTAACTCCATATTTTATTTACCATTTTCTTCTCAATCATAAGACATTAACTAAACAATAGAGATTACTTTCTTTAAGATTTTCCTTTCAACTTTCTCTACAATTTTCTAGTTGTTGATGCATAGATGATTAACAACGGGATTTAGAGCTGATTTTAAAGAGGTTAGAGTCCCTTGATCTCCTTTAATGGCTGATCCCCAGATAGGAAGAGAGTCCTGCACATATGCAACACGTTAGATGACCGGAGTTTGGGCTCTCTCCAGTGATTTCTCCGACGATCAAGTTAATTATGATCTGAAAGGGGAGAAAGGAACTGATATAGTTCTTTAAGTGTGCAGAAATTGCGTGTCTTTAGTCAGTAGGCGAAGTGCCTATTTATACCGAGCTGACGAGGGTATTTGTGAGTCTATGCAGTCAGCTTATTTGGCTGATACTTTACAGCTGTCGGCTGTGGGTGACATGAGTCATCATTGTGATTAATGTAATGGTGACAGAGGGAGTAAGATGCTGACAAGGTCCGATGAGTCATTAAGACTTTCGAGGGGATGTAATCATGACTCTAGCCGTGCATTTAATGTGATATTGATTAGCTGTTGGCGAGGGGTTCGAGAATGACCATCTTCCGTCACGACTTTGCGAGAGGGCTGAGAAAAGAAGTCATTCGTCTCGACCCTCAATGGAGACGAGAAGAGACGCCTTTTGTCTCGGCGTTCGATAAAGACGAGAAGTCGGTGTATTTGGTTCGAGTCGGTGTGTAGTCTGTTTGAGACAAGTATCAGCCAATTGAATGTGATTAACACTTGATTATTTCTATAGCACAACAATAGCTAACCAAAAACAAAAAGAATCTAATGTTTATTCTAGAAAACTTTGAGCATATTTGGCTCTAATTGAGCATTTATATATTTCTGTACATTAATTTTCTCTAACAAATAAATTTACTAAATAGTTACCCGGTTACTAAAAATATATTCTCAATAACCATAGTTGGGATCAAAGACGGTGGAAAATAAGTCGGCGACACGCCATCGTGATGTGCACACAGAGCATGGCCGTCTTCGCATGCACCACTTTTGTACTCAACTCTGAGCGCAATGTCTGCTGCCACGTGTACCTAAGGCCCGAGATGGAGACAAGTGTTAGGCCACAACAACTCAGCCCATTAGTTACGTGTCCAACTAAATGGCCTGGGCCTCTCTCTCTTTAAGGACGCCGTTAGCTACTTTTATAGCACAAATATCAGCATGAATAGGATTCAGAGGAAATCTTCAATAGAGAGAGAACCGCAGACTCTGTCCCTCGATCAGATCAAAGATGCGAGGGTAAGTTATTTATTTATTTATTTGTTGTATTTTTGTATCTGGGTTTGCTTTTATTTGTTGTTTAGGAGTCATTAATGATGATTTAATTTTGTTTTGATTATTGTAGGAGGCAGCATTGTATGTAGTCAGAAACCACAGCATAGAAGAAGCTATACGCATTTTCACAGAGGTAATGTACTAATATAACCCCCGAGAAGAGGCAAAATTTTATGCTACATTTATAATTAGGTAGTTAATGTTTGCTTAGTTGCATTTTGGTTTTACTTTCTTTTGAATAAATCTTAATATATTGTTTGATAGTAGGCAGAAGATAAAACATATAATTTAGCTTTTTTTTTTCTAACAAACAATATTGTTTTCAGGGTTTGCAGCCAGTTCTCAGCGTCAATAATGGCAACATGAAGGTGAACATGAGAATGGATTCGGATGAAGATCGGTTCGGGTTTAATAATGTTCTTGCTGGATTGAGAGACACGGCCACTGCTCCTTTCTAAATTTGAGTCTCCATTTCTTTCGTGATCCTCTAGTCATTGTAATTTTTTTTCCTTTTTTTTTGGGGGATATTTTGTAGGATAAAGTTTTTGGGTAAATACTGTAAAAAAAAAAATTCTGCTGTGTGTAATGGGTGTTTTAGACAAGATTTTGGGAGAATATATTGTTTGTTATTGTTGCACAAATCTATTTTTGGTATCCATTTCTATGAATAACATGTTGATGCGAAATGTATGGAGCATATTTGATTCAGAGATTTGGCAAAGTACCCACAATATAATTGGTACTTAGTTGTGGTGAGTGTCTGAGAGTGGTAATTTAATGACCTTATTTTTAATTTTATTTTTGGTGGGTTGAGCGCTCTTTCTACGGCGCAAAATCTAGCTTTACATGTATATTGATGTTTCTTTTGCAATGCTTCAAGTTGGTGGTGTGTGAGAATTGAATTTGTTGTACTTAATACTATGTTAAAGCACTCTTCTACTTACTAATAAATCAAAGCATCCTCAACTACGCTACAGCTCCACCGAAAGTCCAATGTCAAAGCGTCTTTTTTACTCTTTCTACGACACTAAAGCTCCATGAAAAATCCGAAATTGTGGTAAGGACAAGACTGAGGGTTATAATTTCTATGATTATGATTCCTATTAGAACTGGCCGTATGTGATGGACAGTTCAGAGCCCCACACCAGGGGGAACCAAATAAAATTACTGATATCCAGACGACAAATTTTAAATTGATTTTTTGCTGCAATTTTATTATTGCAGCTAAACAAAACAAACACAGATGAGTAGATTGGATTAGGTGCTACAGTTCCTGAGGGCTGAGACAGGTCTCCATTCACAATGCCAATCATATCCGCACGTGCACTCCGCATGCTCACATCCCCTTGAAACGAAACTAGCGGCGTCTCTCTCTCTCTCTTTGGGGGGAGGTCTCTTGACCAAATTGGGGGAAAAAAAAAAAATGGTCGCCATTAGATCCTCGCATTCTTCATCTTCACACTCTCGCTCTCATCGCTCGAGATTTCTATCTCCTTCTTCGATCTCAAGATACGTTTTTGTTCTCATCGGATTCTCGATTCTCGTCTTCTTCTACTCTCAATCTCAGATCTCTGACGTCGACGTCGACAAGGCTTTGACCTCAGAGGAGGAACGGCCACAGGAGGTAATTTCATCGATCTCTCTCCAAGTTCTAGGGTTCGAAGCAAGGGGTTTAGGGCTTTTTAGTTTGGATGTTTGGGGGAAATGGTGAATTTTTTTTTTTGCTTTAATATCCGCGCACGAGACAAACCTTAATCATGTGTACGTGCGAGCGTAATCACATGGAAAAGTAGGTATTTTTTTTTATAAATTTTAAAATGTGGCCAAAATTTTTTCTGGCATTTTTATTTTCTAGGATTTCTAATATCTTCTTGCTGCATTAGCTACTGACGCTACCAAATATAGCGGCTTAGATCCAAATACAGCTAGCGAGACACCCAATATAGCAAGAAGAAGAAGTGGGCTTAGGGTTTTGTAGTTTGTGCAATTAGATGAAATTGGTGTTTTTTTGCCTTTATGTTCATGCAAGATTTGATCCTTTTTTTTTTCTTGAAAATGCGACTGTTTTTCCTTGACATTGTTATTTTCTATGGTTGTTTGATTCTAAATCCTAACCTTTATCCTGATTTATTTATAAACCTACCCGTTTCCAAAACTACTCTTAAACCCAAAATACCTATATTAAATTGTTTTTACCCACATACATCTTCTTAAACCCAAGTATAACTACTGACACACCAAATATAACAATATAGACATCAATATAGCAACTGAACAAAAGCTGGTTTTAAAAATAATTTGATACTCGTATTTTGGGGTTAAGAAAGATTTTGGTAATGGGTGGGTTTAAACATTAGTAGGGTAGAATGTTGGGTTTATATACAAAAATGATTATTTCTGATATTGTTCCCTTAAAATCTTTCTTGAAATCAGTTCCTCAATCACTGAAATTTTTATTTATTCCTTCAAATCCTATTACTATTAGTTATTTAAAATTAATCGTCTGTCTGTTATTCCGTCTAAATTGCTAACTCAGATTTTGTTAGTTGTTAATTACATTTCTACCATCAATTAGTCAACCACACATGATGATTTTAGAGAGGAGAGAGCTGGTGTAGGATGGGATAAGGGGAAGAAATTGCCATTGGAAATAAATAGTCGTGGGATAGGAAGAAAGGGGAATAAATGGTGGGATAGGAAGAAAGGGGAATAAATGGTGGGATAGGAAGAAAGGGGAATAAAATGGGTTTGGGTTTAAATTGGTTTAAGCTGTAAAGAACAGGCTTGGATTTACTGTAACTTAGAGGGTATCTCGGGAACTCCATTACAAAAATTGGAGTAGAATATTCCTTCCAAATAGGACTAATTTGAAATAACTAATAGGATTTGAGGGACTAATTTCAAAATAATAAAGACTTAAGGAACCAATATAAAAAAACCCCAAACAAATAAACCTGATTTTTTAACATATGGACTAGCTTATCCTCGAGATATATGTAGTTAAGTATACATGTACACACGATTGACAAGCCTGTGTTGTTATTTTCATCTGCAGGAGTTAGCTTATCACTTATGGGATTCTTCATCTGGTTATGGTTTTCGGCCATGTATCAAGCCTACCCATAAATATCAAGGTCTTTGTTTCTGCTTCTTTTTTTCCCGTGCCTCTTTTACTTTTTTGATACTGCAATCACATGAATGTTTCGGTTTTCAATTCTCAAAGATTTTATATTTTATATAATAAACACAGTCAGTGAAATGAATGCTTATCCTTTTCTTCCTGCTAGTTAACAGAAGTTGACTGCATACTGGTTATCGAAATATAGAATTTTATTTTCATCACTTTATTTACCTAGATATCTTTATTATTGAACAAATAATTTGTTGTTATGCTATTGCCTAACATCTTTCCTTTGCATCATCAGCTCCCAAAATTTGGAACCGTTACTTAACTGTTAGAAGTAATGGAGGGCTCAACCAGATGCGCACCGGTGTAAGTGTCATTCTCATTTTGGAAATGTTCTTTCTCGTTATGCTTTTCATTAGTTTTTGCCCTTTCTGTTTCAAGGCGCATGTTGCATGTAGTGTTATTGACCCTATATAATGAGCCACCATATATGATTTGAAGGATCCAAACCTGAAAATTTGGGTCACATTATGATATGGATATGGAGCCTCATGTCCACCTACTGGTGAGGAGAATAAAAATCTCTCAGAACAATAACCAATAACCATTACATTTTTCCTTTACCACAACACTTAAAGCCTAGGATATGTCTAATTGTTTGTATGGTACATCTAAAAACTAATAGAATGTAAAGGCCAAGAGTCTAAATAAAGTTGTTAGAGATCGTTCAAGTCTTTTGGTTTCACTAAGAATGTAGATATGGCAAATGTATAAGTCTAGTTTAGTTGTTTAGTTTTTTGTTAGAGGGTAATATTACTGTAGGATAGTTTGGTTGTGATTTGGAGGAATGATGTACTCAAGCAAAGGCCTAATGTATCTGTGTCCTTGCTTGAAAGATTGGGCTAATGAAATGGTAACTTGCTTATTCTAACTTCTCTTTCTCTATACTCTCTTTTCTGTTTCCATGTCCACTCGTCATTGTTGCAGGCCCATTAAGAATCTTAATTTTCATCCACCAGGTCTGATTAAGTATTTAAACTCGATGCAATTGACCAAGTAGTTGCTGTATCTCCATTCTTAGTGAAACCAATAGACTCAAAGGACCAGGTAGTAGCCATATGTACATTCTCAAACCAAACAACATGGACTATTTCTAACAGCTTTAATTGGCCTATTGGCCCTTAAGCTGAACTACCAGTGTTACAAAGGTTGATAGTGCATCCTCCCTACCCTGTGCCAGAAAATAGAGAGAAGATGAGCAAAGTGGGAGAAAAAGAAAGATATAAAGAAATTAAGAAAGGCATATAACTCACATAAGACTTGAAAAATCTATTGCAGCTTACTGAATTTTTTTTGTTGAATATGAAGATTATCTTGTACTAAATTTTCTCTTAGCCTTTAAGATGTATCTCACGAAACTTTGGGACGTTTCTGTATTCAAATAGATGAAATTATGTATGGGTAGGTTCAACTTCAGGCTTAAGAGCTTGATACATGGTAATCGAGTGCTAAACATGTGTATTATTAGTTGCAGACCTTATTAAAAGAAATAGAACCACCATATCCCCGTTCAATGATTCACGACTTGATTGGTTTCCTTCATTGACACAGGCTTGCAAACTAGGAAAGATGCAGGCATGAGCTGATTGGCTTTTCTTTATCAGATGGGCTCTTGGGGACAATGCATGAGCTATACTGCTTTATCATTTTTTGCCCTAATTTTACACTCTTTATTGTGTTGTTCTAGAGAGGCTGTACTTGTTTAATTTCATCAAACTTCAGCATCATAACCATCCTCAACATGTAGATACTAGTTTTCTTTGTCTTAGGCACTTGCAAAAGGACCCGTCGTCCTGCCAAATTCTTTTGAATGTAGATAGTCCTATTCTACTGCATCTTTAGATTCTTTACCTTACATATTTATAATTTGTCAGATATGTTGTTTCCTTATGTCTGCAGATATCTGATATGGTTGCTGTAGCTCGCATAATGAATGCTACCCTAGTGATTCCTCAGTTAGACAAGCGATCCTTTTGGCAAGACTCAAGGTTTGAAATATGTTTAACAATTGCATGAATATTGGCGAGTTACGTACATATCCATCACTTGTGTTTTCTTTTTCTAATGTGGGTTCTAAGCAGCACTTTTGCAGACATTTTTGATGAGGCTCATTTTATCAATGCGCTACAAGGAGATGTGCATATAATCCGGGAGTTGCCTAAGGAGTTGGAATCAGCTCCAAGGGCTCGTAAGCATTTTTCTTCCTGGGCCAACGTGAATTATTATGAGGAAGTAGCTCAGCTTTGGAAGGATTATCAGGTAGCTAACTTCAGAGAGATTTGATATGCATAAGCTTTTAGTTTTGTTTTGTTCCTTATAGGCTGGAATTTTACAACCATAAGTTGGTTGGCAACCTATCTGGAACTGAAATATCCTTGTCAAGTTGCTATGAGTCAAGGTTTGAATTGTAGGCTGGTAATTGTACATGTCGGGCTATCATATTGGTTTGGAGGTTGCTGACTCGATCTCAATTGAAAACAAGTCTATACATTGGTTTTGGCTTGAAATATCGAACTTTTGACACAAATGGCGTTCTATTGTAGGAGGAGAAAAATCACTTAATAGGAAACTTAAAGTAAGCAGGGCCTATTTTGAAGTATCAGCTGGTACTTTTACATGTCAATTGCTGCAAGGTGATCATATTGGGTTTGGAGCATGTTAATTCGATCTCACCCGGAAATAGTCAATTCCATCAGTAATAGTTTGAAGTATCAAAAGTTTGATTCAATGGCGCTTTATTGTAGGAAAAGGATCAGTTAAAGAGGGATTGAAACCGTCAAAAAAGCCAAAACTCATAATATTAATACTAAAAAGCAGCAATTTAAAACCGTGTCTAATACCAGGATTTCAAATCCTGCTGCTAGTATTACAACCTACAAGATGTAAAGATTGGATAGGCATTTCTATTAGGTGTCAAAAGGGATTGCACTCTTGGTTTTATTAATATGTTTCACAATTTATATTCAAAGGCACATTTAATGGACTTAAGTTACTGCAACTGTCTTATATTTTTCTAGGATTGCGACTTTGGTGGGATGACTTGGGTTTAATTATCAGATTAATCCAATGAAACATCTTAAACACTCACTACTAATCGGGCCAAATCCCACTATAATCGGGATCTAACCATGCAGCAGGTCCCTTGGATCTAAGTACCATTATCTGTCATGACACGTCTTTTCATGTTCTGTTCCTACAGTCTCATTGGTAACTTTATATTATGTCAAACTTGTATCAACTATCAACTAAGTCTGATCCTTTTCACACTCTGAGATATTATATACGTTCTTGTTTGGTTTGAACTATCATACAAACCTCCTGGGACAAAATTTGTAATTTTGTTCTTCATGTCAGGTAATTCATGTTCCCAAGTCTGATTCAAGACTAGGTAACAACAACCTTCCTATTGATATTCAAAGACTACGATGCCGTGCTCTATACCAGGCACTCCGCTTTTCCCCTCCAATTGAGAGCCTTGGAAAGGTTAGCTTTTGCCACATTGAATGTCTGCTATGCTATTTTGCCAGGGCAAACCAATTTATGCTACTGCTCTTTAGTAGTTCATTTAAGAGATCCTGGGGTAGCTGGTAAATTAGGTTCTGAGGCTCCATGATGCTGAAACCACAGAAGCTAGTGGAGTGGCTGAGGTCAAACGGGCGCTACATTGCTCTCCATTTGCGTTATGAGAAGGATATGCTATCCTTCACTGGCTGTACTTATGGTCTTAATGATGCTGAAGCTGAAGAGCTAAAAATTATGAGGTCAGCAGTCATTATTATTGTTTTGAATATTGCGTTCTTTGTATATTTGTGTGCTAAATGCTGGTCTTTATCTGGTTATAGGGAGAACACAAATCATTGGAAATTGAAGAATATAAACTCTAGTGAACAGAGAGCTAGTGGAAATTGTCCCTTAACTCCAAAGGAGGTTGGGATCTTTCTGCGAGCACTAGGTTATCCTCCATCCACCTGGATCTACATTGCAGCTGGAGAAATATTTGGTGGCGATACTTACCTCTCGGATTTAAGATCTCATTTTCCAAACTTAGTTTTCAAGGTTCTGTTTATTGTTTTGTTAGCTTGATTTGGAACTTCAACAGGTGGATGTCAATTCACTGATTTAAGCCCTATCTTCTTGTAGGATACACTAACAACAAAGGAAGAGCTGGAGAAGTTTGCTAGTCATGCAACACAAGCTGCAGCTTTAGATTATATCATATCAGTAGAAAGTGACGTGTTTATTCCTTCACATACTGGCAACATGGCAAGATCTGTAGAAGGCCATCGCAGGTTCATAGGACATCGAAAAACAATCAATCCTGATAGGTAGGCCTCACTGTTATAACAACAAGCAAAGCTAGTAAGCCTTTCAAAGAAAAAATTATTTTCTTTTAGCAAGCTAAGCGGATTTTCAACTTGCTCACACGCCTTTGCTAAAATACGTTTATATGTATCTTTCGAGAAACACAATTTCAGCTGACAATTGTGCAGCTTCTTGTCACAATTCCAGCATCATTTCTCACTGTTTCTTTTGTTCCGGGAAAGCCAATTATTTTAATATCATTATTGAAAACTCAAAATCCTGTTTCATTTCATTATATTTCTTGGGTCTTTTTCTCCGCATTTATATCCTGTCTGTTAGATGCACAGAAGGTGACATTGGCATAGCAAATCTTGAGAAGTTCTTCTGATCATTCAGTAAAACACCTCTTTATTATTGTCATTCATCTGTTTACATGAGGCAAACTTCGAGTTTATGGAAACATGGGTATCCAAGCAACATAGAACCCTTGTTGCTGGCAAATACTGTTGAACCAAATCCTACTTTGATTGGACATTTTTATCTGCTATATATGCTACCATTCTTTGAGGATTGTTGACATTGTTTGATGGCTATATGTATATGAGTTTTTGATGCGAAATGCTCCTTCGTTATCCAATCATTGGCATTGACAGTTTTTGCATCACAACTACTGCCACCGTTTTACAGGAAAAGATTGGTAGAGCTTTTTGATAAAATAGAAAGAGGTGAGTTGGAGGAAGGTCCAACGTTGTCCTCGCTTGTTACTGAATTGCACAAGCATAGGTATTACTTTCCTACATTTGCGGTGTCGCTCTTTTCTGTGGAAAACTTCTTCGAGCCAAATTCACAGACGACAATGGAATAATATTCTGTGCACGTTTTTATGTTTGCAGACAAGGAGCTCCAAGAAAAAGGTATGGTTCTCTCCCTGGAGCCAAAGGCAAGGATCGACTTAGGACGGAAGAATCCTTCTATGAGAACCCTTTTCCTGAATGCATCTGCCGCTCTAAACACCATTAACAAAAATGTACACCAATTTAAATTCCTTTCCATAAAGTTTTTAGTAACAATTCTATCCTTTCTAAGTTGAAGGGAAGGGCATTACGTAGATAACCCTTGAATTTCTGGTTATAATGTTTCTGGTCATTCGTGTATAAAGAATTCTTTTGTTCCGAAAACCGAATACTTCATATCTGCCTGAGTTTTTCTCTTGTGGAGTAGGATCTATCAGGGCGTCTATTAGATGCTTAAATTGATATCCCACTTTTTTGCAAGCCCATGGAAATCCTTTATAGGGCTGCTTGAACTTGTGTGCTGTCATCAGGGTTTATTAGCCGTGTATGAAGAAAGAGTAACCTTAGATTCTCGCACATTAGATTTGGATATTTGAATTAGTATCTCAGTTTCTTTTTAATTGTGTCGTTTGATTATCCCCCTAATTCCTCAGACAAGTCACGTGTACTATGCTTCATCCCGTACCGATAGGTGGTAGAGAAAATCATTGTGATTTTTGTATCACAACTGACTTAGGGCCTCTTACTTGGAAAAATATTATTTTGATCATTTTACAAGACTTCTGCCCTCGTTCTGTCCTTAGTATCGTTTCACCACATTTACACTTAAATGTTCTAAATTGCAACAAATAGTACTTTAACATCTTAATTTATAAAAATATAGCATTTTAATATCTTAAGTTGTGAGAAATGTGCATGTCAGTACTTTCTATTAGTTGCACGTAGAAATATTTCTAGGAATATTCCCATGCGATTAGCACGTGATATTTTTGTAATTGTATTGATTCCATTTATTGTCATATTTAGTATTATACCTACCCTCCATCTTTTTATTAAATTTTTATGGAGGAGTATTTTTGTCATAACAGATTTTGTTAACGGTGTTTATTATATTTTAATGGTATACAACTTAAGGTATTTATGTGATATTTCTTAAATTTAAGATATTTAAGTATAAAATTAGTGAAACAATAGAGCGTTTAAGTGGTTTAGCCTAAGATCATAACTTTCTAGGCCGTGTCTACATCTTGGAGGTTCAACTGGTAAGTACCATTCGTTTTATTGGCTAGTGGGAAGCCCGAACCTGAACGTTTGGATTTTGGTATGACTGAAAAAGGGCTTTAAATTGAGCATTATATTTGGACTTGGGCCTTTATTATCCACCATAAGTTATTGGGGTGTGAAAGCTCAAAGCCTGCTTCTAAATTAACCTAGTTTTATTCTAAACCAGTTCTATTTTGGACCACCCCTCCACCGGTCCAAAATAGAACTAGTTTAGTGGCTAAATTTTGGCCTACAAAAATAGTGCTAGCTCTAGCTTTGCTCTTTGCGAAATAAGAAATCACTCAAAACTGGGCTGAGTTTAGTCCTGGCTGAGTTTTAAATGGTTGCTAAACACACCCTTATGTTGATGAATACGATTGGATCTTGGTTGGATTTGCAAGTGTGGTCTGTTGAGTAAATATTCTATTAGAATACTCTATTATATGAGGTAATCTATATCATCTATGGGTGGTTAGATGGTTACTTTGTGAATTGTAGTTAACCTATATATGGTGTAAACCACCCCCACCCTTATAAAGATGGTTCTGATCGGAGTACTGTTGGGTTCGTTTTCTTAAGGGGACGCATGTCTCCTGGTGAGTGACGTAAGCAAGCATGTGGGGGTTGAGCATGTTTGGTAACTTTGAATTATAATCCGCTTGGATTATAATCCATAGTGTTTGGTATTTTTAGGAGATTATAATCCATATCTAATAGTAGAGTGTTTGACAAATAGATAGATTATAGTCCATCATAGTTTTCAAAGTGACAAAAAAGGACATGAGTTATAATCCACTAAAAAGGGCATGACTTAAAATTTTGTGAAATGGTGAGGAGTATGTCTTTTATTTGGTCAAAGCTTGTGGTTTTATAATTGTACCCTAGCTTATTTTTTAGTGGATTATAAGCCAAAACTCTCTTATTAGTTTCTCAGCCGA
Organism: Asparagus racemosus; assembly: GCA_037177215.1. NCBI lineage: Eukaryota > Viridiplantae > Streptophyta > Magnoliopsida > Asparagales > Asparagaceae > Asparagus > Asparagus racemosus. The sequence goes on along the minus strand of JBAKGM010000081.1, from coordinate 6,444,592 downwards.
TAGCTTCCGAGAATTATGTGGTGTTTGGATTACAAGATGTCAAAGTCTACAACAACTTGAAGCTTTCAGGAGAACCAATCATGGTGGGATGAAAAATTGAATCTATGTATGTAATGTCGGCAGAATCAACACAAGTTGATAAAGTCTAGAAGAATGAAGAGGCCTATCTGTAGCATTCACGGCTTGGCCGTGTGAGCTATCACAAGCTCAAGATCATGATTGTGAGGTCGATATTGAAGGGTCTTCCGCTCTTGAAGATTCGAGGAGGCATTGTTTGTGAAGGTTGTCAGTATGGCAAGGCGCAACAATTACCATACCAAGAGTTACAATTCAGAGCAAATGAAACTTTGGAGCTCGTGCACTCATGTGTATTCGGTCAAGTGAAGCAGGAATCAATCAGTAGTGTGTAATACATGATCACTTTCATTGACGATTACTTGAGGTATGTCTAGATTTTTTTCATGAAGGAAAAGTCTAAAGCGCTCTCCTCGTGCAAGCAATTCTGAGATGAAGTCGAAGAAGAACTTGGCAAGAAGATTTGTTGCCTACGGACAAATAACACAGGAGAATACATATTAAAGGAGTTCTACGACTGCCTGAAGCAGCCTAAGATTCGGCAACAACAGACGTGCCCAAATACTCCACAATTGAACGACATTGCTAAAAGGAAGAATCGACACCTCACCAAAATTTGCAGAAGCAATGCTTCACGCTAAGAATGTGCCAGCATTTTTTTGAATGGAGTATATGAAGATTGCGGTGCACATGATCAATTGGCTTCCACAACCAAAATTAGAGTTGTAATCACCCTTTCAGAAGCTATGAAATGTCAAGCCAACAATACGTCAATATAGAGTTTTCGATTGCGTTTGATACGTTTTTGTACCTGGTCACCTATGCAATAAGTTCGATAAAAAAGTTGTAAAGTGCATTTTTGTGGGGTACAACAACAAAAAAGAAGAAAAATGGAGATGTTGTGATCCCACAACTAGGCGGTGCTACACATTAAGGAATGTAGTGTTTGACGAAGTCTCATCTTGGTGGACTTGCTCCCAGACTCCAATAATCTAGAGGATCAGTTACAAGAGAAACCGGGGGACCTAAGTCAAGAAGAAAATTGGCATCAGTCAGAGAAGAGAGAACTAAATTCTCCCACAACATTGAAGGAGAAGAATTCATGGAGGATCGATAATCATTAGAAAATACCAGAAATCATATGTGGGTGATGAATGGAGACAAGCAATGAGAAAAGAAATCCAAATGTTGATGCAGAATTTAGAAGTCAAGTTGTCGCTAAGGGAAAGTGTTGATGTCATCAGCAATCCCTCCCTACCTATCAATGGTTGGTAGAGTCACCATTACAATAATTATCACTTGCCCACCAATAGGGTGTGTTGTAAAGGAGTGTAGTATAGTAGTAGTTTATATTAGAGAGGGTATTGAGCATTATAATACTTAAGAAATAATAATAAAATATTTTCTAGTGTTTATCACCCTTCTTAAGTCAACACTCTCAATCGTTAGCTAAACAAGCCTAGGACTGACACTTGTTGTAAAAATGTAACATTGAGGCTAAAACATCCTTAGGATCACGACTTGCGAACTGATAACATTTGAGATTATGCAAAATTATACACAAAAGATTCTCTTTCAAGTATACAAGCGGACCACTAAATTGCTCGTCCTTGATAGATAGGGAAGAGTGAGTAAAGGGGGTGGGATGCAAACAATTAAAGGTGGTCGATTGCTAAAAAAAACCTTACTTGTGGTTGATTGTAGCAAAAAATATTGTAAAGGTGGTTTATATATAAATTGACAATCAAAGATGTTTTTTGTAAAATAACTCTATTTTAAAGTGGTTTCTAAGAAAAAAAACTCAATAATTTAAATAATGAATATCATTTATGGGGTCCATGGAGTGAAGATATGATTGGTGAATTGTAGATGATCTCTACAACCAGGATGCAGAGGATCTTCTCCTATATCTACCCACCCGAACACCGACCCATATTTTTGATCAATATATCTCAACTTTATGTCCCAGGCAGCGGTCTAGTTTTCAAACTATGACCTGTTCATTCATTCGGCCATTTTGCACTTTCCTTCTTTCAACTATGAGTTTGTCAACAACTTAATCGAACTTCAGGCTAGACAAAATGTTCTTGTTGAGTCCAGAAAAATTCTTACAAAGTTTCTGATACAAATCTCACCACCACTTCCAAAGTGCATTAGTTAATATTATCCGCCTGATTTATCTGCATACTTTCTCTTGTGGGAGTCGAAATTTCGTGCATAACCATCGATGAGGTTCACGGATCGGGCTATGATTTTGATTAGCCCATGATGAGTTGTACCTTAATTTGTACTAGATAGAGAATTTATCAGCATAAGATGTCATGACTTCAAACAACAATCCATTAATTGATCCCACATTTGCAAAGCAAACCGAATATAGTCGTTATACATGTTCTTAAACAAAGTAAAACATATCCAAACAAGATATATAATGATTAAAAGGAACATATACATAGAGAGTTGATCATAAGTTGCTGAAGAACGAAACGAGGCAGTCTAAGCTTCAGCATGGTCACCATGTTGTCCACAGTGAGCTTCCAAAGGACATTCAGTTTCATTTGCTCCTCCAGACAAGCGATATTTCGAATACTCTTCAAAATCACATGGCTTGAAGATTTGTGGATGTTCTTCATCGACAAATTCTTGAAGAACTTGAACCTTGCATCCATCTTTGAGATGAGAACCAAAATTGATGGAGTACCTCCTGTCATTTATTGTTGACTTTACTCTGTGAACAGCAGGCTTCGGTCTTCCATTTGCCATAGCCTGGCTGCAAGACAATTCCATAGTTAAGACAGTAAGAGAGACTGGGCGCATTTTTTTTGTTTTGTTTTTCAATTGACACATAGTTTTCTTTTATCTAATACGCATGAAGAAAGGTGTTCAAACAAATACTTGCGTCAAATATTTACAAAAGTAGGCTTGTTTGCTGAGGGTACGCAGGATTAACGGGCACAACTTGTGCATTTTGAATGCCATTTTTTTATTTGCATTCTAAGGCCGATCTTGAAGAAACCCAAGACTAACAAGAATCACCATTGACCCTCTTTGGTTTGGATCTCTATGTGTTGCTAATTCAACCGGAGGCTCGTATTTCTGAAATCGAATCATCTGCCTCGTTGATTCGACATGGGAATCGTAGTGTTTGCCGATGTGAAGACCATCGAAGACCATCCTCCGAATCATCAGTTCTAGCTCCGCAGGTGGTTTTCCTACGTTCCACAACTTCTTGCTGTATGCCAAATAACAGTGAAGCACAGTTTATCATGATTCTAGTATCTGTGCTCAGAGTAGGTTTGGTTTTGTTTTTCTCTTTTGAGACGGGAAGGAAGGAATTGAGTTTTAAGTAGATGGGGGGGGGGGGGGGGGGGGGGGGGTTGAAGGAAATCCCCCCCCCCCCCCCCCCCCACCCCCCACCCCCCAAAAAAAAAAAAAAAAAAAAACCTCTTCCCTAACAGATTGACGTAATTAAGTTCATTCCATTTCTTCCTCGTCCATTCCTCTCACTTTCTGTTTAGTTTATCCAAAACCAAAGTAAAGGGTAAATATCAAAAAAACCCCGTTAGATATGGGGATTATCACAAAAATCCTCTTTTAACTTTCAGATTTTAGCAGAAGACCCCCTTTAACTTTGAGATTTTATCAGAAACCCTCCTAATTTAGGGGGTTTTCTGACAAAATCTCAAAGTTAAAAGGAATTTTCTGATAACCTTTAAAATTAAGGGGGATTTTCTGATATTTTGAAAGTTAAGGGGGGTTTTCTGATAATCATCGAAAGTCAGGGGCCTTTTATAATATTTGGCCCAAAATAAATATAGGGTTTTCAAGTTTGCCCCCAATTGCTATTATGACCGGTCTTTAAATACTCAGGAGCAAAAACAATTATAAAGAAATCAACCGAAATTTACATAGTGGATTGACTCTTTTTTTTATTAATAGGGTTAATTACGGACTTTCCTCCTGTAGTATCGCAGTTTTGAACTTATTGTTCCTCTAATTTTTTTTCCATATAAACCGAGTGAAATATTTGACTCTTCTGCACTCAGGGGACCTGTTTATTACAAAATTCTGTTTCTTTAGAGCAAAAGAGTGCAAAAAAGTTAAGTTAATGTGCCTATCTGCAAGAATAAAAGTAGAGGAGTTGTACTTTCGTAAAAAACCATAATACTAGGGGTCTATCTATAATGATTGAAAGGGGTTTTTCGATATTGGTCCCTTAAATTTGATCTATTTTGATATTAATCCCTCAAATGTGAGTATTTCGATATTAGTCCCTCA
>JBAKGM010000081.1:6404190-6421685 GCA_037177215.1 Asparagus racemosus | reverse complement strand
GCTCCTCCAGACAGGCGATATTTCCAATATTCTTCAAATTCATATAAACCGATTGAAATATTTGACTCTTCTGCCCTCAGGGGACCTGTTTATTAAAAAAAATATGTTTCTTCAGAGCAAAAGAGTGCAAAAAAGTTAAGTTAATGTTGCCTATCTGCAAGAATAAAAGTAGAGGAGTTGTAATTTCGTAAAAAACCATAATACAAGGGGTCTATCTATAATGGTTGAAAAGCCAATTTGGTCCCAACACCGGTGCATATTTTTCAAATTGGCCCCTCTATTATATTTTTTCTTTATTTAGTCCCCTCTTTTAGTTACAAACTCATCCTTTTTTTTAACATCTCTTAGAACTTGGGTGTTAATTTTTTCTTTATAACGATATTATCCTCAAATACATGACAATAGAAGCCCATGCCACTGTACTTTTGATTTAGACCTCTTCTTTTGAACCAATTTAAAATCTATAATTAACTTTTGTTATAGTATTTTCTAACATGACTAGTCAATGTCTGTTTCTGTGGCAGAGTCAGAAAATTTGTCTTGGAGGGGCCACAAATCCAAGATACACTAGAGTTTCTTATTTCTTTTACAAAAAAGGGTTTTTCGATATTAGTTCCTTAAATCTTTACTTTAAGATTTGATCTCTCAAATCTTTAAAATTGCTACAGATCCCTAAACTCTTAAGTTATTCCAAAATTAGTACTTAAATCATTGAAAATTGCTATTAGATCGCTCAATTCTCATGATTAATTTGGAACATCTCATGCGAATTTGGGAACCAAATAGTAATATCAATGATTTGAAGGGCTAGTTTTAAAGTAATTTAAGAAATTGGGGCGCTTGATAGCAATTTCAAGAACTAATATCAAAATATTAATGATTAAAGGGACTTCATAGCAATTTAAATGAGTGAGGGGCTAAATTAAAATTAATAAAAGTGAACACACCCATAAACTACCGATCAAAGATTGTGCGCTAGGTGGGGCAAAGGGAACACACCCATAAGCCTAGCTGCAACTGGTCCGTTCAAACATTTTTTTCCCCTCTCTTTTGACTTCATAAAGCTCTTCGCTATTGGATCAAACATGGCTATTACAAATCAAAAATTGCACACGTCTAGGCTCTATTTGCTTTCAAAACTATTAACTTTGTCTCATCATATCTTTTGAATTATTTTTAACCCCATCCTCTGATGAAGTATTAAATTCTTTCACGTTTACCGCTAAATTATTTAAGTTCATTTGACTCTCTGGATTATAGCACTTCCACTACATAGTTATCATTTTTTTTTGGGTTATTTGAAGATATTCTATGAGAGAAAAATGGCAGTTCACGAGATAAACATGAACAAATTTAATTGTTTAGTGAGAAAGATGAGATTAAGGGCCTATTTGGTTCGAAAAAATTGGGTTGAAAATATGTGAAAAACTACTGACACCATTTTCTTGTGTCAGATTCGTCAAAACGAATTTCTATCCTGCTGTTTGGTACTCCAGAAAACTTAATTTTGGGAAACCTTTTGAAAAATGTCAGAAAGCGTCATTAAAAAATGGAAAACCCAATTTTAAGTTTTTAAGGTAGAATTGGGTGGAAAGCGCGTAAAGAAAATATTAAAATAAGGGGCGATGGTTTTTAGAGTTTCATATTTTATAGTTTCACCATTTCAATGATGTTTTCCAAAAAAACCAAACTAAGGAATAGAAATATATGCCTTTTCTTAAAATGCCCATTTTTTTTTCTTCAAGTTTGATCCAAAGTATAGATTTGTGATGAGAGAGGTGCCCCCTTCTTTTTTTGTGCGAAACAAAGTGAAAAAAAGAAAATATTTCCGAAGAAATACATGAAAAACTCGAAAACCAATTTTTTGCATTGGAATTCTATTCCTATATTACTTGGAAATTGATAGGGCCAGAAGCCTAATAAATATTACAAAACAAAACGAAAAAAGGGTCACTAGTATAACTAACTGTTAACTAAAGATACATATCAAATAAAAGCTTGCAAGCTATAGTGAGGGATGGATAGTACGCACCTAAGGTTTTGATCTCCCTGTAGCCACAAACTACCGATCAAAGATTGAACGGAATCGAGACGACATGGCTCCTCGGCGGTGAGAACCTCGACCGACGCTAGGATATCGGGTGAATCCTTGGCCGCCGAGGCTCTCGATCTGCAATTTTCTCTCCATCGGCGCACTGAACAAACTCCTCCAGCGTATGGCTGACGATCTCATCTCAAGCTGCTGCCTCTCAAGGCTGAGCTCGCCGTTGATCGCTGCCTGAAAGAAACCATGAGTTTCGAAAGCCGCCATGACTTCATCCCTCACTGTGTTCCACCTATCGGATCCTGGGCTAGTGTTAAAATCCAGCCCTGAGAAATTTGTCTTTGGGATTTCAGAACCCATTACTTGAAGATTTTTCTCGACCAAGTTTTAGGTTCTACTTGAAGAGTTGTAGTTTATATGGTTTTCTTCTCCTTGTATTACATTTATATATATGGGCCTCGGTAATTAATATATAGACGTTTGGCTTATAAACCCAAAGTTTCACCCCCATTTACTTAAAACCAGCTCAAATGTATTCGCTCTCGTACACCCAAAATTAACATTTACTTATCTTTAGGGTGCATTTGGTAGGTTGCAACTGTAGTTGCATGCAATTGTATTATTGTTGTCCAGTTACAAGTGTTTGTTTCATTGCAACTGGATATTGCAGCTGAAAATGCCCCTCTAGTTGCAGCTTCTGACTTACCAAATTTTGAGAGTAAGTCGTACTTGCAATCTTGTTGCAAATAATCCAAATTAATAAGTAGTATAAAATCTAAAAATCAGTGTTTAAAATTTCAAAAAAACCTAAGAACTTCCTTAAAGTTTTTATTTTTTAATTTTAAAACATTAGTTTTAAAAAAAAAATAAAATTTTGAACAATATTATTATTTTAGAAAAGTTATTTCTTAGAAAATATTTTTGTAAAATATAATGTTTTCTATAAAATAGTTTATAAATAATACTATTTTAAAAAAATATTTTTTTAAAGAATTATTATTTTTAAAAATATATTAGTTTTTAAAAAAATATTATTCTTCCAAAAGTACTAGTTTTAAAAATAAGTATTATTTTTTTCCAAAAAATTTAATTTTATCAAGAAAATTATTTTTTGTAAAAATATGAATTTTTAAATAAATATTTATTTTTTAATTATATTCTTTTTTCAAAAAAATATTATTTTTGAAAAGTTTGAAAAGGTTAAAAAGAGTTATATTAAAAAAATAGTTATTGTAAATATATAAAATTAAATAATAATAATTTTTAAAATTTCAAATTGTAAAAAACAAGTTGCATATGAAAAGTTATGAACAACTGCAACTACAAGTTTAAAAACTTAAAAATTGAACCAGACAGTTGTAATTATAGTTGAATGCAAGAGTAGTTGTGGCGTCTTAGTTGCATGTAAAAGTCAGTTGCATTGCAACTGCAATTGTTATCTAATACAAATGTACAACTGCATAGAATAGAGTGTGTAGATATACACCCTAAAGTATGCATCTGTACATAGCGGGGGAGCTACACAATGTTCAGTGGTGTCACATGACACTGCTTGATTTCCTACTTTGTAGATATTTTTTTATTTAATTTTATTTATATTTGTTACTTAGGACAAGCGGTCGCCCACGTGTGATCTCCTGGATTGTTGAGCCGTCTGCCTCTAACCAAAAGATTTCATCTCTACTTATCTCTATTAATGTTCCTGTGCGTGTAGCAATCGGATCAGATACACATGGATTTTTTTTTTTTTCAATCATATGTGCATTGTTTACTAGGCACGTACGAGGAAAACTCATTCTTATCCATTATAAAAATAATTGAAAATGTGATGTCATATGACAAAAACAATTATATACATTTTTGACTATGAGTATAAAATGGATATTATCTGGATATGATAAAATAAAAGTGAGTATATATTATTATTCCATTATTCAATTAGGTGCCGTACATCAACCGGTTAAATGATTGTTAGGACATATTATGTATAATATCTCTTGTTTGACTGAAAACAAACCCAGCATCCATCGCTGGGCATAAGCTCATCGATGAGCGTTTTGCTCATCAATAGGTGAAATCCCTCATCATCGGAAAAACAGTCTGTATCGAATTTCCCCATTGAAATAAGTTAGCAAATCAACTGAAAGAGCAGCCGGTCAATCGATTGACGAATGATCATCGATGGGCAATTTGCCAGTCAATGAGTGTAGGTCAATCAATAGAGTTGTTTGTAGTTTCATAGTTTTGAGATGAAAATTATATCGCGTAGTGCTCATTTTCGACTCTTTTCTTTGTCATTCTTCACAAGTGACCCCAAGTACAAATTAGTAACAAACTGAAGCTTGTTATTAATCAAACAAAGGATATAATACATACAAGATCCTAACAATTTGGTTTCAATTTAGTAACAACTGTTTAGATGAAGTTAGAAAGTAATATTTGTTGACGTTAAAGATTAATAATTTACGTTACTGTTTAGATACCCCTCTCTCATATTGTTGAGTCTTGACAAGAGACTCCACGTTTGAAATTCTTGAAAAACCATTACTGGCTTTCTTTGCGGTAAACCCAATGCCGATAACATATGCACACCATTTTAATCAGAGACGGTCCTCAGAAATTTACAGACATCTCTCGGATGTAGAAAAGGCATATGCTAGAACAATACTACTAAGTTTACCCCCAGAGAATATACGTCCATTGAAAAGATCATGCCGAAATCAAAGAGTTTAGGTAACAAAAGAAGAGTAGACACAATTTTACTCAAATGCACTAAAATATCAAAAAGTGCACATCACACCACATTTAGAAGTATGCTGTATGGAGTTATGCTTGTACACGCGAGTCGGAACAATCAAGAACTCCCCAAAGAAATGCCACTGAGGCTTCTAATCAAAGTACACGCAAAGCTTTTCATTGCAATATATTTCTATTCCAGTTGCCTCTAATTAATTGCCTCATACTATGTATCAATCTTCTAAGCAACACGGAAGGACTGTGCAATCTGCTTTAAATCCTTGTAATGCCTCTTCCACTGCAAACCTGTTGGCCAAAAAAAAAAAAAAAATCCGATATCAGAAATGATATATTTTTTCTCCTAGAAATTAAAATGGGTTAATTGCACATAGACCCCTTGTAGTATCGCATTCTTGGTCATACTTCCCCTGCTTTCCTTGTTGCAGATTAGACCTCCTGGTTTTTTTCTGACTCTTTTACCTTGATGAAATTTTGATAGATATTGCCTGTGGCAGAAGTTAATGTCTATCTGAAGGTAAAAGGGTCAAAAATTTTAACCGAAAAGGCAGCCGTAAAACAACAGAAGTAGTAAGTGCAAAACAGCCGATACTACAAGGGATCTATGTCCAATTAACCAAATCAAATTTAATGAGGAAATAATTGTACAGTTTTTTTTTTTTTTTACCATTTGCAGTGACACCAAACAGGTAAAGTCTATTTCCAGCAGCAGTAGCGGTAATTAGTACATGAGGAGGTTCTAATTCAAACTGGTAATATTTTCTCCCAGAATATTCTGCTTCTTCCATGCTTAAAACCTTGCCTTCTACATTTTCTCCGATCACTTCTGGTCCGAATGCATTTATCACCTTTTCCGGCGACCCAACCTGCTCTATTTTAACATCATCACCGAGATCTGAATCACAATTAACAGTTGAAGATAATTAGCTCTAGTCTATTATTTTTTACTATCAACAAACATTAGGCTGAAGCCGTTTCTCAAAAAATAAGTAGCTCAAATATCTTTTAATATAATTTACTCAAGAGCAATGTTTCGGTGCTCAAATAATAGGAATTTTTAAGATAATTAAATCCGTAAAATATAGAAAATAGGCTAAAAAATAGGAAGGATGTTTTTGTCTTTCAACATTTCTATTTAATTTGTTTTTCCCCCTTTTACCTTATCTTTCCCAAAACGATTTCTCCCTTCCTAGTTTTTCTCCGCCTCATTAGTCCACTCAAAATCTCTTTTTTTGGCATCGAAAAATGATTGAATAATTCACTTTTCTTGTTATAAACTAGACTAATAAAAGGATAGGAAATATGTAGTACATGATTATATATTTGAAATAACTAGATGATTTTAGATTAAATTTTTAAGGAAATAAATTTGAAGGTTATCACATACGGTACAAAAACTTTATGTCAAAATTTATCATATATAGAATAAAGTCTTAGTTGCAAACTTGTTTATATATCAAACTAGAAACTGTACGTATAGGATTCAGAATGTTTTCTATACAAATATTTTTTTTAAAAGATAAACTTACAAAAATTTATTTATACAAAACTTTTTTCATGGCTATTATTTATACTAAACGTAAGTAAAAGAAATTTATGAAATTCTATCTATCCATGCGTTTTTGGAAAAGGAAAAGAAACAATCAAGTTATAGGTATGAAGATATGAGAAACCAACTGTTGATTGATAGTAGATCTTAAAAATCAGATTATATCCACTATTTAATTTCAAAATTTCCAAAACATCCTTATTTGTTTCCTAGATTTCGAATTATTTACGAAAATGGATGTGAAGCACTTTGTAAATCTCTATCCGAAATTGCGGCTATGAGAGAGAAAATCGCGGAATCTATTCACCAAATATGCCATCGGTACACCAAAAATTATTTTTTGGTGTACCAAAGCTGTCGGCTTTACTCAAAGCCTATCAGAATTAGTAGTTCAATACCTGTGCATTCCAATGGAATGTGTTGGGATGTCTTGAATCCTAATCCGTTTGTTATTATCTTCAGTACATTACACTTTCCAACTGTTAATTAAAGGATCTTTTCAGAAAATTCAAACTTGTTGAAAGTGTACTTTGGGCATTTCGTTTCATGATAATAATCTCAGAGTTTCAAGTCATGATTTATGATTTATACATATTATGTGTAAGATGAAGGCTTGATGATTGATGCTACAAGGATCTCTTCTAATTGTAATTTCTTTCTCTCTATTCTAATTAAAAGGGATCCTCTGCTACTAAGCCTAAACCTCGTTAACTCTGGTGTATTTGTGATTGTTATTGTTCTGCGATCAATCTCAATTTCTCTGTTCTTACATAATTGTAGGCGCGGAAAAGACTAACGTACAAGTATATGCAACTAATTTAATGCTTCCCATTTATGCTCTACCTTAGAACTTGTTAGAACATGACCTTCAACCCTCACCTTAACTTTTGAGTTCTGGTGTAATGATAAGGGACTACGACATGGTACAAGAGCAAACCAAGTTTAAATCCCACTGACCATGAATTTAAAGTAAATTTTTAAAAATATTGACACCGCTACGTGAGTCTAGATTTCGGCCCCATAAAAAGGGCGTTCAACATACGGGAGACATTGTTAAAATATAAAAATATAACCCTCAACCTTCACCGTTATGTTCAGAGTTGTGATCCTTTGATAGATCTTAATCGATTTCATTGTGAATCTATCAGTAATTTTCAGTACCTGCAGAAAATCTCAGAACCGGAGCCACAATAACAAACAAACGACCCTGTTGACCGTTTGCAAATCTTAAGTCAATCTCTGTTCCGCCAAGGTCTGCAATTGATACAGGAACCTAAGGTACAAGAATCTATAAATGCTCAGATATTAAATCAAATTGAAGGAGAAAAGAAAGAAATTAATGAAAAGCTCACCTCTTCCCAGCCTCGAGGAACTTTGAAGGTGTAAGGGATTATAGGACTCCACCCAACTCCATGTCCTCCAGACTTTTCATCTGGCCTCCTGTAAGTCCTCCAACCTGTCTGAGCCATTTCTTCCTCTTATTAAGAACCATCCACTATTTTTTTCAGAAGGAAAATAAGAAAAAATAGTAATGTAAATTGTATTACAGATTAAAGACCTCCATATATTTATATATCCCTGTCATCAAAACTCCAAATTCGTGATATTAATATTTTTAAGTCCGCTTTAAATACGCGCTGTGGTAGTTAAACCTGGGTTGCTCTGGTACGATGTCAAAGGACTGATAAAATTAGAACAGCCTAGGTTCGAATCCCACGGACATGCATGTAAAAATAACGGTTAATCTAAATATAAATTCTCAACCGTTATCGTAACTCCGAAAGTTGATACAGTGAAAGGGATTTTGACTAAATAACTAGTGCGATATCCAAAAAAAACCTTGTAGGAATCATACAACACAAAACGAGCTTCAACTAGGAAAAGCATAAACTTTAAAAAAAAACATGAAAAAGCATAAGATTAAAGACCAACCATTTTCATCTGGGTCTGATAATCCAGGAATCCTTCCAGCCAAAAGCCCCTGCTTGACTGCAGCAACCCCATCTCCTGTAAAGCCCATCAAAACCCCAGAAGCTAAAGAAAGCCCAGATACCAAAGCAGGCCTCCTCCCTAAAATCCCAAGCTCATCTCTCTCCTCATCTCCTCTTGCTGCCCGTGAACAGAAAGCTCTTGTTCTGAGACTGTGCATTTGGCCGAGAGAGAAGCAGGAGTTAGTTGTGAAGACTGCAGTGCCCATTTGCTCTCTGTTAATTTCTGCTTCTTTCTTTATTGAGTTTGATGAAGAGCTTTAGAAGTGATGGTGAATTTGTGTTGCTCTTCTCCTCTCCTCTCTCTAGCTCCTCCACCCTTTTTTTCTCTCTCCCTATATCTCTTCCTGCTTTTGTGAATTTTTATCATTTTGGAGATTGTGTATTTTTTAGGCCACAGGATGAGGCTTGGATTGAAGGATTGTGATGCTCCGCAGTACAATTTAATTTATATGTAGTCTGCAAACCTTTTCCCTTATGATGCTTGGATTGACAGGAAAAGTTTGTTTTTATATTGAATCAAGTTTTAAACTTTTTTAGAGGATGTTTGGCTACTACTTATTTTTGGAATACTTATTATAAGAATACTTATTACATATTTTCAAAACTTATTATAAGTATGTAAGAAAATAAGAAAGTTGTTTGGTAAACCCCTTAACTTATAAGGATACATGAATAGTTATGTGTTTGGTAAACTAATAACTCATAAGGTTGTGTTAAATGACTAAAAAAACATATTATTGTAACTCTATATTGGGACTAATTAATTCATTTTAATATTTTATATTAACTAGATAATTAATAATATTATATTTATTAATTATTTAAAAAACAATTAATTTAAGATTAATTATTTCAAATTAATTATGATTATTAATTAATACTATTGAGATTAATTAATTAATTTCATTGTAATGAAATATTATTTTTAATAAAATCAATTAATCAATTAATTAAAATTAGTTATTTCATAATAAGAAATAAATTTGATTACAATATTTTTATATATTACATTATTTGTGATTATTAGTTACTAACATTGAGATTAATTAGTTAAATTCATATTAGTAAAATATTATTATTAATAAAATAATTAATTAATAAAAAATTAGTTATCTCATAATAAGAAATATATTTGACTAAAATATTTTTATGTATTACATTATTTATGATTATTAGTTATGAATATTGTGATTAATTAATTAATTAATTTGATATTAATAAAATAATTAATTAATATATAAAAATTAGTTATCTCATAGTAAGAAATATATTTTATTAAAATATTTTTATATATTACATTATTTGTGATTATTAATTAGTGATATTGAGATTAATTAATTTTATATTAATAAAATAATAATTATTTCTTAATTAATTAATATATTAATCACTTTATAAAAAGAAAATATTTAACTAAGTAATGGGAATACGAGGGTTTTTTTTTTTGCCAGAATAAGGAAAGCTACTTATAAGTAGAGAAAAAATAAGTTGGGAAATCCTAACTTGTTGTCTCCCTACTTATAAGTCGCAAATAAGTAAAATAAGTAATCCTTACCAAACACCACATTGACACCTTATAAATAAAGAGTTACTTACAAGGAGAAATAACTAAGTTGTCAAACATGCTCTTAAAAAGGGTATTACAGTAAACCACCAAGAATTTTAGTGTTTTGTAGTTAACCTCTAATAGCTTCTAAAATTCCATTAAGTCCTCAGTAACAATGAGAATAATTGTAGCCCCCCCCCCCCACCCACAAATGAGTTCCTAAGTTTTGTAGATAACTCTTCTGCCGACATAAGTCCACATTTTTGCATTGGTGACAGATTTTAGATTTTATGTGAGGACTGATGCTATCATGAAGATTATCTACAAAATGCATGAACTTATTGGAGGTTTTCTGCAATTCTAATAGTTATTTGGGTTTTGTGCAATTTTAGAAGTTATCAGGAGTTTACTGCAAAATACTAAAAGTTCTTGGGGATTTAGTGTATTTTACCCTTTTAAAAATAATATTAGAAATCCTAAATCAAAGCTAACTTGAGTAAATTTGAAGAAATTACATTAATATATGAGTAATGATGTCATGCTTCGAAACAGCAGCATAAGATATATATGTGGTACGCGACAATAGCAACCCGTGCACAAGACAAGATTCACGCATGTGTCAAGCCTGACACTTCATATCACATAGCTTTTTACTTATTATAATACCTATTGATGGTGGAGTTCAGAGCAAATTATATTAAAAAGTCAATACTTTCAATCTAAGAAATCATGGTCATGAGTATTCATATAACCCAAAATATGTTGTTTGTATGTACACAATGCAAAAGAGAGGCTTTTTCATATAGCACCTCCCAGCAACACACCAAATCCAAAAGTCCAGCCTGTACATGAACCTACACGTAATATGAAAAAAATTTAAAATGACTTGAGCTAAAGCTCAGTGAGAATATTTCTCACTAGAGTTTCTAAATATCTACCAAAATAATATTTCTCAAAAGTAGTGAATTATAGTTTTTGCATCTGAAATTCTGAGATGATAAAATATTATGTAAAAGAACACATTATTAGTATTTTCAAGAAATAATGCAAAATTTTAAAATTCTTTCTTACATGCAAACTGAATACACTGCCATAGATTCCTGAATTAGACATTTTATAATCAAGATAAATACTGAGAAAGCAAACATACTATTAAGTTTTGTGCAAAACTAAAAGATAACCATTTTCTCAAATTCATAATCAATGTTAGAATCTCAAATCTCAATGAGTTGTTCATATAGTTGCTAGAATCACCTCATAGGTCACACTAAATCTATGCATATTATCGCCCAGTAGCATGTGCATGCGTAAAACGCATCACAAAACATATAATTCTCGAGAATAGAATGCACCTAACACTGGCATAAGCTGTCGGCCATATCTAAAATGCCCAAAAGGGCCAGAACAAATTTAGAACTACACAAAAGGGCCAAAAAAATGTGCATTCACCATATGGCAGCCACAGACAAAATACTTTGTAGCGGACTTACTGAGAGTTTTGAAAATATCGAGAATCACTTGGAAAATCAAAAACAGATTACTTATCAGAACCATGGACACTTTCAAATCAGATAGACGAGTGTAAAACTCATCATTTCAATCAAATCAGTTTATGGAATTTACTTTTATTTATTTGTACGCAATGCCAAATTACGAAAAATTTCTTGAAACCGTTAGACCGTTGAAACACGTTCAAAACGTTTCTTTCTTTAAAAGCTTTCAATTAAAGCAATGTTCACAATTAGTTGAGATCACGTGAGAACCAAAATCGCTTGTCACATTTTATATTAAATCAAATTTACGTTTAATCTCTCATACGAATCAAAGTCATACTATTGGTTATAGGCCACAACAGAATAGATCAAGTAACATTTCATTCTATATACATGAAAAATAAAAGAATAATTATCTCTCTAGCAAAAGATCAATCAAATATAATACTCATGTGATTTATGAAAATACTAGTGAGAAATGAATTCAACTCTAGCGGATACGAATTCCCAAAAATTTGATCTCCCTTAATATCAACCAGATCCTATAGTATAAAATTATAAGGTCAATACCAAATTAATAAAACTTATACTAATCACTCTATAATTTAGGTCCAAATAGGATCAAATAGCAGTTAAGATCCATGAAAAGGGTTCACATAGGTTCATGACCAACTTTAGAAATTTATCAAAAATTTATAATACTTTTTTAACAATTTTGGAACAATTTATGGAAACGTCAGGGGGTTAAATATAACTATCCATGCCCATTTGTAATCCTGCTTTTCCTAGATTGGACTCTTTGCAAATTCTGGAAGAATAGGGGTCCGAACAAAGTTTTCCTTACCAATTATAACCCTATTTCACACTATTTGGACATGTCCACGATTTCTGTGAATTTAGGGATCTGTAGGTAATATTTCCTCAGTCCAAAACCTATATTCCTTTACTCAATTGCATAAATTAGTAGGTCTAATTGACTTAGGGACCAAAATAGTAATTTTCCTCTCCCCCTATTTCTCTTCTCTCCTCCTGCACCCGATCATCTTCTTTATCTTTTCTTTCTTTGTTTTCCCGCTCGTTTTTTTTTTCCTTCCTTTTGGCAGCCACACAAACCGAGCTCCCCCCGGCCCCTGCCTTGCCTGTGGGAGTCCTGACAGCGATGAGGACTCGCCGGCGACTGAGGTTAGATTTTTCTTTGGTTTCCCCCTTGTTATAATCCTTCATGAGGAGGTGCGGGGTTTTTTTTCCATAAAGTTTCTTACGATGAACGGCAGTAAACATGCTAAGAGAAAATGAAAATTTGCACAAGACTCCCTATAATTTGTGATTTTGCATAAAGTTTCTTACGATGAATGAACTTTATAATTATTTTATCTTTTAATAGCTTATTTAGTAAAATATGCCGTCATCTTACACTCTATTTTTTTCCCCTCTTCATATTACATTCGATTGTACATGCGACTCTCCATACCATTTTGGTATGAACACTATCAACATGTTTACTATCCCTCCACGTATCCAATCCTCAATTGAATTGGGAACAAACTCGCCTAATCTCCCCCTCTTCACCCACCTTCACATCAATCATGCCCATTTTCACAATTGACCGCACAAAATCCAACCCGAACCCGAATTCGGATCCGGACCTGTGTAACCCAACATAGGAGTCAATAACCGCTCTCATCGACGGAACGGTATACAACTTAGCATCCGTTTCTATGACTCCGAACCCGGTTTGAATGTTCTTGAGGATCTTCGTATCGAACCTCCGTTCGCTGCCGTGATCGAGAGGGACCCGAACCAAAATGTCGCCGCCCTTCGGGCACCTGGATTGGAGCTCCGGTAAGAATCTCGGGTTTATTAGCGGGTCGGGTCTGCCACCCGGTAAGAAGTCGTAGAGCCTCCGTTCTAGGAAGAAGCATGCGGTTGTGCCAATGGTATGTGCAGCTGGATGGGAAAATATTCGCCCGTGTTAGAAAACCAAACAGAAATTGGGAATTACATTTTCACCCTTCTAAATACCAATTTAGCATGCCAGGACTCTGTCAAAACTAGTGAAGGGAAAAAGAGAGCAAAATGCTTCGAATGTGAATAGTAGAGCTCACCTAAGTGCATAAAGTGTGGTGAGATTCAGTCTTTGTGCAATGTGCTGATATGATGTTCGCTACATTTGATTTACATCTCAATAGTAAGCAATGCAGCATGAGTAATCGCAGATGGTTGTGTCCCTGAATAGGTTTCGAATGGTCTTTTGCTTTGGCACAAATCTACGCTATAAAGCATATTAGGAACATTGATGATCTAAATCCTAGTGATATTATAGTGATTTAGATGTGTGTAATGTCAGCGATACACTGATCAAGGCCGTGACTGGACACACGGGCTGATTTAATCGTTTGGGCTGTTCCATCCAATAGGCCTATAGAAGTTGGGCCGATAGACTTCTCCAGTAAAAAGATAAGAATTAAAGAAACAGCGACTTTTTCTAGAGTAATTTACCACTGAGAAGCACAAGATCCTTCTCTGATAATCCCTTTTCAGCGAACTTTGCTCTGATCAATGCGACCGAGTCCTGCAGATCCGGCATGCTTGCTGCATCGGCGACGTTGGAGACCAGGCCATCTCTTCGGCCCGTTGGAACTCGATAAAATGGGCCTTGGCTCTGCAATGGTGGATTAAACTCTCACATTTTATCCACTAATCATTATTATTGACAGTGAGCCGGTGAATTTCACATAAGTAACATGACGTTCTTGGGGGTTATGCGCGCGCAAATTATCATAAAAGCATTTTATTTGAAAACTCTTAATGAACTTTCAATTTCAAGAAAAAATGCCATGAAATATTCGAAACTTATTGTCGATCACTTACATAGTTCGGACGAAAGGTCTCAACTACCCTTCAAAGTATGTAAAGAAAAAGTAATCAGAGAATTAAGATTTGGATTAGTACCAAGGCTACGGCATCTCTAGCAGCAAGAGCTACAATATCAGCACAAGAAACTACGCCAGGACATTGGGCTTCAAGTTCGGCTTTTGCTCTGTCTACAACGTCGAACCCTCTGAGCCCAGCGTGGTTCGGTGAGCTGTTCTCTGGGCCTTCGCCTCTGGGCTTTTGGATCAGCACTGATCCATCACAACCCTACATGATAATTTACAAATCTTAGATGCAAAATGAGATGTTTTTGTGTAAATGAGATGTCTAGGGGATTTATTAACTAGAAAAAGTAACTGAAGATATGAATAGAATGACTAAGAAAAATTAAGTACAAGATGGATAGGTAAGACGAAAGAGCAACCTAAATCTTAATTAAACTAGGATAGACGACTGATTTAGAGACACCTAAATTCAGAAATCAAGATTGACCTTTTTGTACTTTTTCTCATTTTTTTTCTATGCATAGCTATTTTTTTCTAGTTAATATATTCCCTGGACATCTCATTTACACACCCAAAAAAAAAGTCAGGATTGTATAAACCACAATGACTAGGATTTTAATATTGCAACTCTAATTAGAACAGTGGTTTCTCCATTGCTTTTGAAAGTGAGGAGAATCCATCTCTGGTTCACACCGCTGATAGTTGTGCTTCTAAGATTGTCTACTCTTCAATGAGTGCCAAAAATAATTGCTTTCAAGATCAGAGGGTTATTCTTCACTTGGTAAAACCGTTAGCCTTTTAACTTGAAATCAACACAACTCAGACTCAAATTTCACGGATCATATATTTAAATGGGTTAAATAATAATACTATGTAAGGTCGTATATATTTCAGTTCCAAGTCCCAAAACCTATAGGACATGTTGTATTATGACGCGACACAGAAGTGATAAACCTCGGAATCCACCAAGGGGTGTTCTCTAAATCCACAAAGAACGATCTCCGAATCCACGAAAAACTTCGAATCCATGAAGAAAATATTAAAGAGGAATTTTATTGATAAAAGTAATATGCCTCTAAGGCTTACAACACTCTTTTTAAATAGAAAAATAAATTAGTCTTCTACTATGACCCGAACTTTACCAAAAATAAAAATAGACTCCTACTATGACCCGAATTTTACCAAAAATAGAAATAAGAAAACTCTTCTTAAAAGACTCTCTATGATTAGAGAAGCAAGTCGGTCAAATTTGGAATCAAACCGGATTTGCTTCCTAATTAAAATAGACTCCTAAAACATTACCTAAAATAGTAAAAAACTGACAAAAACCCTGATATCTCTCAATCCAAAGGGAATTTAGTGAAACGGACGGTGGCAAACTGAACAACGGTAGGTTTGGTTGACTCCTCTAGAAAAAATATGCGATTTACATATATAATTCGTCCAATTCTGACGTATGGTTTGGAAGATACGATTTGTTCTTCGTTGCAAGTTATTTTCCTCGACCGGGCCCGCGTTTGGGCTTGTGATGGTCCTGTTTATCCATAAATATATTCACAGTGCGTTCTATATCTTATTATAAAATCATAACTTTAGGTCCTCCTCACAACTTTGCAGTTTTAACCTCACACCTCTGCGGTTTTAGCTAAGTATAAATAACTTTAGTCACCTGTAATTTTTTATAAATTGAGTTTGGAAAATGAATTAAAAAATAAAAAATTCATCAGAGAGAGAGAGAGAGAGAGAGAGAGAGAGAGATCACTTGAACAATACAGTCATGGTAATGAAGCCTGAGGAGGGCAGCCGGCATCGTCGGATCCGACCTAGCAGCCTCCTTAACAACTGACCTCACAATGAGCTCAGCTCTTGGGCATGTAAACGAGTAGAAACCCACATCAAGAAAACCAAGAGAAGTCCCCAGCAATTGCATGCACAAAACTAGTCGAAAAATCTCTACTGAACTTGACCAAGACATGGCTTCAACAAGGAGAAGAGATCAAAGAGAGGAGTTCAAGGCACTCGGTTCAAAGCAGTGGTTGCTATTTATAGAATCATTTGGAATACAGTGCAAATGTGTCACAAACTTCCATCGTAAGGGGGAGAGTAGAGCAAGTGGCAAGCAGTAATATACGTGCTTTTTCCTTAAAAAGGTAATAATATTTGGGTACGTTTTCCCTCTTTTGCACTCTCTGCATCCAAATTGGTGGGTTTACCCGTGAACCTTTTCTTAAATTAGATGGAAACCACGTGAATTTATTTTTAATTAATTTAGAAAGTGATGGAAGGTGGAGGATGGTCAAAGTTTAATTAATCATGCATTTGCTTTCCACAGTTTTAGGGACTAAGGCTCTTAAATGTGCCCCCCTGAATATCCTACCTTCTTGAATGCACATTAATCCTACACACAAAAAAGAAGCAAAGAGGTATTAGTATCATCTTTTTTTGCGCATCACATGAAAGTTATCTGATTTGCATGAATTATTTGAAGTTTAAGATAAAATAGGTAGAGCTCCTGTAGTGTAAAAGTCAAAAAAAGTTCACCAAGGAAGTATATCCGCACTTTTGGCAACTATTATAGAGGTCTATCCGAACAAGTGGAACTACGAAAGGGGGGCTATTTGCAATTGGATGATACTAAGGGGTCTATCTGCAGTTAACCCTTGAAAATTTTATAGTTGTTGTATTCAAATATGAGATGTTACTGATTTACATAACAATTTGTAAGACTTCTGTAATCAAGAACATTTGAAGTCTTTACCATGAACACATATGATAAAGCAAAATGTCTTTTTTGGTGCGAATATGTGGACTATATGAAGCAGCAAGAGATCCTTAAGAGATTGTATTCCAAACTTTCTGAATAGAACTATGTTAATTTTTGTTGATTTGAATTTTGAAACTCTGAGTTGTGTTAGGTTAATTCCTCAACCAAGTAAGAAAGGATAGTCTAGATCAGGGGGTGGACTAATCCTAACCTAGTTAAGGGAGGAGAAAGTTAACTAAAAATTTGGGCTAATCTCCCCCAATTTTCGCCAAACAATATCTAAACCTTCAATTGGGTTAGGATCCTCTAACCAGATTAAATGAGATTTCCCAAATAAAGCACGAATCATAATTTTTATTGGCGAAAATATCTTACTGCGTAATTTTATCAACGTGCGTGAAAATTGATGGTGATATTTTTAGAGGATTTCCTGATAAAATCTTAAAGTTAAAAGAGACTCTAATAACCGGGTTTT
>JBAKGM010000081.1:6346086-6380345 GCA_037177215.1 Asparagus racemosus | reverse complement strand
TGCCAAATGGTCGGGGTTGGGAAACTCGACCATTTCGAATGATATGGTCGGGGTTTACAACCCCGATAGTTTCAAAACCAGGTGAACATGCCTGTCGGGGTTGGCAACCATGACCATTTTGGGCGGGGTTGGCAACCCCGACAACTATTACGCCGCTAATCCCACAGGGCTCTTAATTAGTCGGGGTTGCCAATCCTGACTAATTAGTGTCGCGATTTTTTTAAAAACGACCCAGTTTCTGGCCACGAAGCTGACGTGGCTAGAAAGTGTGTTGATTTTTGTAAAATAAAGGAGATAGGGTCGTTTTTTGGGATTAAATTTGGGATTGGGTTTATTTTGAAAATTTCTCCTACATATATTGTGAAATGAAAGCTATACTCTTGTTGAGACAACAGATAAAAGATACAAATAATTAAACTGACAGCATAGCAATCAGGCATCACCACAATTGTGAAGCTATATTCAGCAACTTAGAGCTTAGGACAAGATTCCAATTTGCTTGCCAAAGAAAATACAGAAAATCAAGAGACACAATAATCCTTATCCTCTTCATCCTGAGACAAATGAAATTTTGAACTTGAACGCATTGAAATGGCTGTGGATAGACCTTATGTAGTTCTGTTGGACGGATAGATCCTCTAAGGGTCCGTTTGGATGACAAGAATTATTGAAAGTAAGAAGTAGATTGAGAAAGTAACTTCTAAAATTAAGAAGTATTGAGTAGCGAAAGTAATATTTTTATTGTTTGTTTTACACATTTTTAGAAGTAGTAGAATTAGTACTTCTTCCACTCCATTCACTTTTTTTTATTTGGATTACAATTGGAAATATTGTTAAGAAGTAACTAATACATGATATAAATCATAGTAAGATTACCTCCCTTTATAATAGCACTT
Source organism: Asparagus racemosus (assembly GCA_037177215.1). Classification (NCBI taxonomy): domain Eukaryota; kingdom Viridiplantae; phylum Streptophyta; class Magnoliopsida; order Asparagales; family Asparagaceae; genus Asparagus; species Asparagus racemosus. The sequence goes on along the minus strand of JBAKGM010000081.1, from coordinate 6,379,449 downwards.
TAATCAACACTATAACAATCTGAAAACATTATAGCATTTTATACTAAATTATGACACTTTACAATACCTTGTGGGACATTGACATTAATTTTCAATTCTAAAAAAGTTTAGCTTGGATGTTTTTGACTGTATATGGAGGAGTTTATAAGCATGTGCATTCAAAAATAAATCATCCTAAAGGGGGTTAAATAAAAACTCTTGATACAGCTATAATTCTTTTTGTTCAAGGGTGTTATGTGAAAATAATGGCTAATATAAACCACTAGTAAACTTCCCAAGTTCTTCGGAGCCTAGAGAGGCGGAAAAGTTCTCAGAAGAAAAAGATGTAAATCAATTGCAAACTTCCAAAGTTCTTCGGAGCCTAGAGAGGCGGAAAAGTTCTCGAAAGTAAAAGTGACACGTAGGCACCACATCAACAATTAAGAAAGTAATGCTTTCGCAGAAATAAATATGATTTTTTGCTCAGAACTAGCAGACGCAGCTTTTACTTCCTTTACTTCATGGATACTTTTGTGCAAACAAACATGCCGTAAGTATTTATTAGCTCTTTTATTTTTAGAGAGAGAAAATTGTTTTCTGACAATTAGATCTCTTGAGAGTAACAGAGTCAAACCTGTCACTGGGGGTTTTTGCAATCGGGCGATAGTACAGGGGTTTATCCATAATTAGATGATAGTACATCGGGTGTATTTGCATATTACCCTTCTTCTTATATTGCAGTTATTCTCACTTTTTACTCAAAATACATTATAATTATTATTTCAATTTTTCTTGTACTAGTCGCATTAGTATCGTGCAAATCATGCATACTGCATTTATTCTAATTACTTTAGAGATTCCTTGTAGGTTTCCCTTGTTTTAATAATTAGATGATAGTACATCAGGTCTATCTGCAAATTACCCTTCTTCTTATATTATAATTATTCTCACTTTTTAGTCAAGATAAATTATAATTATTAATTCAATTTTTCTTGTACTAGTCGCTTTAGTATCATGCAAATCATGTATACTAAGCATTTATTCTAATTACTTTAGAGATTCCTTCTAGGTTTTCATTGTTTTGATCTAAGATAACATTACATTAATATATTTCTGAAAAAGGCATTAAATTTTATGTATGATAACTTGTGAGAGGTTGATAAGGACAAACTACTGTGAATATTTTTTCCCCAGCAACTACAATTATTAAACATACAACTAAGCATTGTGTCACACGATTGATGGGATGGTTTTGGGATAGTTGACTAACAAAACACATTCCCAACATACATACTACAATCTCAACAACCCCTTCTCCCTTCCGACAATATCAAAAAAGCCTCATTCAGCACCAAAAAAACCACAAAAAAGTCAAAATAAACAACATCAAATCAAAACTCCACAATAAATCTAGAAACCACAACACCCAACCAACATTCACCTTGCATGCAACTATGGAAAATATATAAACACTAAAATTAAAGATATTTACCTTCAAATTATGCAACGAGGGCTCGTCCACCTTGTCTTCACCCAAAGACCTAATGCTCTTGAAAAAACCCAAACTCTGCCCTAATTTAGGAAAGGGGCTGTTGATCTTCCTTCAAAGACAACCCCGTGCGAGATTGGGGAGAAAATTTTAACAATTTGCCCTAGAATTTCTTCGGAAAATTTTTCCCCTTTCAAAAGCGGGAAAAATTAGGAGCAACTAATAGTCTTCAGAGAGGGTTACGTACATCTAGGGTCAGTAAGGTCATTTCTTATGTATGGTTATTTGTTAACCCAACTATGGTTGGAGAAACTAACAGCTTTTGTAACAAAAGAATCAAACTGCAAGGAAATTAGAGATTTAAGGGACTAATAAGCAAATAATGATATTTGAGGGACTATGTATGAATTATGTTTGATTTAAGGGACTAATATGCAATTAACCCTTATTTCTTTACCAATTGCATAGAAATCAAGACACATGCAAAACTGTTGGGTGCAGAGACACGCCCACACGCTGCGGAAGCGATATCACCTGAGAGAAGGTCCTGATTATATTCACGAAGGAAATAATCGCCGACGGGGATTAGCTCATGAAGTAGATAATCGCCGAAATGGGTGAAATCGACCAAGCGAAGATACGCACGGATGCTGAGATTAAGACCAAGCTTAATCTGGAGGGTGGATCTTGTAGATCTGAGAATCTACAAACTATAGCCAATACACAATAAACAGCAAAGACACGAGATTTACGTGGTTCGGCAAACTTGCCTACGTCCATGGGAGGGGTGAGGGGAGATTTTACTATGAAGAAGAATACCGACGACTTGTACAATCCACAAGCTCATCTAAAAGAAAAAACAAAAGCTTTGATTTTTACTCAAGAGAAATTAACCTCTCTCTTATAAAATCTCTCCAAGCTCTCTCTTTTTCTCTCTCTCCTTTTTCTCCTTTTTCTTCACACCTTTCTCTCTCAACAAATCCTAGGTATAAGTCCCTATGTAAAGTGAATTAATTAAGAACAATTTGTTAACCTAGTCGATGTGGAACTAAAAAAAATTACCTTTTTTTCTTTTTTTTAGAAATTTGCTACAGGAACTCGGGTTAGAGTAGCGGCTTGCTACAGGAACCCGAGTTCCTGTAGCACGTTCACACAGGAATTGGAATAATAATAACATAAGATTTGACATACCTGTTTATTTTATGTTAGTCTATCAAATCAATAATAATAATTCTGAATCTTAAACAGATATTTTAAAAAAAGAAGTTAATAAGATGCAAAAACTTGGCAAAATTTTTAGTTCCCTTAGATATTATGTAGTGACTGGCTTAATAACATAAGATTTAATGTGCCTATTTGATTCGTATAACTGATTCAGGAAGTATGAAAATTATCTTATGCTAGTCTATCAAACTAGTCTTTGTAACTCTGAATGTGTCTTGATCAAATATACAAAAGAAGTTGTTGGATGCAAAAAAAAATTTGTAAGATTTTCAGTTTTCTCAGCTATTACTAATCAGAAATAGGAATGCTCACCTACTGCACATTGACCAACTATACGGCAATTTTGTTCTGTTGGCATGAAGAGCATGCTGCACTCTTGGGAGACTGAAGTAGAGTCTCCTCTCATAACTCATGCAAACATCAACCCCAACACTAATATGAGTAGCCTGAAATCATGAAAACCAGTATAATCGCTGACCCAGAAATTTGAATCATTTAAACAAAGGAAATTAGAAAAAGCAGAGAAAAACATACAACTTTTCGTAATCTCAGTTCCTGCTCAACTAGCGACGGATAGCACACATCAAGAATCACGTCGTAATTATCAATGTAATCTCCAACTGCCTTATTTGCTTTAGAAATCGCGTCATTGCAAGATTTGGTGACATTATGGGGGTCCTCAAAGGTGTAATCTTCAAAATCACATTTGCTCATAATTGTGAGCCCAACCTCATCAGAAATCAACCCATGTGACCAAAAGTACTCATAAGTAGCAGGAACATCTCTATCGAGCTTTAGAAGAGGATTCCCAATCTATTCGTAGGATATAATGATGAGTCTTATGATATTATCATCAAAGCTCAGAAAAGAATCTGAATTTGGGGATTAATACTTACAGCAACTCCTTTGATATGAAATCTGAAATCAGTTGAATGTTTATTATGATCCAGAAGAGCATTGACCAACTGTGGTATATAATGTCCTATAAAGAGAATTTCCAAATTAACAAACTTTACCATAGAAGATGTAAACATAATGAAAAATGAGTAATTTAGACCTGCATAGCTTTCTCCGGTCAAGAACAAGCCCCTGGATTTGAACTCGGGGAATTTATCATACCATCGCATTAAAAACATGTGCATGTCATTTGCTTCAAAAGTTGAAATATAGTCAGACCAGTATCACAAAATTGAAGCAGGATCATGTATAAAATAAATTTATGTTCATTAAGTCAAATTACCAGTTTTCTCATCTCCAGTCGCGTAATCAGAAGTTGTATTTGAATAAGACCACCCAACTCCAGCAGGGGATTCAACAAAAAGGAGATTTGATACTATGAACATAAACAGCAAAAAGGTTTGTGGTCAATGAAGGCTTGAAGTATGAATGAGTTAGAGAACATACAATCAAAATTTTAATGAACTATAAGGAAACCTTTATTCCACGAGTTTTTGTTAATTCGAAGGCCACGACCATCGCCTCGAGGGAAAAATGGACCCAATTCAGTGAAGGCTCCCCCTCCAACTGAAGAGCAGCCAGGACCTGATCATAAGATTAATTATTAGCACAATAGGATAGAGCCTTTAAAAATGAGAAACACACCGATAACTTCTGACAGTGATCAAAGACACTAAGAATAACATTTATTCTATTAAAATTTTAAAGAATGTTCTCTTTATCATGCATTTTTCTCCTTTGAAACTGAAACAGAGCAAAAGAACTTTCATTTATCGTAATAAAATACAAGGAGTAGCAAATTAACTTCATTATATGATTTTGGATATTGCTCCATCATTAGCAAATTTCTTCAAGCAACATATTGTTGTAAACAAAACCCATAATTACATTGATAGTTGAGGAGAACTTTATAGTTTATGAAAATAATCAGCAATTAACCATTACAATATTGCTAGTTCTAAACTATTTGACCAGTGAATCGTAAAGCATTTAAGTTCTGAAGTTGGGTAAATCCAATGTAGCCGTTGAAAATATTTAGAACTCTTTTTTTGCGTATATTATAGACTAGTTATATCAGCAATCTGTGTTTAATTATAATTCAAAATTAGATCATTTAAAAGTTAGCCAAACTGATTCTAGGGTGAATAACGGAAAATACTCCTATTATTTGTAGAAACAACACACAAAAAAAGTTTCTAAGATTTTAAAAGTGACTCTCTTTACCCCCATCATCTTCAAACGTTCAGTCAAATAATGATCTCTTTGATTAAAAGTCAACTTTTGATATAATAATGAAATGCTAATTTACAAATAAGCATATAGATAAGTGCAATTTCTTATTATTGATTGGACTTTTTACAGTGTAAATATTTTCTGTAATTTCGCCTTATTCTAATAACAGAGAAGAGAATAAGAATCTTACTGAAGATTCCAATCCCAAAAATAGTACAAACCCAGAACACATTTAAAAAAAACAAAATGAAAAAACAAACACTTTCACCTGTCTTGGTAAAAACAAGTACAAATGAAACAGATCTGAACCAACACTACACGCACTCAAAAAAACTTAAAAAAACCATCATAAATAAAATTACAAAATCAGCATATACCTCCATTAAGCCAGAGAGTTAAAGGTTTTTTATCAGCATCAACTTCAGCTTCAACAAAATAATAAAAAAGGCTTCTCCCTGCTCTCTCATCAACATCAACATAACCTGCATATTGCTTAAATCCAACTTTTGGTTGTCCAGGCAAATTTACAACCAAATCCTCTTCTGGGTATCCTTCAATCTTTACTCCCACCATTAAAATCAAAGCTACCACCGTTAATACACATTTTTTCAACAAACCCATCTCGTGATTCCTCTAAAAAAATAACACCCAATTGCTTTTTTTTTCTAAATATTCTTCTATTTATGAGAACAATTATTGAGATAGAGATAGGAGAGAAGCTATATATGCGTGTACTTCTAAATGCAGTTAAGATACAACACGTGAAGCCCGGGGTTAATGATACAATAAATTTTGGCAGCTAGCATTTCCAAAACTTATCTATGGTAGTTATAATTTCTCAAAAACAAATACTTTTAAATAAATATCTCTGGATAGGTACAGAACAATAAATGGGGATGTCCTTTTTAGATGGGATTCTGTCAAGCAAATTAGTTAGAATCATATTTGAACCCTAATTTCAGTTAGAATCATGTAACGTTAACAAAGTTCATATTATGAATAAGAGGTTGTTTTTTTAAGCATAAATTTCTTGATGGACTATTTAATCCCCAAAAACAGGATTTTTATATTTTGGTTTTTTAAAGACGTTGAGACCTTCTTTAAAAAAATTAAAAACTACATAATAAATAGATCCGTGCAATGCACGCGTCTGAAATCTGAAACAATAGAAGGAATTGATAACGTTCCATGGGTGATCAAGCAGAGGAAGTGTGACTGTTTCGCTTTGGCTAAATGGCACTTAAATACCCTATTATTTCATCACTTTTATTTTTAATGTTCTAATTTGTAAAAAGCAGTATTTTGATACCCTAAATTGTAAATAAGCAGCATTTTAGGCGTAAAAATGGCACTTAAATACCCTTATGTTTTACCACATGTGCATTTAAATATTCTAAGTTATAAAAATCAGTACTTTAATTTCATAAATTGTAAGAAAGTAATACTTTAGGGCTTGTTTGGATTTGAGGTAATTTAGTAATGGGAAAGTAGGTGACACATTCATCTTGTTTGATAATTCATTTGAGCTAGTGAATGAGGGGGAAGTTAAGGTAATGGAATGAAAAAAAAGTTCAATCCCCCCCCCCCCCCCCCCCGGCGCCGGCCCAATACCGCAATTTGGGGTGTAATTGAGGGGATGGGAATGGAAGGTAACTCTTAAAAAGAGAGAATATTGCACAAAGATAAATTTAGCCTCATAAGAAGATGAACTTCACAGGGATGAAATAAGATGTAAGGTATTTATGTAAATTTATATATATTCCCTTACATTCCATTCACTTTATTAAACTTTCCAAACGGAGTGAAATAAGTTCTCATTGATTCCCTTTACTAATTTCCCAAATAAGTTTTACATCTTTTCTTGTCTTCCTTTAACTTAACTTATCTTATGTTTCATTAACCTCCTTTCACTAGGTGCAAATCCAAACAAGCCCCTAATACCCTAAGTTATAAGAAAATAGTACTTTAATACCTTCTGTTAGTTGTCAGGACCTATTCTTAGAAATATTCACATAACAACTAAGAGAATGTATTAACGTGCTAATTTTTTACAACTTAAAATATTAAATAGTTACTTTTTACCACTTAGATATTTAAGTACAAAGGTGCTCAAAACAGTAGGGTATTTAAGTGCCGTATGGCCGTTTGGCTTCCATGAAAAGTTGACGCAAATCTTGTTGCTAAAGTTACGTAATGAGTTCAGTTGTTATTATCGCAATCCATACTGTTTATAGACTGGTTGTGGTAGCTTTTAGTGGTTTTGATGGGATCATATATATCTTTTAGGATAAATTACACTAAACCCCTTGAACTTTTAAAATAGTTTAGTAAACCCCCAATAGCTTTTAAAAACACACTAAACTCCCCCAATAACTTTCAAATAAAATCAAACTAAACGCCCCCAATAACTTTCAAATATCACACTGAACCCCGTATAACTTTCAAAATCACAATAAATCCCACAATAACTTTTGCACAAAACCCCCAAAGTTAACATAGTTATATCTGACATAGCACGTGCAACCTACGTGACTTAAAAAGACCAAAATGTCTCTTAAATTATTTAAAAAACCCTTCTATGACTTTTTATATTTTCAACACTAAAAACATACATCTCTCATTATTTTTCATTCGTTTTTCTCTTGCTTGTGCCCAGGTTAGGGTCCCAAACACTTTTTTTTTTTGCTGAAATTGTCCTTTAAGATATTGTTTTATGTTGTTTTGTTCTAATTTATGGGGGTTATCTGCAAAATGCGAAAACTTATTAGGGGACATCTATAGCCTCAAAAGTTAATGGGAATTTAGTGTGATTATTGAAAGTTCTTTGGGGCTCTAGTGTGATTATGAAAGTTATCGGGGGTTTACTGTAAACGCTGAAAGGTTCACAAGGTTTAGTGTAATTTACACTATATTTTACACGTGAAAATGAATGGAAAGTGGAGCATAGATTGAAAAGTGAAAAGTGTCATGTCAGCTTTTTAACCCCTTTAACTTTCTTTAAGAAAATGGAGAAAGTGGATAAAAAGTGAGGAGAGAGGAGAAAGAAATAATATTTTATTATTTTTTACATTTCTTTTCCCAAATTATTTGATTTTAATTTAAAACTAGAGATGACAATAGGATTTACAATAATCACGATGCCCTACTCTTGTAGATTATTCTCTCACCCGAAAATCTAAAAGTATTAAACCTAATTTAATCCTGAGTCAAATTGGAATATATCTCATTAAGTGGGTCTTCACATTTTCTATTATCTCTTGTTGCGCATTTTAAATATGAAGCAAAAAAATTTTGTTGAATTTGGACTTTGTTTGCTTATATAGCCATCCCTAGAAATCAAGGCAATAAATAGTATACTCCCAGGGAAGATGTGTCACGTGACACCACTTTTCTATGATTAGATCCACCATTGTAATGAAAGGAGTAAAGCTTTATTTAATAGATGCGATTGAAAATATATTTTTTGTATTTGTGAGATGAATAGTGCGGAGATCTAAATTAGTAACTATCTATAATCCACGTCGAATCATTTACCATTTAAGTCATATTTTATGGTCACGATATTTCTTAAATTTTGGTTCTGATTCGTTGTTTTTATTTGTACCTTGATTTGATTAATTAACCTTATATAATTATATAGACTTTTGTTTTTTAAAAAATATAGACTTTATCTATGTTTATGGAAAATATTGATTAACATATTCTAGAAACATCAAAGAGAAAAAATAAATATTTAATTGTATAGATTTTGTCTATGTTTATGTTAAAATATGGATAGAATATTCTAGAAATAATAAAGGGACAAAATCTCCTTTGTTAAATTATCTTTTTACCCTTTTAACCATAGTAGGAAAGAGGACATATCCACCGCTCATCCATTTTTTAGGATCACCTCATTTAGGTGATTATATAGTAGTATATTTAAAATTTTGGGTCTCCTTGCTCACCATCGAACTCGACTTACGTATCTTTTCCCACACAACTTTGTTGTTAAAAGACTTTATTATAGCCTCTACATTGGAGCATTTTGTTAAGTATATAATATAATTTGTATCCACACGCACCTTTTTCTAATAAAAAGAATGTAGGTTAGCATATGAGAAAATATGTCCTCATGGTTTAACATCATTAGATATCTACAATGCCACGTCAACTAAAGTACTATATATGCAATAACCGGAAAGTATTTTGAAATAATAGTAATTTAGCATCATTGGAAACCAACTAAGCTCTTTAAATATGTAGTCTAGAAAATTAATTCACTATTTTTTTTTAAAGCCCAATCTAAAATTGAATCCAATACTGTGAGAGCCCTATTGGAACCTCCCAACCGTCCAGATCACCCGCGGCGGGCTTAATTCACTATTCTTTGACTTTGCTTCAATTATGTAGATTTCTTCATGATTTTTAAGACAATATTGTCGAGGGATTCACTTACAATGGCCACCATATACTTTCTATATTTCACTATATGCTATAAAGAGAGTGTTTAAAAGTGTCTATTTTTTCACTATCTAATTTTCATATAAACCAAATACATGCATTAATTAATAAAATGGATGTCATGTCATCCGCCACCTCAACTTTTCACAACTTTATTTTCTAATTGTCAAACAAGATTTCAAAATATAAAGTACTTTTGCTTCACTTTCTACTCAACATTTATGTTCTCATTGCCAAACATGCCCTTAATGCGTGTGTTCTGTTTTGTCGACATTGCACTTTTGAATTGCGATTTTTCTAAGGGTGCCTATAGGTACTTATTAGGAGATGAGAAAGATAGAGAGAAGATAGGTAAAGAGAAAAATTACTGCAAATTAGGGGAGACTCACTTGCTATTCATTTCTTTCTATCTCTCTCATCAACCGACGAGTGCCCATGAGCACCGAAAGAAGACTGTTTGAATTATAGGGAACTTTGTGCTTGTTAAATGAAAGTATGATATATGCTTAGAAAAGATATTACATATAGTTATTTTGCTCCACTAACTATAGGTCCCTTTAGTGGTGCATTTAGCTGTCTATGTTGTATATGTTCAAACGATCTCAGTTAATGCTCTTACTTTATTCTTAATAAGAGCAACCTCTAACCTTCATACAAATGGACTTAGTATATATCTTAAACATTAGCGTGACATTCTCATTTTCACTACTCTCATTTTCTTGACAAAATTTTCTAATTGCCCAACACTCTAATTCATAACCAATTGCTGGTCATATAATTCTCTTACAGAATGTTACTTCAACTTACTACACATTCCAAGGTCACATAGAACTTTAAAATACTCCTGCATTTTACTTCAATTTAATGAACAAGCGTTATGCTGATCATTATATTTTTTATACTTTTATACCATTATTATCTATTTTATTTGAATAAATATATCTGATAATAAAATTTTTTATCTTAATGAAGAATTATTGAATAAGAGCACACATGAACATTATCTCAAGCGAAAAGAACTCTAATTGAAGCCCAAAAGAAGCCCTTAGAAGCCCAACATAAAAGAGTCCAAGAATTTCAGCCAAAAAATAAGAACCAAGAAAGTATTGATACTTATATCGATACATGTATCGATAGCGGTATCGATACTAGTATTGATAGTTATATAGGTACTGGTTTGGATACCCATTTAACAGTTACACATAAAAGGCTGAAATTGTGTAACTTTGGGGGACTAAGTTTAATCTAAGAGCTAATATTAGTTTATGTAATTTATAAATATGGATAGAGAGTGAGGGTTTAGGAAGTGAGAAAATTTTATAAAAACTTCATTTGGAGAGGAGGATCACTCTTAATTAAGAAGACCTTTTAAAAATTATAAATTTTAGTTTGCAATAAATAAATAAAAATCCTCTTTTTCATTTTTCTTTCTTTTTCTCTTTTGATGATGAAGATGAAGATTTGCTTCATAAGATGTCAACCCCTTTGAATGTAATTTTGTATTTTCTTCTTTTATTTTCTTATTTTAGAATTACATTTTTTAGAATTTTATTTCTTATTTGTAATTTCATGTTTGGTAGATTAGATTTATTGCTTTGTAGTGTAGATTTATTTCATGCTTTGTAGTATAGATTTTATTTTTCTTTCTTTTTATGCTTTATTTTCTTTCTTTTTTTTCTTTATTTTATAATTTAAACTTACTTTCTTGTTTTTAATGTTTTCTAGTATAGATTTTCCTTCTTTGTTTTTAGTTTATAATATGAGTAGCTAATTCTTGTAGGAAATCTAGGATTAGATGAATTAGTTTTTTTTTTGTATTTTTTATTTACACTCTTTGTGCTTAAAATGATTATGTTATGATAATCAACTAGAAAATTTGTAGAAAAAGAGTTTGATAGCCTATATTTTTCTTGAGTGGTTTGATATGATATGCTTATTCAATTTTCGGGTTATTATCTAGTTCTTTATTGCTTTCCATGAGTAATAATATTGCTTAGAAATGATTTTGATAAGTTATGCTTATTTTAAGTAACTTGACAATCTATACTTAAGAAATCTAAAAAATATATGAATCAAAAGAGGGTAATTCTTAAATATAAGTTAAAATAGCTAGTGGATTCAATCCTATATTCCTATTCTCCTCTCTTGATTTCCTCCATCTTTTCACTTCTTTCTTGTTTTGCTTTAATTTTACTTTTAGTTTCTTTTAATTTAATTTTTCTCTTTCTCTCCTTCTTCCCTCTTGTTTTAGCCTTTATTTGTGTGACAAACCTCTACCAAAAACACTATTCACTTTCATTCTTCATTCCTACACATTTCAAGAACCAACTTAGATTAGTCTTTCTAATACTCTCATTCTCGATATCTTAAATACTATACTTGATTGTTGTGCTCTTGCAACTTGCATGTTTTATACCCCATCATATGCCCGTGCTAGCATGGCTTGATGTGGTTGCTTTGAAAATTGAATTGTACTAAAATTTTTTGTTTGAATTGCTACTCCTTTTTCAAAAATAGATAACTTGATTCAGAGTTTCTTCTTATGAGGGGTGGTTTGGTTGGTTTACCAAAAAAGTTTGGAACCTATTTCTCAACTTGAAGCTCATTTAAGAGTTTTTAGGGGTATCATGAATTTCATGAAAACATTAATATGAAAGAGCTATTCAAGACTATTTTTAACATAAATTATCAAACCAATCAAACATAAGAAATATAAATATTTTTTGTCATTAGATTTTCAAAGGTGATATGGCAAGCGTGGAAACTAATTTTATCCTTTTACAATACAAACTAAATAACCCCTAAAGAAAGTCTAAAATAAAGACATAGATAATTTTTATATCAAAATTTGAAATTCATATTAGATAGCTTACACATCAATCCCTCATTTATGACATCCCTCTTTCTTATAACATTTCAAGAATTAAAACAAAAGAAAACATTGCCACACTTAATAAGTGTGTGGATAGTTTTTATTTTAATTTTTCAAATTCAAATTAGAAAGGGACATGTGATATTTTTTGAGAACTAAGGCTAATAATAAATTACAAATTTCTTTTTACATATAAAGAAGAATTTAAACCATTTCTTTCTATCTCTACCATTTGATGTAGTTTAGTTTATTCTTCCATTCATAAAATAGTAGATCCAGATTTTCTTTATTTATAATTTCTCATGATTCTTCTGTCCATGTAAGATTTTAATTCTCATCTTAATTTGACAGCTAAAGTATATTGTAACAATAGTAACCACTAATCTATTCTTAATATATAAGATTTTCGCTTGCAACCATCACTAATATCTATCCTCTCTATAAAAAGTAAATGTGGGTAAATTTCACTAAACTTCCAAAAAGTTGGGCATTTGATATTAAATACCTAATTCTTTGAAAGTCAAACTAAAATATCCCCAAAAACTTTTGGTAGAAAGTTTCTAAACTAACATTATTAGTTAAAGTTTGGTCAAATGCCCAAAATGCCCCCAATAAATTTTGGAAGAAAATACCTAATAAGTTTTTAGTTTTGTCACTTAACCCCCAAAAACTTTTGGTAGAAAATCCCCAATAATTGTTGTTTATTTTCATAATTTTAAGATTTTTCAGGGAATCGTTTATAGTTTCATATTTTTTTAGAGGGCTATTTACAGTTTTTTTTAATTTTTTAGCAGTTGTTTGTAATTTTATTGGTTACTCCATAAATAGCAAACCACTAATACTTTCCTTACATGTAAAAGAAAAGATGTTAAAAATACAATTGTTAGCTTTTTTAAATTATGAATAATTAAAGAAAATTTTAAATTATGTCAAGGTTATCACGTCTATTTGTTTGTCAGTTGGTGCTCACCTTAGGTAGGAGGGTATTTATATTGATTGCATAGGGCAGAGCTGCCTCTACACGTGTCACCATTCGACAGGCGAGATTGTCGCTGTGTATAATTGGCGCTTGAAGTGGTTACTTAGCCTGCAAAGTATTTACTTAGCATAGGATGGTACAACGATGTATGTGTAGTTTGACCAGTTATAGAAGTCGGTAATTAGGGAGTTTGGTTATCCGATTGATATCTCCCAAATGGTATGTTAAGGATAAGATAGATTCGAATCAATCATCTCTAATTAGGACGGACCGTCATAGGAATTGGGCCAAATTGAAATAAGACATAATAACCGACATGTTGAGACCGGTTATACCCAAGCTTAGGAGTCAGGTTAATGGGCCGTGACCATATCGTGGGCCGTGACCATATCGTACGTTGAGTACGTATGTCCCACACTTTAAAGAGTTAAAATGCATACATTATGCAATCGCAAACTGGTCCCAATTGTAAAATCTAGTTTATACGCAAGGCAACTTTCAACTTTTCTCGTGGATCCTTTAAAATTCCGGCGCACACAGGATTTGGCGGAAAAAGGAAATTCAGGAGAGCTCAGTGAGAGACCCCAATCGTTCAGGGGTTGTTTTATGAAATTTACCCAAGCCTGTTCGCCACTAGACCGTACTTCAGAAACACAATTTCACCAAGGGCCAAAATGCAAAAACAACCATCATCTTCCCCAGTGGCCACGCCCCCCTCCTCCACTATCCCGCTCCCCCACTATCCCGCCCGTGAACTCCTTTGTCCTCTTCCGCCCCAAACCCCACCACCACCAAAACCCAATAAAATAAAACCCCCCCGCAGTCATCGATGCTCAGAAAACCCATCAAGCCCTCGTCCTCCCTCTCCCTCTCGAACCCCCTCCTCTTAATCCCAATGCTCTCCTTAATCCTCTTGACCCTCTTAATCCACCTCTTTCTGAATCCGAACCCGACCTCCTCCGACCCGGTCCCGATCCAAATCCAGCAAGCGTGCCAGTCCTCCCTCTACCCTCCCCTCTGCCTCTCCTCGATCCCCGAGTCCCGACCCGCCTCCTTATCCCCGACGGATCTCATCCAATCCGCCATTTCCCTCTCCATCCAGGGCCTCGGGACCGCCCAGTCCCTGTCCCAGTCCATCCTGGACGCTTCCAAATCGAGCCCAGACCGCGAGAACGCGGCGAGAAATTGCCTAGAGCACTTGTCTCTCTCCTCCCGCCGCCTCTCGGCGATCGCCGGCGGCGGCGGGATGTCGGTCGAGGATCGCCGGGCTTTCGCGGGCGCGGCGCTGCTGTACCAGTACGACTGCTGGTCGGCGCTCAGGTACGTCAATGGGACCCGCCAGGTGGCCTCGGCCATGGCGTTCGTCTCGAACCTCACCCGGCTCACCAGCAACGCGCTCGCCATGATCGCCGCCCTTCAGCGGTTCGGGGACGACATGTCGCTGTGGGCCCCGCCGCAGACGGAGCGCGACGGGTACTGGCCTGCGGGCTCCGGCGGCGGCGATGCCGGCGGCGACGCGGCCCTCCAGTTCCCGGCGGATCTGAAGGCTGACGTCACAGTCTGCAAGGCCCCCGGCGGCTGCGACTACGCGACGGTGCAGGAGGCCGTCGACGCGGCGCCTGACTACGGGTCGAGGCGGTTCGTGATCGGCATCGCCGCCGGGGTCTACGACGAGACCGTCAGGGTGCCGTTCGAGAAGACGAATGTGGCCTTCCTCGGCGATGGCGCCGGCCGGACGGTGATCACCGGGAAACTCAACGCGCAGATGCCCGGCGTCACCACCTACAACACCGCCACGGTCGCCGTCGCGGGCGACGGGTTCATGGCGAGGGGCCTCACGTTCGCCAACGCCGCGGGCCCCGGGTCCCACCAGGCCGTCGCGTTCCGGTCCGACAGCGACCGGTCGTTCCTCCACTCCGTCGAGTTCTCCGGCCACCAGGACACGCTCTACGCCCGCTCCCTCCGCCAGCTCTACCACTCGTGCACGGTCTCCGGGACCGTCGACTTCGTCTTCGGCAACTCCGCGGCCGTCTTCTACAACACCTCCCTGGTCGTCGTGACGCGACAGGAGGGGGCAGAGAAAGGGGAGAGCAACGCGGTCACAGCGCACGGGCGGACGGACCCCGGGCAGGCGACGGGGTTCGTGTTCAGGAAGTGCACGGTGAACGGGAGCGAGGAGTACGTGGAGGTTTTCAGGAGGAGGCCGGGGAGGCACAAGGTGTACTTGGGGAGGCCGTGGAAGGAGTACTCGAGGACGGTGTGGGTGGAGAGCTATATGGAGGAGGTGGTGAGGGCGGAGGGGTGGATGCCGTGGCGGGGGGAGTTTGCGCTGAAGACGCTGTTCTACGGGGAGTACGGGAACGAGGGGCCGGGGGCGGCGGTGGAGGGCAGGGTGGGGTGGAGTAGCCGGATCCCGGCGGAGAGGGTGGGGGTGTATTCTGTCAGGAATTTTATCCAGGGTGATCAATGGACTCTGTAGATTCCAAGTTGGGTTGTGTTTGGTTTGGAGCATTTGGAGAGAAAAAAATGGTTTTTTTTGCGACATCAAGTATTTGAATGTGGTTCCAACGATACTACTTTTAGTTGACTCTGTTACTATAATTACATGTTGGCGTTGATATCTATAACCAAAAAAGACTCTTGAAACTGAGATGTATTTGAAATAACATGTAGTTCCAACTAGGATTGGTAAACGGTATTAAAATGTTCGTATTTGTATTTGTTTAAAATTATCGAACTCGAATTCGAATATCTACATTTGGAGTTTCTTGAATTTAAACTCCAATACTCTGTATTTGTTAAATAATTATGAATATTTACGAATACTTATTGAATATCAAAGTATATTTAGTTTGCTAAAGAATTTAATTTTTCAAATAGTATTTAAATTTATAAATAAAAAGCATTCTTTTATAATTATCATGTATATATATAATTCAAATATTTTATTAGAAAATTGATTTAAGATTATTTAAGCCTTTCAAAATTAGTATATAGAACTTAAATAGAAAATGTAAGTGGGTTGAAAATATAACATCACTTTCGTAATAATATAAATTATAAACAATCAAATTTTAAATGAATATATGATAAACAAACGAATAGAATATACATCTGGTTAAATTCTATTTGTTAATGAACTCGAATACTAAATATTCTTTATTTAGTGTTAAATGAACTACCGAATCGAATATGGCGGAATAGTTAATTGAACAATTAACGAACTGTTTGTTAAATATTTAGTTCGTTTCCACCCTGGTTCCAACTACTATTATTTTGTTAGTTTAATTCAGAGTTGTTGGAATTGGAGTAACAAAAAAGCCAATAAAAATTAAAGTGCTGCTTGAGCGCTCAAATTTGAGAGTGTTCTGATAACAGAAACTGAAACAACATGATGTTGCAAAAACACCTGGTGTTCCTAACTCACCCATAGAGTTTGGTGATTGCAGCGACGCACATTTAAAAAGTAATACTGAAACATGGTTCTCATTCTTCCTACTCTTTGTATGAGTTTTTATGTGATTTCTGTTTGAATTTTGATACTGGGAATTAAATTGGATGTTTGTGTTTGGGAAGTGTAAATGAAGAGGAGGAGGTTTACGTTATTAACTTATTCCATGCTCATACATCAATTGAGTATATGAAAATTTTGAAGTTTGCAAGTTGACTTAATATCTGCCCTTGCGTAAGTACTATGATGCACTAAGCTGCATTTTATCTATCCTCTAATTTATGCATCCATCTTTATAATTGTTCATTAATAATTACAAGAACTAAAAGATAGAACTCAGTATGAGTCCTGAAAAAACAGAACATACACAATAACACTAATGACGGAAAATATAACGATCACAACGTCAATCGTCAACGCAGTCATTGCCTGATCACTGAGCTTCATATTCCTCCCGCCAAGACGATCCACAGTATCAGGAATCGACTCCCAGTTCCTCAGATCTTGTTCGTATGGGTCCTCGATCCTCATCCTCATTCGTTGAGCTCGCATGCTCTCGGCCTCTTGGGCAAGAGTCCAGTCATAGAACTGGCGGCTGTTTTGATTACTGAGAACGTTGTAGGCTTCTCTCAGCTGCATGAATTTCTCTGAGGCTGTTTTGAGAGGGAGCGAGGTTGTATCTGGATGGTACTCTTTTGAGAGTTTCCGGTATGCTGCTTTGATTTCTTCGACATCTGCATCTGCCGAGACTCCAAGAAACCTGATAGAATACAATGAATGAGTTCGTCATTAGAGTTTTGTTATGCTCTCTACTAATATGTTAAATTTTTTTTTTTTGTAATAACTCTTTCCAGAATCGAACTCTAGACCGTGGGAGCCATGTTGGAACTTCCTAACTGTCCGGATCAACCGCAATGAGTACTAATATATTAACTTCTGTATAAACATGTATAAGATTATTATATTGAAAAGGGTTATTGCAGATACGCCAGTTGAAAGCAAGGCGATACGCCAGTTGAAAGCAAGGCTACTTTTTGCCCTCAATTTGTAGAGGCAGTATAACAATTTTCAGTTAAGAGTAACAAAGATAATACAACATCTCAACCAAACAGGATAAATACTATTGTCCGGAGTGCAAAGGGATAAGCAAACTGTCAATTTAGAAACCTTGGAAGATTTCTCTGTAATTAAACCCGAAAAAATGAAAAAAAATAAATAAATAAATAAAACACTTAACTGGTAATGAGAAGAGGTTGCCTTGTTGACAAGATCAGAGAACCGCTCTCTAAAAGGCTCATTATTTTTCTGCGTCTCGGCTTCGGGCTTCGACTTCCCCCCAATCCAACCTTCATCTTCATTCGACCAGTGGATCCTCGTATCGATTACAGGCTTTCGTTTAGTTCTAGTAGCCTCGCCAGAAGAATCGTCAGAGGCCCTGACGTGCATCCGCCGTGGCTTAAGATGCCTCTGTTTCTTGCTTAAAAGCAGGCAAGAGAATGTTGAGGAGGCTGTTGAAGCCATGAGATGGAGTGGTGAACTCTTTGACCTGTGAGAGAGGGAGAGAGAGGGAACGGGATGTGTTCAAGTGATTGGTGGAGATTGAGGGTTGTTTTTTTTGCTTGGTCCCTCAGCGTGCTTTGGTTCCATTCAGATTATGTGGTGCCCAATTTTCATAGTGTTTGCAAAAAAGGGCCTGCTCACAAAGTCTCATGCTCATTATTGCATCGTCGTTCAATAAAAGAAAAGGGTTAATTACACGTAGACTTTCAATTAGGAGTATCCAACGTAATGTGATTCTATTCCTTGCAGATAGATCACTATCTGTTGGATGAATTATATGACTCTTTAACCCTCAGATAGACTCATTAATTTCATCCTACGGTAATATCCGCCAAAATTTCACTGAATAATAGAGCAAAAAAAAATTCACCCACAGGTCAATCCACCGAAAATAAAAATGCAGGGGGTAATAAGTTTCAAAACCTGATACTACAGGACGTCTATGTGCTATTAACCCCCACCACACAACAAAAAAAAAAAAAAAAAAAAAAAAAAAAAAAAGACCCCTATCTAAATGGCTCTATTTACTGGACAGTATATCAAAACCTGCGTAATCCTTGTATCAAAGGTTCACCTCTTCTGCTAATTAGAGTAAACAGTCGGAGACCAGAAGTTGTCCAATAAACGGGGATCATAAATAATTTCTGAATAATATGGAGACAAAGCATTTAGGAGCTTCCATTGATTGGATGGCTGGGATTTCAACTGTAGCAAGTAAAAATTTGAACAATACACCAAGGAGTAAAATGTAAGGCCATATAACATACCCATCACAATATCCTGGTCTTAAAAACTGCTGATCTCACTTGTAAACTTTCTGAACCACTAAACTGCAGTTTTAGGCTTTGTGCAAAAGTGTGAAAACACAAAAACCCAGAAAATTTGATAATATTCACTCCAAAATAATAATAGTAATAATAATAATAATAATAATAATCACTTTCTTTTCGTATGTCCATGGGAACTTGCAGAGAGCCATCAATTAGTTTTCACGCACAAATAAACTGACTGGAGCAAAAATTAATAATAATAATAAAACAAGAAGGCATATGCCAAGACATCCAGATAAAGAGCAAAATAGGCATGGGGAATAAGTTGAAGTTTTCTTCCTCAAAAGTATACAGCTGATCTTCTCTGATATACATGTAAACACCTCGTGCACGAAACTAATCGCTCAGAGGTTACAAGACTGGTAAATGAGAAACATGAGCAAATTTCAGCAAGAGGCAGCGGCATAGAAGTTGCAACCGCAACAGAGGCAGCAATACTAGTAATGGAGGCAGCAAGAGTTGCAGCAGCAGCAGATGCAGCAGCGATAACAACAGCAGCGGCAGCAGCGATAGCAACAGTTGTAGCAGGACTGAAGAAATGCAGTAGTGCCTTGCAATCAGTTTACAAGAAGAGCCAGCATTCAACTAAAAATTAGAAGAACTGACACGCGGTATACATATTTAAGAACCAATAAGATAGATGAATTAGAAATAAAATATATGATTTCTGAAATATGATTTCAAGACGTAAAAACCTGCATGGGAAGTCTTAATTTAGTTGCACTATGAGAAATTGGGAGCTGCTAACCTTTAAGGGAAGTCGCAAGAACTGTAATGAAGAAAAACGTTTATAATAACAGCACATATGCAACGAGATACTTTTTTTTTTCCTTTTTCATTTTCTGGTGTGAGAAAACATGATGCACAGCACTTGAAGCAGTCACTTACATGTGACTGTTAATGGCATACACACTGTTTCCATTTTATTTTATTTTATTTCCCTCTAAGTAGAAGGATGGAATACCATCCTTGTTTTCGCTAAGATTTAAAACAAAGTTTCATCATCTAATGAGTGATGAGTCATAGAATAACGAATTATGCAGTAGCATATCAAAGTATATTATACTTTATACATTGAGCTAAGGCTCAATTGTTAAATACGCTCCATAGTACATGTTAGCCTGATATTACAATGCTACTTTGTTATCACTGATAGACCTACATGCAAACCCTCATTGGCTCTACAGAATAGTCCTCCTTGCTAGCAGCGCCAGCACACAAAAATTGAAGTATATTCTTCTGTGGAGCTTTTTAGACGATTGATTATGACCCTATTTTAATGGGAGAAGTCGGTGACAATGACAATGATAATGATAAAGATAGTGATCAATGCTAGTATATTTACCTATAATAAATGCATATAACCATAGAGGTTTATGTATAACGGTTGTGAGAAGGCACTTTATATTTCCTTATATGAACAAGCTTAAAGTTTACTCCTTTACAACTATAAGATGGGATCAGCTTAATTAATGATTGGCACTATTCATCTTGATCTACACATTGTGAAACACTCGTGGGAAAAAACCTGTAGCATCAAGATCTAACTCCTTCATCTATCGGTTGAAAAATGAACTATTGTTTCTTGCGAAACCAAAGGAACAATTTGATTTATGACATAAAACTTATCATAAATTTAACTCTATGTATGTTTATGACATGATGGGAATGATGAGAAAGATGAAAGGTTTGGATCGTCAACTAGGTGGCCCATCTAGGTGAGACGAACAAAAAATTCGTTCCTAGGGAACCATAATGCCCTACCCACTGCTGTTAGATGCAGATGCTGATAATCTTAACGATTATAGTTTTCCTATGTGTACTTCCTTTGCAATTTCAAACAAAAGCCATTTTGATGAAAAACACCAAAAGATATGAAGAAGAATCAAGATCAGTCATGCATTAATAGACCATAAAGTTAACATTAACAGTATTGACCAACCTAAAGATATTACTGTAAAGGCAACATCTTGAGCATGATTTCAGTAATTATTAAGATTATAAGTTTGCACCCACAATTATTAGCATCCTGGATCCAGTTTCAAGGAACACTATGTTTTGAACACGTGAAATAAGAATGTGAAAAAGAATTATAAGTTTGCACCCACAATTATAAGTTTGCAAGGAACACTATGTTTTGAACACATGAAATAAAAATGTGAAAAATAATGGAAAATTTTGCTCAAACCTGTTTAGCACATGTAGACAAAATACTGCAGGAAGTCAAGTCTGATTCACTTTGTAATCTTAGTGGCAGGAGGGTGATAAAAGCGGCAAACAGTTCGATGGCAAATTCCACGACGAAAATCACGACAGACTTCAACTTGGTTATCTACCACCTATAAGAGCAGCAACCAGATGCATCTTTGACGTGCATCAAACATAATAATATAGAGGACAATGATATCCTACATCATTATTATCTATAAAAGTGTTGTTTAGATGAGAGTACCTTAGTTTTTGAATCAGGATGAGCATATTTACAAGAATCTCGTTTACACATTTTGTTCAAGAAGTCTCTGCACACTTGTAAAATTTCCTGATCTATATAAATATTAACACACTATTATGAAAAGGAATATAATAAACAGAAAGATATCATCATTAATAATAAAAAGGACTAAGTTATATGAATTAAGAATATATGTCTAATTTTTTAGATACTTATTATAAGTTTTGGCATGTAATAGCAGCAGAAGAAAAGAGACCTGGATTTGCAAGATCATCTTCAATAAATCAGTTAACTAACTCCGAGGGAGAAATTGCAAATAGAGTTGCATTTGCAAAAATAATGTTTAGTATAGAACTAAAGTGGTGAGCATCCAACCACAGTTGTCACAGGAAATGATAAATAATGAAATTTTTGAAAAAAATAAATAATGATGCTCTCTTTGAACAAGGATGGAATGGCTGGTTTGGTTTTAAAGGTGGCAATAATGATAGCTAGTGATCCTCCTCTTTATGGTAGCTTACATAATTGACAAACAGAAACTTTTGTGTCAGGGAAAAATATTTAAGAATAATACTGACATAGTCATTCAGCTGAAGCAAAGATGGATATATGCTTTTAACATTCCCAGAAAATACAAAGAAAAATTGTCCATATAACATGATTCAATGTGAGAAAGTACCGCATAGCCTTTTTTGTTATGGGTGATGAGATTTAATATGCTGGACCATAACACTTTGAGAATACAGTTCTTTTAAAGCACAAGTTGTATGAAGGAAGCTAATCTAATTGCCATTTCAAAGGAAAGGTTAAAAAACAAGTTTCTTCAACAATGACAAGTTCATAATCTATGTGCAAGGTATTACCTTTTCCAGTTCGACGTGGAGAACTAGGATGTACCGTCGGTCTTCCATATTGTTGTAGGGGAGCCTTCAATAGAAAGAAATTCTACTGTTTAGATCATGAATCAGTTACTTTAGTTATTATAAGTGGAGAAACAGGATAGTATATCGCAAAATGTAATTGATATCAGATATCATTAACATCAATAGATTCAGAACAACCGTTATGATATCCAAGAAACAAAATAACAATTTTATAAAAGATAGCAATGCTAATTTTCTGATAGCTTCAGTGTGTTATAACTTATAACAATTCCTTATTCAGTACTCCGCTTGAGTAAATGCCACATGATATACCCTATTACTTCCTTTGAGATAATGGCTGCCGAAAATGGAAAAGTAAGTACAGCTGTGAAGTATTTGCCCAGTGTGGTTCTTTTTTTATGCAAAAGCCTATGAAGCATTGAGACGTAGTGTTTTACAAGAAGATGGGAAGAAATAAAGAATAAAATTGCCTCTAATGCTTTCATTTTTTTATGCTCCTCTTTGTCATATCATCTTATTCATTTCATGCTATATGATTACATCCTACTTCCTTTTTTCTATATATCCTTCACTACAATGAATTATTCAGAAGCCCTAACTTATTGGAGATCACAGGATTTTTCTGCAGAAGTTCTATTTATTCTCATTGCCTCATCATTCCCACCCTAAAGTTCATTCTTCTCAATCTTAAAGTTTATCCCTCTCCATAACACTGGTATGGCAGCCAATTAGTTCCAATCCAAAGAACCTGACTAGAATTCTCAGCTTGTCTTCACCTTGCTGGAAAACCAGGGCAGTAGTTACAACTTACAGGTTAAATCCTTACAGCATCACAATTTGAACCTTCTGAAACCTAAATCATTTTCTCAACTAGTCTATCAATCCAAAGCAGATTTAGTTCACAAAATTTTCCTTCTTATGTATTAGAATTCTTATTAGCTGGTAATAAGAAAAAATCTATGAAGAATGAATGGATGTAATATATAGAAGTATGAATGATTCCACATTAAAGTTTAGGGATGCATATGTAGAAGATGATGCATGATTGCGCATTAAAGTTTAGGGGTGTAATATATAGAAGATGAGGTATGATTCCACACTAATGTTTAAGAATAGCAGGTAGGAAGCTGACGCCCCAAAAGAGATCCAAGTCCTCGCATCATGTCATATAACAGAAAGAGTAATTGTGCAACAACAACCATCTCTAATTTGAATTAACGGGCAAAATGGGCATTTTAGGTATACTCCCTTCAAAGTTTTCTTATCTTGAAACCAGCTTCAAGTCTATTATTTATATAGCCTCTAGAAATCTTTTAAGTTTTCCCCCAAATAGTCCAAAATAATATGCATGCAAACAAATTAATGTCAAAACAATAGGATTGAAAAGGGGCGATTGAAGGAGGTATATCAAAACAAGGAAAATTCAGGTGGGTATATCTTAGAAACCAAATAAAGCAAGTTCAGTGAACTGAAGAAAAAATGCAAGTAAAATCCTAATAACACATTAAAGTATTAGGGAACAACTTACGTGAGATATCTCTGGAACTAAAACATGAGAGTATCGACAAGTTCTCCGTTCGCAATTTCCTCGTAAAAAATCTTGGCAGACCTTTAAAGGAAAATGGAAAGAAGAAATTTGAAATTATAAAACAGTAATACCATATGAACAATGAATATTGACATCCACCAATAACAAACAAATACAAGTACAATTAATTTTACAGCTCATAATTATTGTAACTGTTGGGACAAACATAAGGTTACCTAACAATTTTCATATTCGAGATGCTATCATATGCTGCATTTTATGCAAATTACAAAAACCATTCACTGAACTATCTGAACCAGTGTAATATAGAAACTCTAGATCAGAAACACATAAAAATTAAAAACAGATCAAGCATAATTGAAAGCACACAATTATATAGAGAATACTTATTTATAATATTGTAAATGTAGAACAAGAATGAAAGAACTCCCAGTAAGAATTCCCTGTAAATGTAGATCAAGAATGAAAGACTGCCCCATGAACGTAGATCAAGAACTAAGTTGCATGGAAAAGGGTACGGGTGCGGGTCCAGGCGCGGGCCAGGGTGAGGGTGAGGGTGCGGGCGCGGAAAATTTGTCAAATGTAGGGTACGGGAACATAGCTACATTGAAATTAGCAATTTACATGGGATCATTATTGTTTTTCATTTAATGTGTTATTAGAATTAGAATTCCTATCACAATTTTATAATTCTTTTATTATGTTGATTATTAACTAGACACTCAAAAGACCCTTTAAAATCATAGTTTTGTACTTGGTTATGGGCTGAAACGAACCCGACCGACATCTACCGAGTTTCAAGAAATGGATAAGTGTAGGATGAGCGTCCAAGAAGTATATGACAACTGTTTTAAATTAAACACATGTCATATGGTTGGCACATGTCTAAATAAGTGTATGCATATACCCAAGGAGTGTCCATGAAGTTTGGGTACAAAACAGTGTGTCGGGTATGTGTCCGATATGGGTACAGCTTCATGATAGAAGTACCCGGGTAACATAAATCAAGAATGAAAGAAGTCCCTGTAAAGGTAGATCAAGAATGAAAGAAGTCCCTGCAAGCAATATATGATTAGATGTATGTGACCTGCTGTCATAGCCCGGGCCCGAAAGCCCGTCAGAACGATGTAAACCGTGGACGCGACCCTTGAATCTCACAACTTACCTTACAAACACTATCTCACTCCAGTCACCATCTGATCTGGGACTAATATGTTAGGATGTTACACCTGTAGGAATGGACATGAGATGCTGAGCACTCGAATATCAATATGAGGTTCTGTGCAAGGGAACTTGAAAAGGTTAAGACCCAGAACATGGTATCTTGTGTGTGTTTTTTAAATATGTTCTAAATGTGCATTATATAGTTTCTCAATGAAAAGTAATGCAAAACTATCAAGGAAGACAACTAATTTCCTATGCCATGAAACTTTAAGAGATGAAGATGTGAACAAAGTCCAAATCACAAGACCATCATTTCCAAGGATCAGTTTTGTTTTATGCCAAGGAAGTCTACAAATAGGAGTTACGCTTCTACAAAGTTGATTGGTAAAGAAAAGAATGAGTGAAGAAATCCAAATATAATTTATTGATTCGTAAAGATATATAACTAGGCCATAGAGAATGTTTAGCTGCTGAATCACGAGATTCACCAACAGATGCTAACTTTTTGTCTGGCTCTTTTCTAAAATTTAGCATGTCAATTTTCTATAATTTCAAAAAATTCAGCCACTTAATCTCATCCTAGTGAACCTGTTGAGATTCTCATTCTGAAATCCAGCTTGATGGATGCTCAAGATTAGATTCTTCACATGCATGTCCTCAAAAAACTAAAATCAACCTTAAACTGCATTAAAATTGCCTGGACCTGGAAATTTGCAAATGTGCACGGATTCATTAACGCAAAATACCTAAGCATGTAAGTGAACAACAAAAGGTAAAAGCTTATAATGGAGCACAGGGTAAAACTGGACCCATCTTCAAATGATAGAACAGACATCAGGTAAGTAACAAAGCAGCGATATCTCTTACCAGGGAGCAATATCCATGTCAAATAATCGCAAAACGTGAATTCAAGAAAACCTTTAAAATAGAACTGTGAACAAGTAACACAGTAGAAACTAAGGATGACCAGAAAAGCAATATTGCAATGATAATAGTAGTAGAATAAGAACTAACCTGCGGCATCTGAGGAACTACAAAATGAGAGTACCTACAAGGTCTATGTTCACATTTTCCCCGTACAAAATCCTGGCAAACCTTTAAAACAATTGGCAATAGAAAGTTAGAGTGAATACAAACCAAAACCAATGACAAGTTAGAATGACAGAAACAGACATGAGATCAATAGCATGGCTATCATAAATTATAAATGCCTTAGAAGAAATACAGGATGCCCTTACATATAAATACAGCACACCAAGAACATTAAGATAAAGCATGGCAAAATATAAAGAAACAAATGCCTGAAGGAAAAGTGGATGACAGTAAGAATCTGTTGAGCAGAGTGACACTAAACAACCAGATTACAAATAGAGACAAGAAATACGGCACTTGGGTGTGGTACTTTAAGCTAAACGAACTGTACGGACTTTATAATAACTATGTTTTTCTTTTAAGCTAAAAGTTCAATTCGTTTAGAGAATCAAGCCACTAGAAAGCCATTGAAGTTGTGTAATTCTATTCACCAGAAACAATGGCTTGAGCTCTGTAAAGAGGAGCTAATAAATATAGCAAAGCATTGGTAAAGTATTGGAAAAAGAATTAACCTCAGGTATCTCAGCAGCCAGAACATGAGAATACCTACAAGATTTGCGCTCACAGCTTCCACGTACAAAATCCTGGCAAACCTTTAAAATAATAATTGTCCGGAATGTTAGGAAATAGATAACATTATCCCACCATATGACATGGATTCTAAAACAATCAAGCAGAAATACCGCAGAAAAAAAAACATGAGATTAAATGCATGGCTTCCAGATACTATGACTTGTGTCAAATGTGGAAATAAGATATTTGCACAGATATATATGAGAAATAGTCTGAAATATTAGGAGAAATAAGATGTAGATTAAGTAACAATGAAAAAAAAGAAAAACATGCCAGTAAACATGCATCAAAATCAGCATAGCACTCGAAAACATTTAATACCTATCCTAACAAGCTTTGAGATGATTCAGGCACATGGACACAATGAGTTGAAGTTAAAAGTAGAGAAAGAGGCTGTTTACTGAACAACTTGGCAACATTAAAAAAAATAAAAAAATATAAAAATGTTTAGAAGAAAGAAGGGATGTGAGGCATGACCAAAAAAAGAGCAACAAGGAACTATCTACATATCAAAGAAAAATGAAACAGTTACAAAGAAGAAGTCACCACAAAAGAAGTTGAAATTTTTGGAATAAAATCAAATACAAATGGCGGAAAGCCTGTAATGTAGAATTTCTTGTCAAAAAATTTTTGAAATACTCTTACTTTTTCTGATTTTATCCACCAAAAGTAGAAAAAAGTCAAAAACAATTATAAGGAAGACTGTAGAACAATTTCATACAACAGCACAATGATCGATCGGCATGTGGTGAGCAAAACGACAGTTGGTGGCTGATCTCAAACATCGACCACGTAGGAAGTCCTTACAGACCTGAAATAAGTACAATCAATAAAGAATGTAAACAGAGCCTCATACAATCTCTTAGCATAAGTGATGCACAAATTAGCAAAATATCTATCCAAACAAAAACAAGGTGCACTATATATGGGTTACACACTATACTGGTCCAGAAATAAATATGCCCATTCCTACTATAAGTTTCTATCCTACTTGACATAAGCAATTACAATAATAAATAGGTTTAACAGTCTTAAATGCTTATACTACAAACATCTGATTCCAGACATGATTACAAGAAAATATTTAAACCAATAACACATACCGTCTCAACTTCAGAATGCTCTACCCCGATCGCCTTTAGCAGAGACCTAAACAAAGACATTAGTTAATTATCCTCATCAGATTTCCATCTTAAGGGGGAGTAAGAGGAAATCAAAATTTGAACAATGAACTGAAGTTTGAGGGGTTTTTTCCCTTTTCTTTTCAGAAACAGGTGACAGGGCACCACCCAGTTTATTAAACCATAGTATGTAGGTTCCTTTAAATTCTATCACCACCCTTCTAAGTTCCTTTTCAGGTATGTAAGATATCTCCGAATTGTCAACCAATGCTAGTTTGCTCTGATTCAAGTTGAATTTTCGAGTATTTTTTAAAAGGGTTACTAACTGCAATCAAACAAATTAATGAAGCAACTACCATGAAAAAGTTAATAATTAGGATATAATCTCATAGACACATAAATAAGTCATTGGATGGCCTAGGGTTAGCAATGAGTGAATAAGAAATTATGCGGAGCTGGAAAGAAGGGAAAAAATCAGAATTTTGTCTATCTCAACAATTAAAAATAAGAAATTTTAGCCATCATCACTTCAGTCCAAACTCAACCAAAATTTAATGACATGTTTATAGTGTTCCAACCTGAAATTCCCTCTAAATTTCAAAATTTACCATTTAACAAGGCTAATCACCGAGAAGTGAAATAATTAACGGTACTTCTCATTGCAAAGACAACTCGTTTCAAACCAGAGATTCGCAAGACTAAAATTTTACAAAATCAGGAGAAAAGAAACAATTGATAAAGGTAAATACTGTTGAATGTGAGGAGGCGGATGATAATAACGGCACGTCCTCCCTCGATAGCACTTATTCCTCAGAGAATCAGCACAAGCAATCACCTTATCCCTAAAAACAACAGCAACAATCAAATTAAACCCTAAAAAATCAAATTAAACAAGAAAAAAGAGATCAAATTACTTGACGACGGCGACGGCGGAGTGAGGGTGAGCGAACTTGCAGTCGATCTCGGATCGCTTGCAGGAGTTTCGAGTGAACTCTTTGCAGACCTCGACGGCGAGATCACTGACGCGGCGGCGCTTGGAGGAGGCTTGTTCGCTATCCGAGGAGGAGGTTGGGGTTCGAGATCGCTCGCGCTTGCGAGGAGCGACGGGGGAGTAGCTTGGAGAGCTTGGGGTTTGAGATCGCTCGCGCCTGCGATGAGGCATTGAGCAGGAGCTTGGAGAGCTTGGGGTTTGAGATCGCTCGCGCTTGCGAGGAGACATTGAGGACGGGAGAGGAGGAGAGGGAGGGAGAGGGGCAAAGAGGTCTTTTACTTTTATTATTTTTTGAGTTGCTTATATATTAATTCCTCAAACTTCAATAACTCCATCTTAGTCCCTCAAATCTCAACCATTGCTCCTTAGTCCCTCAGACTCTTATTGCAGTTTGGTTCATCAATATCCAAAATACCCGTAGCTAATGCTTTTTTGAAGGGTTATTTGCCATTTGGCACGCTAAAGTTTACAATTTTTTAAAAATTTGATACCCTAAAGTTTTTTTGACACTGCGATGCCGTAAAGTTTATGTTTGTTAACTTCGATACCCTAAACTTTTTTTGACACTTTGATACCCAAAGTTCACACATTTTTTAACTTACATACCCGAAAGATTCCACATGTTTTAACTTGATACCTCAAAGTTCACACATTTTTAACTTTGAGACCCTGAATTTAGAGTATCAAAGTGTTAAAAATAAAACTTTGGAATAGCAAAGTGAAAAGAGTATAAGCTTTATCATAACGTAAGTGTTAGGGGAAAAAACACTTTAACCCCCTGTTTGGTAAAGGGCTAAGTGAGGGGTTAAGGAGAGTTAACTCCTCCTTAGCCTGCCAAACACAAAAAGTTTACGCATTGTGTAAACTTAGTTAACCCTTCGTAAGTTGTCAAACACAAAAAATAGTAGAAGTGTTTAAAAAATCTCTCTAGAGGGGTTAAAATGAGTTAACCCCTTAAAACGAAGGGATTATAAATCCACCTATTTAGAAGGATTAAGAGATAACCTCTCTATTTATAGAGAAAATGATCATAATCCTTTTTATTCCCAAACACGAAAAATGACCACAAGAATTAAAATAAACTAACCTAATGGATTAAAAATTTTAACACTTCAGATTAACAAATAGACTAACTATTTTAATCCTTGTTTTGAATCTCTCCTCCTTATCCCTTCGTCAAACAAGGCCTAAGGTATTAAAGTTAAGAGGTGTAAACTTTTAGTTATCAAAGTGTCAAAAAATTTTGAGATATTAAAGTTAAAAAAATGTAAACTTTAGAAGATCAAATTTTTTTTAAAGGATATGAATTTTAAGAGAGTAATTATATTTAAGGGGCATTTTGGTCACTGAAGGGTCAAATTGCAAGGGTCCTAACTAGGGGAGGAGGTGAACTGAATAATTAATAAACAAAACAGTTATTATTCGCCCGGATGTTCGATCAAGTTCAATGTGGTAGTTCATTTAGTTAAAACAAATAGTTTTTAGTATTCGGCTTATAAACTAATAGAATTTAACCAAAAGTACGTTCGATTTGGTTGATTATTAACTATTCGATAACTTTTTATATTTTAGTCTTAAACTTTTTGTAAACACTACTTATCTAAATTTTTATTTACAAATGTTAACCCATATAAATACTTAAGAGGGGACCCTAGGGCTAGGGCTTTCCAATTTTCTTATCCGTCTCCACCCTCCCCTCCAGACTTGACTGTAGGGCTAGGGCTCTCTCGTTGAAGCCTATAAAATTAAAGAAGTTATTAAGACGTCACTACTTGATAATGTTATTTGCATTCAACAAATAGTTAGTAAAATTCAAGTTAGATTTAAAAAATATTGAGGAGAATGCAATTTATTGATGGCAGTAGCTTCTGTTATGGATCCTAGACTGAAAATGCATGAGGTGCAATTTTGTTATCCAAAAATATATTCAGAAGAAGATGCTTTGATAAATATAGAAAATGTGAAAAATGCCTACTTCTAAATGATGAGTATGTTGCTTTACATAATGCTAGTAATGATGAAGAAGGTTCTTTGGAGGCATCTAATTGTACAAGTAGCTCACTATCTTCGATGAGTTCACGGAGCGATGTTCTTGATTTTGTGAAAAGTGTAGATAGTGTACCTACTTCTAAATCTGAGTTAGAGATTTACTTGGAGGAGCATGCATATATATGTGAGAAAAAAGAAATTGCAAATTTTAGTGCTTTGGGTTGGTGGAAAACCAATCAATTAAAGTATCTAATCTTGTCAAGAATGGCAGTTGACATCCTTGCAGTTTCCATCATTTCTACGATGGCATCAGAGTCTACTTTTAGTCCGTAGGTGGGGCGGTATAATAGATCCATACTGAGCATGCTTAGATCAAAAAAATGTTAAAGCATTGATTTGTGGAGGAGAGTGGATGCGAAAGGCATATGGGATAAAGAAAAGGAAGAAGGTAATTGCACTTCAATCAATTCAATGCATAAATTGTCAAGTCTCATGATTTACTGATTGCATGTTAATTTATATGTTACAGTGTAAAGATGAGATCAAACAACTAGAGATATTGTTGCCGGATCATCCTTGAGGCATGCTTATTTTGTTGTTGCACTTTAATAAACCATCGGCATCTACAAAGTTTTAGTGAAATTTTAAATTATAAAATGTCATTATTAGCTACTGAATTCTTTTATAAAATGTCATTATTAGCTATTGAACTTTGAGAGATTGCTTACCTTTAAGCCTACAAGAGGGACCAAGACTTTTACTAGCTAGCTTAAGAGAATAGTAATGAGATCAATAAGAGATAGCAGAAGATCCTCATGCCAAATAGTATATGTTTCCTAGAGATTATTGTAATCCATGTGCCAACATAAGCTGTAGCGTAAAAACATTATCCAGTATCTATAAGATTTCTTCTTTTATTTTTTTTTCAGGTTTTATTTTAGGTGCACCATCAGCAACAGCTAAAACAGACCCAGGT
Organism: Asparagus racemosus; assembly: GCA_037177215.1. Classification (NCBI taxonomy): domain Eukaryota; kingdom Viridiplantae; phylum Streptophyta; class Magnoliopsida; order Asparagales; family Asparagaceae; genus Asparagus; species Asparagus racemosus. Next base: position 6,347,641 of record JBAKGM010000081.1, on the reverse strand, counting down.
CCTTGATTTTGATATGTGATCATATGATATTCAACATTACTATCAAAATGTTTTGTGCTGAAAATATGGATCTCAAATCATTGTCATTACCACACCGGGCTTATGCTTAGTTAATATAATTACAGACAGTGGATTTCTATGTGCTGGTTTCAATGGTCGATTTAGATATCAGTAAAGGTACATACATGCATACGATGATATCATACAGGAGCTTTTGTTTATCGACGAAGCTGGTTGAAAACTGTAACTGATAATGACTACAGCGTGTTTACTAATTAAACTATTTGACGAGGATCATTAGACTGAATTCAAAGTCTTCCAGCCTCAAATGGGCAAATGGACAAAAAGAAAATATAAAAATTTCCACCAATATTTATGCTAATCTCTAGCCATAATATCTGCAAAGATGGCACTTATAAAGTTCAGAGAGGTTAAACTCAGAATGGGCCAAATTTAAGGGTTTAAATGAAATCCACCCCATCTTAAAACTAAAAAACTGCTCTTCCTAACTGATACGCCACGTAGCAAATTGCTTCAAATGCCCTTTAGATGTCATGCTTTTAGAAGTGAACTGCACAGAGGGCTTTACTTTGGGGGTATTTGGTTCACCCATTTTATAGAAAAAGTTTTGAGAAAAGACTTGACAGTGGCAATTTTATAATTAAAAGTTTTCTGTAGTTTTCTTTAAACTGTGTTTAGTTTAAAAAACTTATAGAAATATTTTCTATAAGGTAGGAAAAAGTACCACATTTCATAGAAATCAAACTTCCTCTTAAAATGAGAGGAAATTAGAGAAAAATCTGATGCATTGCTTTAAATAATATTTTTTGTACAAACTTATCCATTTATACTTCTCAACTCATTTTCTATAAAGTTGATTTTTTCTCTTTTTCGTTTTTCTATAAGCTTCTCCTACAGTTTTTTATAGAAATAAATGGAAATCAATTTTTGGGTTTTTTTCTTTCCTTTTTTTTAATAGAAATTGAACCGAACAGCACCTAATAGTTGACTTCGCGTTAAGGAAAGTTATTGACAAACTATTATTTATTTTTAACGTTTGTTCTTAACCATAAGATCCTGAAACATAACAGATATGTTTTCAGTTAATTTAGCAATCGAATAAGAGTATATGTCAGGCCCCTTGAGCAGAAGAACAATTTAATCTGAATCTGTCTGAGTCAAAGAAACTAGCGGTCAAACCTGAGCTATGTACGAAACTTAAGTAGAGATTAGAAAACTGCATTGATCAAGCCATAATATGATGATTGCAGTTACAATTTTGCATATATTAGTCCCAGTTTGACCTATCTAAGGGCATCTCTAACAGCTTCCCCAAAACTTTCTCTAAAATGGGGAAGCAAAAGTCATATTCTCCAAAATATTTTTTCTCTAACTCCAATAGCTTCCCCATTTTGAAGAATCCTGCATTTATTACAATAATAATAAATATTCTAATCTTTGACTAATAAATAATAAATTATTTTTTAATTTAAAACTTTGAAATAACGGCTAGTTTCCAACGGCTATTTTCTAACAACTAATTTAACGGCTAGTT
>JBAKGM010000081.1:6335028-6345986 GCA_037177215.1 Asparagus racemosus | reverse complement strand
GATCGCTGGGATGAGAGCAAAACCGAAACCCTTCTTTCCCCTTTTTTCCTGAGCTCTTTTGTACGGGACAAGAAGCCAGGGTTTTTCTCTGTAATCGGGGGTTGAAGAGCGGAAAATTCTCAGCCAGAAAGTCCCAGCTGGCGCTGCAATTTTCCTTCGCTTTCCTTTTTTGTTTTTGCAAACCAAACAACCAATTGTGAAGGAAAATATGAAAATCTTCCCAAATCAGTTTTCTGATGGGTATTTTCTGCTGTTTTTAGGCCAACCAAACAGACCCTAAAAACAATGAATGGGGCTTGCATAGTGTAGCCATCAGCACAGCTGGACCACTGAATTCTGCTGTACTGTAGCTACTGCACGTTTTTAAAAAATTTACCAAACAGGCCCTCAGTAAAATCCTAAGTTTAAGGATATGAGGGGATCCGTGAGAAGTATTGTTCATGTCAGAAGGGGTAAGGTCCTTTAGTGCTTCTAATCTTGTATGGTGTATGCTAAAGGTAAATGATGTGAAATGAGTATGTTTTCGTTGAACAATAGCAATTCATACACTAGCATATTGCAATATAACATGATTTTCTTCCACTATGAAATGTTCTGAAACTATGAAGTAAGAGCAAGACAAAGCTACCCACCGAGGGTGACTCTGACCGTTAGAAGTTTCTGATATGGCTCTTACGATCTTGGGTTCGACACCGAACTGAGTAATCAGAAGAAAAAATGACAGAGCTAGATGAAGCAAACACAGAGCAAGATAAAGCATAGGGAATGTTTTGTTCACTGCCATTTCATGGGCTGAAAGACATTTGGATCATTTTTAAAATACAGGAATATGAATGAACGACACAGAATGATGTCATACGTAACTCTGAAAGAGGGGATAGCCTTCTCCATCCATTCCTGGCCCACTTCAAGTGGGCACTTATCAAGAGAAATCTCTTTATCAAAAGACAACTAAACATGATGTGAGAATTTTCGTAATTTCCTTTCAAGCGTCACCAAATATTAGACATAATAATACTACCTCCATCTTAAAAAGCAAACATCACAATCGCTCTTATCTGTTCCAAGATTAAGGCATCATTATATGAAATCCCACTTGTTAAATGTTAATAACATGAAAGCTCAAAGTTTGGTGGGAGCTGGAGTGCCATCTACTCATCCCATTTCCAAACAAATCAACAAACAAGGGAGGATTGGCCAATAGCCGAGCTGCGGAGGAAGAAGAGCAGCTAAGCAAAGGGACATGCTAACAACCTTATTACCCTCTTGAGGTGGCAGGCAGCTGTACTAGGATTTTTCTCTTTTTTTTTTTTTTTTTTTGGCTGTCACTTTTTGATGGCCTGTGCAAAGTTACATACGAGGATAGCGAGAGTTTAACTTAGATATTCCTTTCGAAGGGGTTGTAATTGCAAACGCTAGTGATTCTAGGGACTGGGTTGAAAAGTTACGGAGATATTTTGTGAAAAGAACCGAGATGTTTTGCTAGTTCCACCAAATTTTAATGAGTCTTCATGTGTACGGATAAGGACTCAACTTAATTGTTTGGAATTTCTTCTCCTATGTAGAGGGGCTTCTCCATGAGTTTTTTTTTCTAGTGTCTCTTCCTTTATAACTTTTATCTATTTAATTATATTTGTGTTTACTACTTTGGACAATACTAGAAGGATAGGACACCACTAAGGAAGATAAAATTATAAATTGTTAATGTAGATTATAAATACAATCATGATAAATTATATCGGAATAGCACTTGGACAACATTCTGAATCTGCGACACTTTGTGACTCTACATGAGCTAGGTCTAAGCGGCTAAGCCCTAACATTTTATCAACATGTCGTAGTTACACTTACATATCATCATAAAATAAGTTTCATATGATTTAATAGGTAGGACTTGTGTCTGAAAAACGTTCAAATTGAAGCATATAAGATTTGAGCAAGCTCTTGTCTAGAAGACGTAAATATCACTGGGAAAAACGCCAAAATTCAAGAGCAAAGAAGCGAGAATAAAAATGAACTAAAGTTAAAATTATAATTCAAAATTGATACATGCTTATTTCTTATTGCACCAATCACGATTTAGGTGCAAAAAATGTCAGAAAAATATCTCTCCAAGTAGGAGAATAAAAGAAATCAACCTATCCATTACATTCTTACAAAAAAGGGAGAGAAAATCGGAAGGTTCAATTTAACATTTAACAATGACCAATGTGCAAATTACAAGTTTATCCTGCTTATGCAGCAGGTAAAAGTTTAAAGGACTAGCATGCAAAATATACTTAATAAAAATAGTTGACAGTTGACACCCACCACTTCAATGGAGAAAAGTACCAACAACCTGCGAGTTTTTCACGATAAATTCATTTACTCGTCTCATATCTCGCCAACTCTTCCCTTCTTTCTCCCTCTTCTTCTCTTTCATTGGGTTCCCTCTCTCCTTCAAACTCCCGTCTCTCTTCTTCTCTCTCTGTAACCCTAAAAAAATAAAAAATTTAAAAAGGGACAAAAATCCTTGGCTAGGTTTTGTATCAAATTGGTAAGCGCATTCTCTCGATTTTCTCAATTTCAGTTGGATTTCGTTCGAATTTCTGAGCTCTAGTCCTTATTTGTGCAGCCTCTGATTCGTCCTTTCGATTTTGCTTTTATAGAGTAAGATACTGATCTAATTCGTTTCCTCTTTAGATTTTGATTTCCCATTTTCACATATTTAGGCTTGATAATCGAAAAGATTTGTTCTTGATTCATCTTTCCCCCATTCTGTACAATTTTTTATCTACACTGTGCAATTTTTTATTTGCATTTGCTTAAAAATTATATATTTTTATTGCATTTTTTTACTTTATTTTATGCATCTTATCTACTGTGTTAGAGCAGTTGCATTTCTTTTACTAACAATTGTCTAGAGTTCTATTGTTTTGCTAAAAAGATGGATTTTTATGCACTGAAGCTTTGTATACGACACTAATTGTTAGTGCATTTTCGGGGGTTTTCTCCCTCATTTTAGACCCTAAATTTTATACTATTTCCCCCTAAATGTCCATATTTGTAACTTACACCCTCAAAGCCGTTAAGTTGTTTTAAATAAGTTGCACACAGATATTTGCAATTTGCATCCCCAAATTCATTAAGTTGTTTCAAATACACCCTCATTAAGCTTTTTCCTCTCTCATTTTAGGGTCTAATATGAGTAAACTTTCTTACTAATACTTAGACACTAAGTTTTAATAGGCTATATAAAAATTACACCCCATACCAAAATCCCCATTTCTTACTATTATTTAAACACTAGCAACAACCATAGTTGTAGTTCTCATTATTGCTATTAGTTTGAAGCTTCAATATTAGTTACTGATCTTAAAGCAACAAGAGTAATATTACTTTTATTAATGTCATTTGAGTTTATAACCTTTTCGTAGAAAATTTTCAGGTTGTGGATCTTGTATTCAGGCAAATATGAAAGGGGCTACCAACTTCAGGAACCAAACTTCTTCAGGGAAGCAATCTTTCCTTCCTCCCAAATGTCCACTTCCAAGTGTTTCTCCATCTTATGGTGACTATGGCTCAATAGGATCAAAACCAATCCCAAAGCCAAGGGATGGGCATAGACATCATCAGCGTACGTCCTCTGAGAGCTTTCTCATTGAGGAGCAACCTTCTTGGCTTGACGATCTTCTTAATGAGCCAGAGACTCCCGTGAAGAGAGGAGCTCATCGCAGGTCGTCAAGTGACTCATTCGCTTACTTGGATGGAAATTCTATGTACTCTAGAGTAGGTGATTTAGCCCAGGAGGAGTATAGACACAAAACTGTTCGGTCGACACCTCAATGGGGAAGACCGGAATTTGATCAGCTTACAGATGGTCACCGGGCAAATTATTATAGGGAAGCAAATACATCTGCTAGAGCTCAAGTTGGAGGATGGGAATCAGGCATGAATATGGTTAACTACCAAAGCGGTGTTCCACTGTCAAAGGACAAGGGGATGAATATAAGATCTTCCACTGCGTTGAGGGAACCTGATGTCACTACAATTGTTGAGAAGCAGGAGCAGGAGCCTAATCAAGACTTCAAAGGGATATCTGAAAAAAGGGAAGATTCTCTTGCGAAACAATCTCAATCTGAGACAGATACAAAGCGGGTTAAACAGTAAGATTTACTAATCCTCACAAAAACACTCATTCTACTATAAACTAGTTTAGTGGATGATACTGATAATTCTTTTCATATACAATGTTAGAAGCCATTATATTTTCTTGCTTACTAACAAAAACTCAATGCATGAGCACATTCATTACTTTCAAAATCCGTTTCCTTATGAATTATTTGTTTTCAAAGCTAAGCTTCTAAGGGAGGTACTTGTCATTTTACGTGTCTCCAGTTGTTCATTGTGGTGCTTGAATCATCTTTTTTCTCCCCTATCAATTCCTCAGTTGTTTATCTCAGTATTTCAATTATTGCATCTATGTAATGGATCAAGTTTTCTGAGTACAGAAAAGGTGTACTTGTGTGGTAATTAGTGGGTTGGCTTTTTGGATTTTGTATATTTGACAGGTGGGGTAGTTTGCTTGCTGTTTTATGACCTTATTACTATATATATATATATAGGTTGCCTGTAAGTTTAGAAGCTTAAGAATACTATGAAAGTTTTTGATGGTGGGGTCCTCTTCGACATGAAGAAAAATGATGGTCTGATGTAGCCAATGATATTCTCTCTTCATCACCACCATTGCTCCTTCATTTGTTAACATTTTGTCCACATTTAACAATGATCATAAATAGTTTATTGATCTTTGGAGTTTTAGCTCATGCAACTGCTCTGATTTGAACTGCTGAAGTAGATATTTGAAATGCTGAGTACTTAGAGTCTTTCATGTGACATTCTATGCTTGGTATCTTCGGGCACATTGATTGTTGGGCACGAATTTATGACAAATGAAATGGTCACACTGTCAATATTGTTGAGTCTGTTAAAACTAAGGGTTCTTGATTGCTATATGCTTCTCAAAAACAACCAGCTAATGGAGCACATGCACATCTAACCTCACAAGTTGGAGTCATGGGCTTGAAGAGCTTGTCAACATTAGTCATAGAATCTTTACCTGATGATTTTTTTGAGAGATTTTCTATTATATATTTGTAATTACTAATGTGGGCTTCCTGTCCATATGCATATACCTGATGTAGATAATTGCTACAGAAGCAATATAATTAATACTGGGTCAATAGCTCCTTCAGGAATCATCAACTTGATCAGATCATAGATGTATAGTTCACAAATATTATTTTGGCTAGGTGGTGGTCCCACATAGGATTTTGTTGTATGTAGTGAACTTCCATTTTGTTAGAGAGGACATTCTTGTGAATTGAGGGAACATGATAGTAGCATCTGCTATAACTTGAACCTAGAGGAGTCTGATCAAGATCTAGAAGATGCCTTTAAACAGAGAGGGTATTATGATTAAGCATTGTCAGTCCACTAAAGGTTGTTAAGAAGTAGGTTTTCAACTAATTCTCATTTGATTTCAAAATTTTATTTAGCTATTATTATTAATATATGTATAAGCTACTTTATGGTAATGAAAGCTATTTCAGTTGTGGCATCAGTTTTCTCTTTGTTAATGTCACTAGCTAGATGAGCGTATGATTGGTGCTCAGGCATTTGTCACCTGATCGTATCTTTGGCTCAAGTTCAATAGTAACACTAGATTGGTAGTTAACCATCTGAAGGGTGCTAGAGGACACAATCTAGGCGGATTTGATTTTGAGGTCTAAGCTGACTTGTGCTTACTTGCATGCATGGATGAAAGGACACCTGATCTTTAGAGGAAATTCCATCCACTGTAGTGTTTGAGGTCTTCGTTCTTGATATGTAGCACAGACTCTTGAATAGACTGTTCACCTACTGTGGCTGAGGTGGCCTAAGTGTACTTTTTTAAAAAACTGTTGTTTTCATTAGGGTGGCAAATGAGAGACATGCATTTTTCTCTCATTATTGATCCGTGTTACATCTTTCAGTGGTGCATATAAGTTCTGTTATCAGATAATGATCTCTGTCATGGCTAACTTCAGTGTTAGGCTCTCATAGTATGTTTAAGAAGCAGAGAGGAGTCAGTTGGTTATGGAGTTCGATTAGTTTGGGCCTCATTTGTTGAATACTAGAACAGGTAAGTGCAATTTTAGCAAGTTACTACATGATCCTAGAGTGGGACCTGGACAGCATTGGATCTTCAGGCATGTGCATAGATGTATAACAGACAAGGTTATGGGCCCAACCAATTATGAAGAAAGTGTACACTTGAAACACTTTCTTGAGTGGAAGAGAGGATTTTTACTCGGATGCATGAGCATTGATATTCAGACCTCGTACTGGATACAACATCAACAACAAAGCCTTTATTCCAAATATTTTGGGTTGACTACATGAATCCTACTCTTCCATTCCATTCTATTATGAGTCGTCTCCTCTTTTAGGTTAACCACTATCATATCCTTCTTAATCGCTTTCTTAGGTCTACTTCTAGATCTTTTTGCCTATAATATTATCACTTTTCCTAACTGGTGCACTAAGATTTCTCCATTGTTCGTGTCCAAACCACCTTAGTCGATTCTCATTTGGAGCATAAACGGGCGTATTAATACTGATATAATGTATCTTCCGTATCAATTATTAGTTTTTATCAATTATCATACACCTTCAAGTAAAAGCAAAAACAAGTCTAGTCTGGTAATATTATTGATTTATTTCTCAACCTAATCTTTTCACTTTGACAGGCAATTTGCTCAGCGATCACGTGTTCGTAAACTTCAGTACATTGCAGAATTGGAGAGAAATGTTCAAGCTTTACAGGCAAGTGCTTACATATCTGAATGCTGTAGAAAGCACATCTAGTGGATATAAAGTGCTTCTATTCTAACGTTGAATTACAAATTACTACAGGCAGAAGGTATGGAAGTTTCAGCGGAGCTGGAATTTGTGGATCAGCAGAATCTTATACTGAACATGGAGAATCAAACTCTGAAGCAACGGCTTGAAAGTGTAGCACAGGAGCATCTTATTAAAAAGCGTAAGAACATTCTCCACAGTATTTTGCTTGATTTTCCTTGGACATTTTTTGTCTAGTATCTAGCTTCTAAGGTACCGGACAGTGATAATTTATACATGAATCTGTGAGAATGTTGTGTCCTCAATACTGAACATCTTGTGATCCTGGAGGAAATCTGGTTCATGCTCCTGAATCTGCTTATATTCGCCACTGAGACCACTGAGTACTGCTTTAGTTTCTATGTCCACCTCTTAAAAAATTTTCGTATGCAGCTGGTTTATGAGGTATGCAGTTTCAGGCTTTTCATCTTCAGTAGATGCAAAACCATAGTTACATTATTTCTAAATTGTAATTAAAACCGATCTTAATGTCAAGGAGTATCTTAAATCACTTTAAAATTCATTTATCAACCAAAGGTTGTATCCCGCTTTTTAACCTGGGAGCTCCCATTACTTAACCCCTGCCGTACTAGCGAGTCATACCTCACTAGCTATTGAAATTCAGACAAGGGTCAACGGCTATATGACCACAAATATTGTTCTGCAGAATATTATATTCATTACTCCTAGTACTGTTGCTTTTTTACTCATATTACAACCCTTCTTTTCCTGCCCTCAGATAAAAGTTCTGGCTCTGTTGAGATGGCCCATACCTGTTCGAGTTTATTTTTTTTTTAAGAAAACTGTTGGAGTTTATCTTAGAAACCATAATTGTATTTTATGTAAAGTTTAGGGTTAATTGCACTTAAATACCCTATAATTTCCCCTACGTTGCACTTATATGCCTTCACTTATTTTTTGGCAGCAGTTATATACCCTAAAGATTTTAAATTTTGCACCTTAATATCATCAGATATGCAAACGTGGGAAGTTTCCCCCAAAAATTCTCATACGATCATCACATGCTAATTTTAGAATTTTTAACCCTTAATTTTTGTTAAATTTATTGTTAAACCTAGCATAATTCTGTTTAAAATTATCCTAATTTTATTTTAAACTTATTAATTCTATTTTAAACTTTCAATGACTGTTGAGGCCATTGGAGCCAATTTTAGCTGAGGGTTGTCGAAACTAATTTTTCCTTTTTATTTATTTTTTTCTTGTAAAATGTTTTTTTTATTTGTGTTTCATGTTTCAGTTCACTCCACAAGCAGGTTATATGGGGGGAAAAAATTCCTAGAGGACCTATAGAGTATCATACAGAGTGGAAGGAGAGGGTGACACCTGGCAAATCAGTGCAGTTACTATCGCTTTCAGTGCAATCACATCCATCAGTGAAGTCATTGATGGATAATGATGACTGCACGACATTAGTGATATATGCATCAAGATTTGTGATATTGCAATTGTCACCCTCCTGCCTCCATACATGACATCCTATAGAGAGGACCTCAGTAGGATTTAAATGTCTTACATTTTGTTTACAACTTTGTCTTTGGTAAACTGCAGTCCAGCAAGAAATGTTGGAAAGAGAAATTGCTCGTCTTCGATTATTGTTTCAGCATCAACAACAACAACAACAATCTTCACAGCCTGCTCCTACTCATAATCGTAGTAAAAGCAGAGATCTCGAATCTCAGTTCACCAATCTCTCCTTGAAGCACGAAGATGCAAATTCTGGAAGAGAACCCGTAACTGGCCCTCTCCGTACTTGAGCTGCTCCCCTCAGCCCGTCTCCATGTGTGGCTTTCCAGACTTTGGTTGGAGAAGTGAGCTAGATGGATTCTTAGCAAACTCTCTAAGATGAATAATTTCAGGACCTAATTCTTGCTTTCCTTTTCATCCACTTTATTCAAAGATGTGCACCTGGCTGAGGCTCAAGACTCGCCGGAGGTGTTAGGTTTTTTCCCCTTTCCTCATCTCTGCATTTCTCTATGAAGTTTCAGTTCTTAATCTATGGCTTTTGTGATGTTCTCCCTTAGACATCTTCCAGAAGTGTTTATATGTGAATTCTTCTTTTGGTGCTTCCTGTTGACACGCAAAGAACCATGATCTTATTCGACAACTGCGTAACTTGTATTGTAGATTTCCTTTTATTAAAGCCCCAATATAATAGCCCATTCTGAAAGTTGTTCATTAGAATCATCTGTTATATTCGTAGGAACGTAATATTTTATAGGAACGTGATTTTTTTTTATCTATGTAAAAGTTTTAGCTCTTGAAGAGCCACCCTTAGAACTGGATTTTTAGTGTGCTTGGATCCTCAAAATGAGAAGACAGGGATGTAGATTGGCCAAGCAGCCTGTTATGATTATGTTATCCTTGGTTGCTACCTTCAACCTGTGTATAATGTGTGAGATTGAAATCAAAATGGGAAACTAGTTAAAGAGTTGACGATGAAATTTGAATGAGAACTTTAATTTCTCTCTTCTAATCATTTTACTTTGCAGTATCTATTTACTACATTTCATTTTCCATGATCATGATTAAAGAGAGTGGATGTTAGATTAATCGCTGTCAAATTTTAACTATTTCATTCTTCATTGTCCAAAGAGGATCCGTAAATGGTTCTCTTAATTTTCTATTTGGCTACTAGATTGGTATTCTAACTCGATCTTACTTTTCAATAAGGTATTTATTTATGCTCCGGCGTCAATATGGTATTTTAACTTGTTCCTCAATAACAATAATGCTTTCTTCTCTCGTTGGCAGTGAGAATTCTCGTGAACTATATTTTTTTTGGAAAAATTTCTTCCATCCCAGTGACCTATCAAAGTTATTAAATCTACATCTCCTTCAACCTCCCCTAATTCAAGTTTCTTCTAACCGTTTACCCAATAAGATCGTTCTTTGAGTCCATCTTTTTCCTTCAATCTCCCCCAATTCAAACCTAAACCTAATCCAACCCTATCGATACCTAATTTATCCTCAACAACATTCATCCAGGTAGAATCCCCAACAACCTTTATTCAAGTGGATACCAATTTTGAATTCAGACCTAGTTTTGAGTTGGGAGAGCTTCAAGGAGAAAAAAGGGGCTCCATTAATGGGAGGGAAAGAAAGAGTGGAGGATGATCTTATTGGGTAAAAAGGCGAAAGAAATTTGAATTGGAAGAGGTTGAAGGAGAAAAATGTGTATATTTCATATTTTTGGTAGGTTAAGGTGTTGGAAGGAATTTTCAAAAAAAAAAAAAAAAGGAAAAAAAAAAAAGAAAAAGAAAAATGGTCTTATTATCATTGAGATACAAATTAAATTACCATATCATACCGGAGCAAAAATAAATACCTTGTTAGAAAATAGGGTCAAGTTAGAATATCAATCTGCCAATTTAGCCTTTTCCATTTACTTTCTAGTTGTCAAAGACACTACATCACCTTTATTTTCAATGTTATCTAGAAAGAGGTCATGTTACCCTTTGTGGGTGGCCTACTGGTTGGGTATTGGAGCATTGGGCTAAGAGGTCCAAGGATTGCTCGGTGTCTATGTCACTCATGTCCCCAATATTCATTCGATGAGTATTGCATCTCCTCGTGCTATTTACATAGGCCTTCGGCAGCATAGAGGGACCTAGTGGCTTCGTATCAATGTGCATCCTCAAATTAATGTAATTTCTATGTCAGCTGATATTGTGGTGGGATTTGAGCTCCCCATAGATAGTAATGGGATGGAGTTGGAGTGTTTTTTTGTAGGTGACCACGAATATGTATTGATGTATTCCTGACAATAGTGTATGCTCCCTTGTGAGAGAGCTTAGACTCTGAATCTTGCTCCTTTATAGTTGGACGTGCTCGAATCCTAAACCTCGTTCTTGATATATGATTGACCTAGCCAATGTTCCCGTCAGAGAGATCCTCTTTATGAAATAAAGAGATACTGTTTATGAAATAAAAAAAGAAGTTCACACTCCTTATGGATTATATTTAGGGGGGGGGGGTGGGGGGGGGGGGGGGGGGGGGGGGGGGGGGGGGGGGGGGGG
>JBAKGM010000081.1:6308264-6331758 GCA_037177215.1 Asparagus racemosus | reverse complement strand
TTTTTTTTTTTTTTTTTTTTTGTTGTTTGGTGGGGGAGCGGGGCGGTGGTTCTGATATCTTGGAAGTTATGGGGAGTTATCTAATAACAGTCCAAAGTTAAGAACTATTTTATGATATTTAACCTTTGATCTATATCCACATTTATAAATAAAAAAAAAGGCTAAAACACCATATTGACCTATATAATAACACTCATTTTCTAATAAGGTGTAAAGATTGACAACAGCGACAACAAGACCTTAAAATTGACACACTTAGTTATATACAAAAATCATATGATCAATTTGGAGACAAATATATCATAGTAAATAATACCCACAGCAATGCGCGAGCTTAATATTAGTTAGAATATCAAATTATATCCTTCAACCATCACATAACTTCAAAGGTTTAGTGCGGTGGTGGATACTTTAAGATATTTGGCCCATGTGATCATATTTAACTAGTGTAAATATGCTCTTAAGAACATGAGGCCCTGAATTTTTTGTTTATTGACATAATTTTTTACCCATTAATTTTCCCCAAAAGTTACTTTTTAGGCAAATCTTTGTTGGTGCTGTATTTTATTTTAATTTGAGGTCCTTTTCTGCAACATTTGGTCCCACGTCAGTTATATTGGTGACTTGATGTGGGTTTATAAGAGATTTGTGTTCTCTTCCTCTACAAGCTAGTTTTTAGGGATAAGTTCTCTTAGGCCCCTTATAAATAATATCAGAGCCGATCCACCTTCTAGTTGCAATCAAGGACTAGACTAGTGCAAAGCCAAACAAGCTAACTTTTAGGGATGAGTTCTCCTAGGTCCCTTACAAATGGTATCAAATTCTGTTAGAGTTGTAACTTAAAACTTGACTTTGTAGTGGGAAATTTTAGTCCCACATTGGATAGGAGATGGGAAGGAAGGGTGTTTATAAGCCTTTCCCTTCTCTCCTATGCCTAGAAACAAATAAGGGTTATGATCCACACCACACACGCGCGCGCCGACCGGGCCGGGCTCGGGTCGGGTCGGATGGCTCGCGCACACGACCTGCGGACACGAATGCAGCTCCGAATTGATGAGCCATTAACTTGCTACATTTTTATTTTTATTTATTAGAACAATTAAAACGTGTTAAATAGTTTTGTTAATTAGAACATTTAAAACGTGTTAAGTATTTATACCGTAATAAATAACAAGTAATTAATTAATGTGCAGAAAATGTAGTGCGGATTTTCGCAAATCTCTCAGATTAACAAGTAATTAATTAATGTGCGGAAAATGTGGATCTAGATGGTTGCTCCTAATCTCTATAAAAACCAATACATGCGAGAGCTAGAGACACAGATTTCACATTCGAGTTTCTCTCTTACTCTTTTCTTTAAAAAATCTCTTCTTACTGTTGTTCCTTGCTGGTTCCCTGAAAGTCTACGAAGAATTCGTAAAACCTTCTTGAAGCTGGTGCCGACCAGAAGGAGGTCGCCTGACCGAGGGTCGTAGTATCTCCGGAATCCATTGCCGTGTAGCCCTATACGAGAGAGGGCAATTAGATTCTTGGGATAGTGCCTAGCACGCTTCGATCATCAGGCCATATTTCTCACCTATCTTTATTTTTATTATTATAATTATCCAATTTTAATTAACTACTTAAAACTACATTCTGTGTTCATAATTGTCTAAACAGCTACGTATTTCGAACAAATTCTTCTTGTTGTCAAATGTGCAGTTTTCACCCAGTTCCTGTATACTAGCTGACTTTGAAAAAAGACTAGACAATTAAAAAAGTAATATACCATAAATAGTGAGGTGAGGAGGATCTGAATCTAATAGCATCAAATCTATCTATGTTTATGCTATAAATCTTCTGAAGCTTTTGTTCTTAGAAATTTTGTATTTTCTGTTGTCAGTGCTCTTACTGATTGTTTAAGAAGGATGTTTCGGGTTTTTAAATATGTTTAAGGTTGACACTTGTCTAATTATTTATCTGCTCCACTGTTTGTTTTAATTAGAGTAGAGCTGTTATAGGGTGTTTGCTCCTCTTCATCTATTCCTTACAGATTCTTGATATAATTTTTTTCATGCATTTGGGTATTGTTAATTGATATTTGTATTGACAGCACTTTCATGAGTGGTTATCTCTTGCAGAGGCGAGCAGCAGCACAACAGAGAAAAACTAGATCATTGAAGCAGATGATGGTTCGTGAGGATAAGTATAGAGATTGTGTTCAATCTGCAAATTTTCAGCAGATTATTGCTGTAGAAAAGAAGAGAATGAGATTGTTGGACGAAGAAAAGACTAGAGTTCATGCTAGAGTAGCGAAAGTGCGCCGAGTGAGTCCAAGTAAAAGAACAACCCCCAGAAGAAAAATAAGAGCAACTAAAAAAGAGTTGGAAGCAAATAAGTCATCGAGGTATCCGGTGAGGGTAGTATTCTGTGCATACATGATGCGAAGTCATCCCGCTGCTGCTTTCAATGGACACAGCGAGCGTGAAGAGGCTCTTAGAGAGTCTGCTGTTAACTTTGTTCGTGAGCTCGAGTTGTTGATCAGAACTACATTGGATGGTCAGTCACCAAAACATCTTCAATCTTCAATCCAATCCCCTTGTCAATGGAGCTTTAGGAACCAGCTATCAGCTTTTGATGCTGCGTGGCGTTCATATCTTCATTGCTTTGTGATATAGAAGGTCAAGGATGCGAGGTCTCTAGAAGATGATCTTGTAAGAACAGGTTGCCAACTGAGCTTTCAATGATGCAGACATGCAAGCTAACTTCGCAAGGGCCGGCATGTGATCTAACTCATGATATGAAGGCTATACAGAAACAGGTTATCTCTCATTTTCTCCAATTAAATTGCTTACTCATTCGAGGACTTCGATCCTCATTCTCATTCTTTCTATTCAATTCTGCAACTGGAACTGGCTGACTGAAATAAACCACAGCATCTCTTCACAATGAAGTTTGATCATAAAGTTTTTACAGTTTGTAAGTGCTTTTACGGCACTTGGACACAGTTTAGTTTTGCTCCCTGGTGTTAATTCTATCCCAATTTCACAGGTTTCCTACATAAATGAAGATCGCTCCTATCCAAAGTAGCTAATATAACTGGCTGACGTAAAAGTTACGCCCATTCCTGGCCAAGCTAACTCCCTGCTTACAAAATTCTCGGGAAATAAACAAAAACAAAATATCTTTTTGAAAGAAAAAAGAAATTATACTTACTAGTCTAAAGATTCATTATTACAGCAAATTACTTCTCTTGTTTCTTTCTAATTAACCTAAATGATAAGTGAATAGTTGCTTGAGTTGATATTTTTGGTTAGAGATTTAAATTCTTAACTTCGTTTTTTTCCCCTGTTTAAGTTACTCAATTCAGGCACTCAGGATATGGAATATCTTGGAAGAATTCTAGAGTATGCGCGTCTAATGCTTCAAAAAACTATCAGCAGAAGCAAAGGAGGTTGAGATGAAAAACGCTCATCATAAATTACTGATGGAAATGACATATATTGCTCAGTCTGATGATAAAGAACAGAACTCCATTTTAATCACCATAATCAGGGGTTTGCGCTTCGTTCTAGAGGAAATACAGGTACTTTTTCCAAATTATGATTACAATTAATGACTAAACATATACACTATACTTGGTTTAGTTGCATTGTTTCAATTATTTCAAGCTGTTTAAAAATGTGTCTACTGTGACCATTACCACGATACATAGATAAGCTTTTGAATGAAGTACCTTTTACCATGGAGGTTATTTTTATTCTTGTCTATTTTCTCCAAAGAGAGTTAGGAACTTATTTTGGACAAATTCTCAACGATGGCCTTTTCGATTGACAGCTATTAAAGACTGAAATCAGCAAAGCACGAATACAAATCATAAAAGGAGATGGAGATTTGGATTACTTGCAGAAGGCAGTTGCTGATCGCTATGGACCCGCTCCTGATGCAGCAAGCACACTCTGACCAACAGCTCAATGGATTTCATCATTAAGGAGAAGTTCAGAAGACGAGTGGAACGAACATAACGATTCTGTTTCAAGAACACTGACGAGTTATGTAAACTCTCTCTTTATTTATTTTTTTTAATCAATGTGTTTTATGGTTCAGTTATAATATTCAATGTCTGCCTACTAAGATCGGCTTAGTTTCAGGGTCCTCCAGTTGGCACTGCCTTCAGAACTGGTGGTCGCATTCCCCTTGCACGAAACGATAATCCTCATGGTGATTCAGGTGCCATTTTCTACATTACATGGTGGTTCGCGTAAATTTATTTGTGAAAAAAAAATGTTGCATTTCTGCATTATTTTGGTTAGACAAGGGTCTAACATGTAATAGACAATTCTTCTGTGGGATGGAGAATTTTAAATAATCCTTGCAATCAATGCTAAAACATATATATGACCCCTGTGCTTTGAGCAGGTGACAAACAACAGCAAGAATGCACAGGAGAAAAGCTTGATTTGCTATTGAGGCTAGGTGTGCTAAAACTTGCAAGTGGCATTGAGGGATTAACAGCAGAGACTGTGCCTGAGACCCTTGAACTGAATGCCTTGAGATTAAGATCTATGCAGAGCCAGCGTCAACAAATTATTGTTATCTCAACAAGGTAAAAGTTCACTCATAACTGAAATTCTTACTTTAAATAACTCTATAGTTATCTTGTTAAGTATATTTTTCAGCACCTAACATTGTCCTAATGCATTTTGCAGCATGTTGGACAATATAATCTCTGATTCCTTCAAAAGGCTCACCGAGCTTTTAAACAACACAGCAGATGTAGGCATCAAAGAGATTACCAATTCGATTGCAGGATCATCTTCAGAGCCCAATCTCCAAAGCAAAAGGGACTTGATTGCTAGAGTTCTCACAAGGAGCTTACACGGTGATGATCCTGTCTTTTTAAAAGCATCTCGTTCTATATATCCAGCAACACGAGCAATTGTTCTTGGTGGCAGCGAAGATAAAGGGAAGAAACTAGCAGAAACAGCTTTGAAAACAGTCAGTGCTATAATGCTTTTGGATCAATTGGTGAATGGAGCAAATGTATTAATTATCGTCGCAGCTATTTCGGGAAATATTCATGGACCTTGGTATAGATCCTTGATCTGAGAAGTCTTCAGCTAGATTGTACATTGTACATAGCATTGCAAAAAGAGGTTGATTCTTTGTTACGTATATGTTGGTGTAAATAATTGTATGTATTCCTGGTCTAAAATTGTCAGATACACTGAAGGTAAAGTCTTACAGTAAATTTTCAATGTAAAGTCTCAGTCGGTGAAAACTCAGTAGTACTGTTTAAAAGAACAAGGCTTCATAGTTTGAACTACAAGATTGCATTCAAAGTTCACAGATGAACATTTGTAACGTTTTGATATTTGGGGCTTAACGACATCGCACATATGTGAGAAAGGAAAATGAATTTTAACTGTCAAAGCATAAGCTTGCAGATAGAATAGAGCAATTTAACTTAAGATTCCAAACAGATTTCTTCGTCCAAAAGATCCATTAGCTGCCTAACTGGTCTCCTCCGATATAACTTCCTCCTAGAAAAAATAAGAATTACACGGGTGTTATTCTTTAGAGATTACAGAAAACAAATAATGGGTAACTTCATACGCAAACGATTGTGCAAAGTTCAGAATATTCAAGATAAAGTGGAAAAAGATAATTATTTGACACATCGGTGAATCCATCATATCATTAATAGACATTGTTAAAGTAAAAGTAAAAGGTTAGGAAAGTACAGATCGCAACTAATCACAACAAAGAATAAAGTCCGATTCAAAGGCCAATAACAGGTAATTTAATCTTCCAATGATGGCAGAAAGATCGGCCGAGGTCACAACAAACCTCAAAATGAACAAAATCAAGACACAACAACCAACAACATCAACATCAGCAGCGACAATAACAACGAGAATAATGAGTTTATATTTTTCTATTGTCCAAAATTATTTAACTAAAACTCTGTGTATCAAGCATGCATCGACTATCTGCATAGAACAGGTCATAGAGCAATTAGTTTTGCAAGTTGGAACTTTTTGTTAATTATGTAGTAATTAAGTTCATAGCTATGTTTATGATAATAATACAACGAGCTACTAGATTTTGTCCTTCAAAAGTCCCAACAAGCAGTTATCACAGGAAAGGTGTCCCTTCTGTCCCCCTCTCGGGATTTAGTGAGATGAAGATCCAGGAGATGGAACAATCCAAGGCAAGAGCAGCAAGAAGAAGGATAATAGATTGATAATCACATGAAGGGGAAAAGAACCAACACTTAATCAAGCTCCTTTCTCTCACAAAAGGCGGATACGTGACATGACAAAAGTATTACTCTCCCAAGTAAGAAATGTGGACTTTGATTCTCATCATCCGCAAAGCATAACAAGAGGATTTTCCTGATAATTATCTGATGTGTGGTGGATGCCTCATGCCCGAGACTATCAGAAACTCCTTTCTCTTATTACCCGTATTTGTGAAAGAGGGGAAAAAAAGGAAAAGAATTATATGAAACTGATTTTTTGTTTGGGAGAGATTTCCCCACTCTCTTTTTCTGTTTCTTCTTCTCTCTCCTTGATCCCAGTATCTCTCTAATTTGGGAATAAAAAAAGGCTTACCTGTATTGCTTTATCCATTTCCTTATTATACCCTTTATATACACCTTTAACATACACAAGAATATAAAGAGTTTCCTTTTAATGATTCCATGGTTTCATTTGTTAACCATTTTTCTAAGGCTTTAACTCACACGCAAGTCTATTAATATTCCAATATGCAGCTCAAAACAATGATTGTTGGCAAGGGTAAATAAGATATCTCATTTCATGTTTAATCTCAAAATGAAACAAAATAAACTTGAGTTATATATTTCAATATGCTGCATAGTTACCGTGCACACTCCTGTTTAATCCTAAATCCTTGTAAAAAAATAGTTCATCTATAGACAAATACTATAGATAGTACCACAATAAGGATTTAACCAATTCTCTTTTCTTTTCAATATTAGCAGAAAAGTAAGTTAGATATACTCAATGCAACTTGTAGAAGAATAACATATACTATAAATAGCAACATGAAAGGCTTTTAATGAATTTTGTCTTCCTTTTCCTTAGCAACGAAAAGAAAGACAAATATACTAAAATACTAATGCAAGACAAATATAATGTAGAGATAAGCACAATCCGAAATATTACAAAGAAACCTTACATGAGTTGGAGGGGCAACAGGAGCTTTTGGAGCTGACCATTTTGGAGGATATCCACCAAACATATATGAACTTTCAATATAGGCTGATCCAATACCCACCCCAGCACCAAAGGCTACAGATGCCCATCGGCTCACTGGGCTTCCTGAATAAACAAAGATGGTAATAAAACTGGTATCAAGAAGATGCAAAACAGCATACCTTTCATTTATTGTATATTTTGCACTTAGAAAGCAAGAATTTCATACTGAAATGTATTATCTGTTATTTGGCAAAATTATGGATACATGGTCCAGTTCATTATCCTTCTCTTCCACAACTTTTTTCTCAATATTAGGCAGTATTCACATTTCTGCTCTGTACAATATAAAACAAAGACACAGAGATAAAGGAAAGGTCATTCTATCAAGGAAAATTTTGACAAGTAAATTTGTATATTACAAGTTCAGATAAATTGATTTCCCTCAGTTCATCAACTAACAGCAACATGCTTACATGCCAGTAAATTGAACATGCGGCTAAATCATAAACATGCAGCACAATTTCATAGTTGACACTTGACATACACTTTGGCTTAGGCGAAGAAAGGATTTTCTTTCATGTAACAAATTTACTAATCTGTAGTTATAAATCTTCTAATATAGTAAAATCAAAAAGTGTTTGCGCTTAACTAATATTATTAAGTGTAAACTAGAACTACAGATATTGCGAACTAATTTTCAAACTTTTGAACAAATACTTTCATTTACTGATCTAAATTTGGAACATAGAATTCTTACTATGACATCCAATTTCCTTATTATCTTAGGATGAGTTCTTTTAGTAACAAAATCAACCACGTTTATCTAAAACTTTTGGGTTGGTTTACATGAATCATATTCTTCCTTTCAATTATATTAAGGATTATCTATTCTGCTAAGTTAGGGCATGTTGGGGAACTTGGCTTATAACCACTAGGCTTATAATCCATAAATGAATTATAAGCCAAGCGGACTATAAGCCGAAATGTTTGGTTAAAAAATGGACTATAAGCTGCTTTCAATGGGCGTGTTTGGCAAATGGGTGAATTATAATTCATCCCTGTTGTCACAATGACCAAATTAGACATGACTCTAAATTTAAACATTGAATAGACTTTGGAAATATCTTAAATGTTGAGGGGAAAACTTGACATTTACTTGGTCAAACTATATGACTTGTAAGCCACCAAAACATAAGTTGGGTTAGGCGAGCTTTTTTTCGGTGTATAAGCCAAAATAAGCTGGTTGCCAAACATGTTGCAGTGGCTTATAAGCCAGTTTGACCAGTTGCCAAACCATATCCTTAATTGTTTCAAAGCAATTTCTATTAGGCCTACCTCAAATCCTCCTTGCTTTCAACTACAACCTCATCCTTCTCCTAACTGGTGCATTTAGCCATCTCTATTGAAATTTGAACATGATCACCAATCAATTTTTTCTTATTTTATCCTCAATAGAAGCAGGCTCTAAATTTCTATGAGTGCAGTCATTATTTATCATATCTCTTCATGTATATCCATGCGTCCATTGTATTTGTAACATATTCATTCTTAGTTCCCATTATGATCCATGAAGATTTCTTGGTTTTATAAGTTTTCTAGAGAATTTACCGATCCCATAAAATTCTAGAAGTGCTCTTCCACTTTAACCATCCTGATTTCAGTCTATTAACTATATCATACTCAGTTTCACCATCTGATGAATTATTGATCTTAAATATTGAAAGTGAGCATTCTTAGGTAGTTATTGACAATTAGTTCACCTAATAACTAAGAAGTTTTTGAATGTTACCCCAGTGGCACAGTTCATTGGATTCAGTCCTCCAACCCCTCCTCCTAGATGTGCATTGCATTAAAAAAATGTGTCTCATTTTTTATTTGTGTCGACATGTATTTTAAGCTACAATAATCTTTGTCCTAATAATTTTAGGCTTGGCCGCATGACTTATTTTTCTTCCATTCAAATTTGTAAAGGATCATCTCCTCGGTTGTGTTCATCATAGATACACACTACACGATACGTAACGGGCTGTGGTATGAATTCGAGTACGCAATTCGCAAGTTAGGCTTTGCCATATGTCCATCTCTTGATAGCTCATTTAGTAAGATAGGCAATCACCTCATACCCATTATTTACGAGATACATGTGCATATTATATATGTGTGTCTGCACGTGTGTGCAACTCAAGTCAAATATAGACATACATATCTATACATATATACATACATATACATAGACAGATAGTAAACGAGCATGGTCTGTAACTGGTGTCTCACTAATGTGGCGCACATCCAAGCCATCACTAACGATCTAGGTGGGTTGATGATTTGAACTGTCGGGATCAAGATGTGGATCACGTTAGTGAAAAACCTGGTCTCATTTCCACACACCCCTTTATAGGCAATGTACAAACTGTCTAAACCAGTACTCATCCAGCGTCAACAAAAAAAAAAAATCAAGCTTTATATCAATTTTCAAACCAAAACATAAAGATATTCCGCACCACCCAATTATAAGTGCCACGCCTGAAAAAAAAAAAGTTCCTCTCATCTCTTCTAGATATACTTTTGCTACAGATTTTACATCTCATTAAAATATCTGATACCAATACTGATTGCTTCACAAACCTATTGCATCAAAATAGGGATCTAGGTCAAAATGACGATCAAGCCCTAGGCATGGAAAATCGAACCGAATTCAGAGGGCATCGTTGAAGTCAAAAGGAATAAAGATAATAAGAGAGAGAGAGAGAGAGAGAGAGAGAGAGAGAGAGAGAGCTTACGGAAGAGGAGGAGGCCGGTGAAGGCGCCGGCAAGGGAGGCGTAGGCGGTTCTGCGGACGGTGAGATCGACGCAGGCCTCTAATTTCGCGTTCAGATCGTATTTCGGAGGGACTTTACTTGCATTAGGCTGCTGATTTTTCTCTACAGCTTCCGCCATTAGAATCAGATTGAGAGAGTAAGAGAGAGAGAGAGAGAGAGAGAGAGAGAGAGAGGCGAAGAAAATGGGAAGAGAGAAAAAAAGAGAGAGAATCGAAGTTAATTAGGGCCCCCTGTTTCCCTCTCCCTCCCATCTATTATACGTTTATTATATGCGATAGAGAGAGAATCATGAAATTAGCAAAGAATTTATTTGCAGTAAAAAAATGTGCAAAAATATAGCTTTAATGTTAAAAAAGAGCGTCGACAGCAGGATTCGAACCTGCGCAGGCAGAGCCCAACAGATTTCGAGTCTGTCTCCTTAACCACTCGGACATATCGACTTGCTTGCGGTGAAGCACATGACCATAGTATTATACGATAAACTATTTATGTTAAGCTAATATCATATTATAAAGATGATAGTCTCCCAAATTCCCAATTTGTCACGATAATCATAATATAGAAGGAAGTTCTTTTTTTTTACACATTAATTTGGTTAGTAATAAGGTACATTTCCTGCGGTAGATTTCTTTTATTGTGCGTAACATCGCAGAAGAGTTAAATGCATTGTTAGGAAGATACATATTGTAAGCGAACTATTTATAAGGTACAAAAAATTACGCAAGAGAATTGTACACACGAGTAAGAGTTTGTCGAGGCTCCGAGGGTCAAATCTTTCAATGAAATCTCTCTCAAAAATAAAACCATATACTCTCCTCTTCTCCCTCTCTCTCTCTCTCTCTCTCTCTCTCTTTTTCAATGATGTAAACTCCCTGATAGGTCAGGAAAGAAATAACCTAAACATGGTAGAGATTGGAGATAAAAAGAAATGACGAACGATTGAGATTGAATTATAAAAATTGCAACTAGCCGACTTTACCATCGATGGTGCCTCTCGACCGTCGATGGTGTTGAGACCTCATCGATGGTTGAGAGGCCCATCGCTGATATAAAAGTGTCTAGAATAAAAATTATTAATGTCGTATTTTGATGATCAATGAGCTGTTCTTACCATGGATGGTCAAAGTCCACCATCGATGGTGAGAAAGCTGAAATTAGCTTTTGATTTGATTTTCGAGTTTCGCCTCGTACACTTTTTATACATGTATTTACTTGTACTGTATCATCTTTAACAAATATTAGTACCAAATGACAGTTTGTTATTACACAAATAAAAGTTATTATATGGACTACGTCCTAACAATTTCTCCTTTTGATAATAACAAACTTAAAATTTGAAATACCGAAATACATGCATATTTGAGATATATAAACAGCAACAACAAGCACAAATGCACTCTCATGCAAAAAAAATTATATGCAAAGCTCTCCATACACTCATGCATTCATGAAAAGTGTAATCAAACACATGTGTTATAAAAACTCCCCCTAAAATAATGCATCTGAGTCTTTCAAAGTATTTTAAAAAAACAAAACATGAAACCACTTAGAGAAAAGCTCACTCATGCACAAAATTTCGCCAAATTCTCCCCCTTTTGCTTATTAGCAAAAGTGGTAAAACACATATATGGATATACTTCATATAAGAGAAATTCAAATAAAAATCATCTAATTGGTGTACAGGAGAGAAAAGCACACCGGTTCAGACAAAAAAATTTATAAAGAGATAACACAAGAGATCAAAATTTAATGAAAAAAATATATGAATACAAGAGAAAGCATGATGAAAAGCACACATAAAAGATTAAATCTCAGTGTAAGGTATGTGAAACAAATAGTAAAAAATACTCATACTAGTTCATTGGACAAACTCAGATATATCAAAATGAATATTGAGCAATAAGAAGACTTGAACTATCTCAACCTTAGGGAAGAAGAACCAAAGTGTCGCCCTATCACATCAACCATACAGAATTTAGGAGGAATAGCGATATTATTTGGCAAGAGATTCACACTATCTCTAAATATAAAGATAAAATATATTCAGTATAGATTGCTACCATTTGAGATATGCACGATCACAATCTATGAGTGTGGATCTTTGACTATCTTTTAACGAATACACTCAATTTTTTTATAGATTTCATAAGAGCGTGGATCTTTGATCATCTTGTAACAAATACACTCTTATTATTGGATTGATATTTTAAACAAATGCACTTTTATACATATAAAGATAAAGAATTGTGCATTAGCCAAGTCAAAAAATAAGCTAAAAAATAATTGATATAACCAAAAAATATCTATAAACCAGATATAGAACTCTCTACCACTATTTCACATCACAATACATGGTAAGTAAGAAATAGACAGGTGAAATTACTGCGTGAAATATCTCATGTAAATAACATGTCATGTAATCATCTTCTGATCATTATGTGCAAAAATACGTACATATCAATTAAAAAAATCATATGTGAACCTATGTGACACAATCAAGCCTATATACCAAAAAGATAATATCATCTAAATCAATCTTGTAAAAGCATATATATAGACATGTCAATAGTTTTTTCCCAAAGAACACAAAAAGAAACAAACAGAAATTTTTTTTAAAAAATTAAAAATGGAAAAGAAAAAAATCTTTAAAAAACAACCCTAAAAAGGGAAAAGAGAAAGAAATAAAAAATTCAAAAAATATGTATATACAACATGAAAGTGAGCTTGCAAATATGAGGAATTATTCAACTAACTATTCATCAACCAGAGTGCAGATAATAAGTTAGTACAGACCAAGTATGTCAAGCATCACCAAAGAATATATACATCTCCAAAAAAAATCTAAAACGGAAAAAAGAAATACGACCTCCAACACGTGAATAGCAAATCTTCATATCATCTATTCATCATCTCTGTCATCTCTGTGCATCTCCTCGTCCTGATTATCTTCACTGCCAACTCCGTGTGAAGTGGATGGAGGAGGGGCTCCCGTAGGCCATGATTGTCTTGTGAAGTAGTAAGAAGACATGGGCTGCCTCCCAAGAGAAGGATCCATCTGACATAGAGCTCCCAAGATGAAACGTATAGAAGCATCGTAGTCGGTGTGATGCGTGGTCATATCCTTCCTAATTGTCTCTACACTCTCTCCAAGAGTCTGCATAGTCCACTAAGCATAACTTGAGGAACCTGGGGCCTGTGAAACAGATGACTGGGATCTAGATGATTGCATATTGGTGGTCTCTCCCTTCTCCCTCCTACCTAAGCTCTTCCTTGTAGTCTCAGTAGAAAGTGAATCTCTCCCCTTCTGATATTGGTCAGAAGTGTGAAAGGGGATCACCTGGTCATGGCAAATCCAAGTGATAAGGAAGGGATATATGAGTTGAGTCTTCTACCGAGTCTTTTTCTCAACCACCTCCCTAGCAGTAGCTGCAACCATATACATCCAACTAAAAATCAACCTTGCAAGATCAAAAGATTAACCTAGCTAATACATCAAGACCACATCCCGAATGCTAAGAATAGTGTAAGTTGCATTGAGATACAAATCGAACTTGAGGAAGAGGTTGAGGAGAATGAACTCATGCTTGAGGAGTCCTAAGTTGAAGATATCCATCGATTCTATCAATGGTGAGCAATCACCATCGATGTTGTTCATCTACCATTGATGGTAGATGAGCAGAACCCATCAATTCTATCAACAAATTCATCTCAAAAATGAATCAAGCAAAGTTTACAATAATTTCAACTCTAAACATCACATCCAACCATATACTACTGATTTTCAACAAGATTCATCGCAAATTTTGCATAAACCCTAAAAAATGATCAAAACGAGGGATTATAGTTTCAAATTTATCTTGATGACGATTCAATTGAGAAATTGATCACAAAATAAGGAAGAAAAATCATTAGATCACTGTTAAAACTCAAGAGGATTGAAGAAAAAGTGAAAATTTAGAGAGGAGTTGGGTAAAAGAGGTGAAATCATGAAAAAAAACCGATGCCTTCTTTTTACTCATCAATGGTCAGGTTTGACCATCGATGATAACCCTTTAATTATTTTTTATTTATTAAACAAAAGATAAAAAGATAAAAAAAAAGAAAAGAGAAAAAATAATATAGTTGGGTAAAAGAAAATATACCTGAGATAAAAATTTACCCATTTATGGGGAAAAGAAAAAATTAATGAAAACATGTTTCTCCTTATTTTTCTCTTAGACCGAGGATTGGATGTCAATCCCACACTCCTTCAAGCAACCCCTACATGTTGCCCCAATCCTCTGTCTTTTTGCTGCACTACAGAAAAGCAAATAGGTGTGACCTATATATCCACATAGGTCCATGTTAGTTAACAATTGGACTATTAAGTACCCAGATCTGCTTAACAGTTTCAACTCTATATTTCATACGACAGTTCACTAAAATATGACTCATTCTAGCACATAAATTACACATTATAGACGATGTATTCGAAGTGGGTGCAAAAAGAGTTAAATTATTGCTTTTCACAAATGAATGTTGAAATTTTTAATACTTTTTTGAATATGAATTATCAAGTCTAGTTGTAGCTTTTGCAAATTATTGATTGGAAAGGACCATGTTTAAGCCTTTAGAACCCAATGAATAATAATTCACGACCTTTTCCAGATCAATATGTTTGGACTTTAGTTGTTCATATTCAGAAATAATAGTGGTGCACTTAGTTTCAAACTTTATTTGTTTAGAAAAAATTCACACAATAATTCATTTACTTTAGCAACCAATTTTTCATTTTCAATAATTTTATCATCTATTTGCTTAGATAAATATGAATTTTTATCTTCATAAGCAGAATATTGTGTGCAATCAGCTGTGGTGATCTCACTAGATGAATTATGTGAATCCAAATTTAAGGAAAGATATTTTACTTTCTCACATAAGATTTTCTTTTCTTTCCTCAAATTTGCATTCACTCTTTTCGTCACTTTATATTTTCCAGCAATTTTCTCAAATTGTTCCAACATTTCATTATACTTGGAATATAACTGAACATATTATGGACATACCTCGTTCTCTGAACTTTCACTTTTAGAGTCATGTGTTTCATCTTGTTATGAATCTGAAGTTGTATTGTTTCTTCCCATAAGACATAGATTTGCTTTCTTCTCATCCTCGCTCGATCCAACCTTTGATTCTTCATCACTCATCATGTCCCAAGTTATCACTTTTAAACTTTTACTCTCCATCTTCTTGTCTTTCTAGTTCAATGGGCATTTGTTCTTGTAGTGACTAGGTTTCCTATAACAGCAACAACTAGGTTCAGTTTCGAATTCACGAGAAGAATATTTGTTTAACTTTTTGTATATTGATTCTATCTACTTTGCAGGTATATCTATCCATTCTTTATTGTGAGAAATGACTTAAACCCTTTCACAATTAGTCCAACTTGACTATTTTCATCTTTAGAACTTGAGCATGACTCTTTCTTCTTCTTGGATCATAATTTCTCATTTTTGGCTTTTAGGGCTAATGACTTCTTCTTGGAATTATATCCTGAATTATCTTCTCTCTCTTTTAATCACACTTCATAGATGAGAAGATTCCCTACAATATTCTCAAGAGTTAATTCAAAAAAATTGTAATTCTTTAATAGCTGTTACCTTCGATTCCCAATCCCTGAAAAGAGAACGAAGAATTTTTCTTACAAGCTCATTGTTAACGTATTCTTTTCCCAAAGCTTTTGATTTGTTCACATTGTCTATGAATCGGGTGAACATGTCCTGAATACTCTTCGAGGCATTCATCTTGAAATTCTCATATTTACTTACAAGCATTGTAAGTGTTATCTCTTTCACCTATGAAGATGCTTCTTGTTTAACTTTCAATGTAACCCAAGTTTTTTGCGTAGCAGTACAATTTGCCACACAATTAAACTCTTCATCAATTAAATAATAATAAAGAACATTCATAGATTTTGCATTTACAGAGGAAAGATTTTTATCACCAGTGGACCACTTATCAATAGGCGTGACAATGGTAGTATTACCTACAACAGTAGTTGGTTCACTATAGTCATTATCTATATTACTCCAAACATCATGATCAGTGGACAACAAAAAGGCTTTCATGTGTGCTTGCCTATAGGTGTAATTTATCCCATCGAAACGTGGGGGTCGGTTAACCGTGTGTCCCTTAGGAAAAGTCATTGCGGCGGTCAAACTAGACATCTCTATCTTAGATTTTGAATCCTAAAGATGGCTAACTAGGCCATGATACTACTTGTTGGATCTGAGATGCAAGCCTAGAGTGGGTAAATAGGATTGCTATCATTTTTGCCAAAAACATAGCATATGCAGCGAAAAATGTAAAATAGAAGCGGTTAACGATAATCAAACACAAATAGCAACCAAACAGAAACACACAATATTTTATAGTGGTTCGTATAAAAATCCTACATCCACTCTTTCTTCTCGCAAAGAGGCTTGCTCACTATGCAAAGAGTTATCTTGAATCACAAACCCGATTCAGTAAGCTTACAAGACCGCACATTAGAATCTATCTGAAATTAATCGTCTAACCTAACTCTCCACATGAGTAGCATTTAGGCTTAGCTAGTAGGCTTAGCTAGTCCCAACCCTCAATTAATCTAATTTGAGTACGTTGTAAAAATAAGTTCAAAGCAAAATCAACATAAATAGTTAAAGCTCAGAGAACTAAGACAGATCTTATAACTCGTTTGTTAAACAAATCGTCCTTCAAAGAATATAAGAGTAGCTCAATGAAGAATGATATATAGAATCAATCCAAGGGCAAATCTCCTTGCTAAAACTATCTGAAGATGTTGTGTGCGACGAGTAAGAGTTTGTCAAGACTCTGGGGGTCAAATCCTTCAATGAAATCTCTCTCAAAAATAAAAACCTAAAACCGTCCTCCTTTCTCTCTTTCTCTTTCAGTGATATATACTCTCCAATAGGTGAGGAACGATATATCTTGTACTTGGTAGAGATTGGAGATAAAAGAATTGACGAACGGCTAAAGTTAAATCTGAAAAACTGTAAACAATCGACTTTACCATCGATGGCGCCTCTCGACCATCGATGGTGTCGAGGCCCCATCAATGTTTGAGAGGCCCATCGATAATATAAAAGTCACTGAAGTAAAAATCATCGATGACCCATGTTGAGCATTGATGAGCTCTTCTTACTATCGATGGTCAAAGTCCACCACCGATGGTGAGAGCTGAAATCAACTTTGAAGGTAATTTTCGCGTCATTTCGTCTCGTTCACTTCTTATACATGTATTTACCGATACAATACTATTTTAAACAAATATTAGTACCAAATAAAAATTTATTAGCATTCAAACAAGAGCTATTGTGTGAACTATGTCCTAACAAAATTAGCTTTTCTTTATCTCTAAACATAAATCTATACTTAAAGGGAGAGGTGTCAACCTGGTTATACCACAATCTCATACAACGAAGAATCTATAACCGTTAACGGATGGAACTCTGCATTTTGTGCACAAAACGAACAATGAAGACATCAGAGCAAAAGTGCGTATATAAATACGGCAATATAAATGCTAGAGTTTGAAACAAAATGCGGTAAAATCCATTGTCAGAACAAAGAATCTCCTTCTCTGATCCCATGGTTGGATCAGTGGATGCGCCCACCTTTCAACTCCCTCCTCCATAACCTCCCGGCAGCGGTTTTTGCCTCAACAATTTCTCGTTTCATTTGGAAAGCGAGGTGTAATGCAATTTTCAAAAACAAATCCCAAAACCCTCAGATTGTTCTCACACTTGCCGAGGTTTATGTCTGATTGCAATCCTACGGACTATCACTCTCAGGCTCCCTTTTTAACATTGCCTCTCCCAACTCTATTGTTGCCCTCCTGCCCCGGACATTGTGAAGATCAATGTGGATGCTGCCTCCTACCGTTATTGCTCCGGTATCGGGATCATCGCCCGCAATCATCTCGGCAATCACCTCCTCTCCTATTGTACCTTCAGCCCTCCATCGTCCCCGATTGATATCGACGCGAAAGCCTTTCTCTCAGGATTTCGTATTGCCCTACATCATCTTAGGATCTGATTGCTTGAACGTTGTGCTCGTGGTACATGGAGTTATACCTCATCTTCATTATCTCCCCAGTACTGTTGGCGAGTGTTGAAACCTCCTTAAACTTTTCGATTACGCCTATGTCTGCCATGTTTGTTGATCGGGTGATACGAGCTCATAATCTTGCCCAATTTGCTTGCAGATACAAATGTACCTCCTTTCTGGATTGCAGATTCTGGAGATGGTCTAGACATTGTCTATAATCAAATTGTTCTTGAGATGATCTAATAGACTCTTCTGATTCCTCCCAAAAAAATAAAGGCCTAGAGGAAGAAGAAGAAGAAAAGAATGATGAAATTTTAATTACGAATACTAAATAAACTCGTGCATCTCTCCTCAGTGAGGTAGAGTAGTTTGTCACTCTCTGATAGTTAGATAGCATTACCCGATATTAACAAGTAGAGAGATGAAAAAAAAGGCACCACCGATGATTTAGAAGGGATTATTTACTGGATCTAATTAATCAATTCAACATATCATCAAAACAACAAATAGAATTACTCCAACATATGGACACTAAAGAGAAAATGAAGAATATGAACAGCATTTGGCATGATCGACGGATCCAACACCCTTCTACATATCCAAAGATTGTATTGCAAGCTTAGCCGCCACTGTTGCAATATTCTGTTTAACAAACTTAATGCCCAGTTCTAGCCTATCATGTGTGTCTCTCATATCCATTGCTCTTAACTTTTCCTTCTGCAAAGAGAATGTTTCCGATTGCGAGAATCCTTGAAAAAAAGAATGAAAGGAGATGGTTAGCTCATATGAACAACATCATGAAATGGCTATTATGGGATCATCTGATCAAAGGAAACCAGTGATAAAATCTCTAACTTTGCACTACTAAAATTGTAATAGAGCAGCGTGTCTATGCACTCACATTTATGTTTTAGCTGCTCTTTAGCATTATTAAATTTCCTAACTAGCAGTGTGAGCAAAACTTGAGTGAGCTAGACTGGTTCGAATTTCACTCAAAATTCAAAAGGCTAGTTCAAGTTTGGCTCATTTATATTCAGAGCTAGCACAAGTTCAATTTGTTTCGTATTTCAAGAAATCAAGATCAGCTTGTTAAAATTCGAAAAATATAAACGAGACATA
This sequence comes from Asparagus racemosus, assembly GCA_037177215.1. Classification (NCBI taxonomy): domain Eukaryota; kingdom Viridiplantae; phylum Streptophyta; class Magnoliopsida; order Asparagales; family Asparagaceae; genus Asparagus; species Asparagus racemosus. The sequence continues at coordinate 6,312,527 of JBAKGM010000081.1, read as the reverse complement.
GTTGAGCCAACTTCTCGCTTGACTATCATTAGCTCAATTTAGTTTGAGCTTGTTTGCTAGAGATTTATTTATAGCGTTCAGAATATCAGTCAATGTATCACATGATTAATCATTTAATATACTTTATTATACCCAAAAAAAATTGGTACGAGGTGGCAGCTCATTTTGTTAAATAACCTACCGAGAGATAGAATAGTGGTAAGACCCAACCTCATCACTTCTATCTCTTGATAGCTTATTTAGCTAAATGAGATGGCAGCCCATGTCCAGTATTCCCTTATTATATAGTTATTATATATATATCGATACCAAGCTTTTTCCAGTCAAACATATGTGAGTAGGCCTAACTTGAATGTGGCTAGTTTTGAATTCAAGCTCGATTTGAGGGTCACTATACCTCTACTGATCTGTACTCACTATAGGGCCTAAATATTGCCCAAGCAAATGCTGTTTGAGCCTCGCCTACTAAATTTTGTTTCTTTTCACCTCTTTGGATTAAGTTCAGTCGAACAGCACACACTGCACATTAGCAACTACAAGGGAAGAGATTGCCTATTCATTAGTCTGATTTTAAGTTAGAATCTGTTTTGAGTGCTCATTGAGTTTTGCACTTTCACATGGGAAGTTGGTGAGAATTTCCAAATCAGTTGCAACTTGTTTATGCTATAATCACTGGTACTAACTTGAATGCAATGCGTGCCAGCAATAATTGCTAAAAGTGTTCAGCAGACCACTATTGGATCAGGCAATATATTGCTAATGAGACATTTTATTTTTAGTAAAATTTACAAGCAACAAGATAAATATAGCAAAATAGAATTATACCTGAAACACGTTGGAGTGCCGCAAAGGACAAGCGCTCGGCAAATTTTGGAACAAAAGATTGATCACAATCCTCGTAAGCTTCTCTTTCAGCCCATAACAACGAGTCTTGTATTTGAGTTTGCAACGGTTCATCCTTTGACGCCTAATAAAGCAATGGTTGTGGACATAATCTTGATAAATGGACTACACTAACCAGAAATTGTAACTAGAAAGGAGACGATGAAGTTAACACTAAATAACTACCTTAAGTTTGAGTTGCAAAGCTTGCAGACTACAAAGAGACTCCCTTAATTCCTGTAGTTTAGGTTGCATTTCACTCTCAAGATCAGAAACTTTGTCTTGTCTTGGAATCACAGCCCCTCTCAAGTAGGGTTCCATCTGAGGAGAATAGTATATGAGACAAACAAAATTAGACAATAAATCTACTCTCTAAAGAGAAAAGGGCGAAAAGTTGTTACTGAAAGTGTACCTGAACAATATCCACAATGCCAACACGACCAACGCCTCGTATAGAAACCAGTGCTCCAGTATCCAAATGCTCAATCTGAACCAGAATAGGATTATTGTGTGGCATATACTTCTGACAATATGCACGAAGCATAAGAGCTTACTTTCTCTATGAGGACCAAACAACCATATCTGGCAGAAAAAGATGCTCCAGATGAGGGTCTATCAGTAATACTCGGCTCCAACACAAAGTGCACAAAAGTCTTTTTGTTTGCAAACAATAACTGCAGGGGAAAAAAGCAAAAGGTTAGACATAAGAACTGCATCAGGAGTTAACTATAGGATGTTATCACCTTAAATATTTCACACATCAGTCAAGAATCTACATATTTAGTTTCATCTGAATTTGTTAAAAATATTTATACACCCGATCACCAAGTTAGGAGAAAATGAGGGGAATTAGATTACTTCCATTGAGTTTTAAGAGTACTTGTAGTTTGGTATGCATAGAGTTTTGAACCTTTCCTGTTTACCTACATAACTGGGATAGTTCAAATCCTTTATAGTTAGAGAACTGCAATATTACTGATTAGTACTGTAGTGGAATTGTTTCTTGGAGGATAGTTAACAAGAAGCTTAAGATACTACCTCTTCAAGCAATGCCAAAAATCTTGCTTCATACAAGTGCAGGGTCTTGGACTCTGATGGAACTAGAACCTAATTATGAAACAAAATGAGATATAGGGGTTAAGAAAAAGCATCTCCATGTCACATATTGGACTCAATGATAAAATAACATACTAAGGATAACTTTGAAATCTGTACGTTTACCAATAGTTAGCAAGCAAATGTACTAAAAAAAAGGCAAGAAAAGCCCATGATCATGAACATTAAGCAACTTTATACATTCAGTGTATGAAAGGGTATACACATGTTAAGAGCATACAGTTTTGTCATCTTCTGACAGCTGTTTAGAAATGAGTACACTGTTGAGTAAATATTTGCACTGTTTTTCTAATTCATGTTAAGGTAATCAGCAATCGGATCAAGAACATAGAAGAGAGATTAAGACCCGGTTCTCTTTTTACTACCAATCAAGAAAGGTAACAGTTGACCTCTTCAGCAACATCGTAACATATGAACATACGAGAGCGACATATTAATATTTGAAGTGCGCGATTTGAGGGAAACCCCGCCTTTCGATTCATTTTATTAGTGACTTCACAACTGCAATTATAATTGCAATCTTTTTTTAATCGGGTTCACACTTGATATTTGTGAATTCCGGTCCAGGACGTTCTCTCAGAGGCTGCATATTGCTACCTACACTTAACTCCTTATACATACAAAGAACAAGTAGTTGGAGTTAAGATTCAAAATAAAACCACTGACACAATCTTGGAAATCAATGGAACCAAACTTTAGATTCAACCGAATTCCGGGAATTTAACACGCATTCCATGATTCTCAACTTCATGAAACCTAGAAAAGACACCTCAAGTTTCAATTACAGAGAATAATAATAATAATAATAATAATAATAATAAGTCAAGTGTCATCAAGAAACAATCTATCGCTTAATTACAGACCAAAATTCAACTTCATGTGCTGTTTTCCCAGTTGCGATGATTGGATTAGGGCTCAAATCACACGAACCAGCACATAATTCTAACGCTTAAATCCAACTTTTCCGGGCATTAATTCCAAAGACTGCAGAGCTCAATAACGAGTTCAGATAAGAAATTCATTAAGAACTAAGCTCAGGCGGACAAAATCCTTCCCTAAACAATCCAGCTATCGATAACATAATTACTGTGCCTTTAAATTTAAAAGAAAACATAATCGATAATAATTGATAGTTTAAAAAAAAAATCAAACTTTCGCCAAAAAAAATTTCACAAAAACACCTCATCGGATTGAAATGGGAGGAGTGGGAGATCCAAATGGCTCGAGGATTGGCGCCGTGAAGCAGAGCAGCTCCTGACGCTCAGAGATCGCGCGGAGCAGTGGAAGGAGCGTTGGATTTGGGAACGAGAGATAGAATTAGGGTTTTTGGATAAACAGCAGATTTGGGTACGAGAAGAAGCGAAGGTTACGGCTCTGCAACTCATCTCTCTCTCTCTCTCTCTCCTTTTTTTTTTTTCTTTTTTTGGGTGGGGTGGTTGTTGCCTTGTTGCTGTGCCGAAGCGGGAGAGCTTTCCGAGGCATATTCTGACATTCTGTGGTTTGAATTAAATACTTAAATTTCACAAAACCCCCTCAATTTGGAGGTTTTGGAGAAAAGCTACTGACATTTATAAATCATGTAAAACCCCCTCAACTTTCAAACTAATACTAAACACCTTTTCTACATTATTAGAAAATCTCACAATTCGCCTTAGCTTATAATAACTTCGAAGCATGCGAAATCAAAATTCATATTAGAAATTATAAATGAAGAACATCTTAGAAATTGGATCTTCTGAATAGACAATCACGTAATATAATATTTTACGTGGTTCAGCAATATGTCTATGCTTAAGGCCACACTAAAGATTTTTTTTTTAGTTCTATATGATGAAGTTGTAATTATAAGAGAGCATGCATATGTAACGCAGGGTTACATGTTACGTATAGAACTACTGATTTATGCTTCTACATTACACATAAAAATCTAGAAATTTTTACAGAGTACAGTTAGACACTAAAGCTTCTATATCCAATTATTACATCAAATTTAGGTTTCTATCCTTTCGTGTAAGGCTGTCCAAACGGGCCGGCCTGGCCCGAAAAACTAGGTCCGGGCAGGGCAAAGCTGGGGCTCGGACCCGGGCCTGACCGGGCTAGGCCGGATTTTTAATTTTTAATTTTTTTAAAAAATTAAGTTTTTTTATAAAAAAATAAAATTTTAAGAGTAATTAAAAATAAAATATGCAAAATTTTGATAAAAAATTAATCATACTAAGTGTTTACTAAGTAGTAGAAAATTATATTCTATTAGTATATAGTTAT
>JBAKGM010000081.1:6272268-6301593 GCA_037177215.1 Asparagus racemosus | reverse complement strand
AAGCCTTATAAAAAGGCGATTTTTATTTGAATATTGTTTGTAATTCCATAAAGGTGTAACAATTTCAGATATTAATGAAAAAATCAACAGCTCCAGTTTTCCCCGCGAACAGACTTATTTTTTGAAGCTTATAAGTTAGGATAGCTTTTAGTGTCTTTTGGCTTTTATGATAAAAATATTATAAATATTATTTGGGTAGTATCGTATTTTGTTTGGTCAAATCTATCATATTTAGGTGAACTTATAAGTTAGTTTTTCAAAAGATGAGATATACCAGCTTTTTAAAATATGACTTATAAGCTAACTTATTTTGTATTTTACCAATTAGGTAGAAATAAAAAAGTAAGCTTAAAAGCTAATTTGACCAAACCATAAGCCGCCCCAAACACCCTCTAGATACTTAATTAGGAAGAAGACTTCAGATGGTGGGAGACAAGGAAGACAAGGGAAACTTCGTTAATTTCTATGATTGTAAATAAATGCCTTTCATTAATTATTTATTCCACAAACGTAAAACGCAGGAGACATTGTTAATGTCTCATGATCAGGAGTTGTGCTAAGAAGCAATTGACTAGCAACACCTGCAGCCATTTTCCGTTTCAGTTACTCATTTTTTTCTTTTTTTCCCTTCTTTTTCTTTTTTCACCACCTTAATGTAACCAGTTTTTTTTTTCCTGCAAGTGAGTAGCATTTAGGCATATCTTAAGCAAATTGTATTGTTATTATATATGTGTTGAATTTAAAAGCTTACTCAAGTTAATGGGGTTTGTTTAGATTCTCTTTTGACCTTAATATAAAACGTGCATCAAATTGTATTAATTGTAAATGCGAAGTGTTATTGATATAGAGATGCACTAGAAATTAGAAAATAATGCATGCTGATATATATCATTAATACTAAGAGAGGAGTGGGTAAGAAATGGGCAATGAGAACAGACAAAGATTAGTATAGAAAGATTCTAAAGTTACATTATGTTTTCCTTTAAGTGTGATTAGAACCGTGACTACTTCGATGGGTGTAGTTGTCAAAGAGTCATTCAAAAACCTTGCATAGACAGAGGAGGAGAAACTCCAACAACCAATGATAGACAATAATGGATAGATGAACATGTTGGAAAAGTCGTGAAAATAAGTCACGACGACTACTTCGAAGACTTTTTTAATTTCTATGAGTATAGAAAAATGCTTGACTTTCACTAGTTATGCATTCCAGTTGGAAATAATAAAGACTCCATTTAAAGTTGAATTATGTTACTATTATTATGGTATCCACGATGTAAGATACTACAGACCCAAATTTATAAGATTTTGAATTTTCAAATTGAAATTTCATCACTCGTAGCCTTTTTCCAACACTTTTTCTGATTTTTGTAGATTTTTAGTCACAGTTTCCAATGTAGTTTTTGCCTTTGTTTAGATTCTTCGGAATCTTCTTCAAGGCAAGAGTTGTGTATAGTTTGGATATTTTTCTACGCTGCCCTGATGATTTTTTTTTGATCAAATGCCGCTAAGGAAATAATCCTCCGTGACTCCCTCTTTTTTCTATCGGATTTTGGCAATTTTCACCATCTGATTAGTAATAATCAAAGGTCTAGCTGGAAACCTCGTGAAGTTCGTACTGGGGATTTGACTATCCCTGATTCCAAACTCTGCTACCCAGAGATCAAACCGCAACCCACAAAATATAAACAATAGCAATTACGAAGAAGAAACATCGATATTTATATGGTTCAGTCAACTAAGTTTAACCAACATCCAGGGGGCAACAATATGAGATAATCACTATGTGTGAGGGAGAATATTATAAGAGACGTCATTCATCTCTCTCAACGCCACATAAACCCTCTCATATTCTCTCCAAAGCCCTCATTCTCATCTCAAGCCCTCTAACAATAGAGACGTACACCGTGCTAAGCTCTAGCCCTTGTAAGGATCTAAAGGCAAGCCGAGAAGGGGGGTTGAATAGGGTTGCTACATTTTGTCAACTAAACAAAAATTTATTGTTTGATTGACAGATCTTATAGCGAAAATAGTAAAATGAATCAAACAATAATGCAACAAACAGATAAGCAATCACAAAAAAATTCAAACACAGAGCACAAGAGAATTTTTATAGATAAATCATACATCTACTATTCCTTCTCTCGAAGGGGCTTCCATGCTAAAGATATTGTTTACCTGGATTACAAACATTAATCTAGTAAGCTTTACAAGATTGCTCCCTAATTCATTCTAATCTAGTCATGTATAATCCCCCTCCCCCCCATAAAAAAAACCACCAAAACCAAAAAAAAAAAAAAACAAACAAACAAACCGTCACTAGTATGCAGCCCAACTCCCTGCTAGTAACCTCACCCTCAATCAACAACTGCTTGAGTACACTATGAAAACTAATCAAAAGATCGTAAAAAGAGTATTTGAATTACAAAATAGATATTAATTAAGAGCAATGAAAAGATCTTACAGTCCTTATTGATCAAACTTGTTCTTCTAAAAACTTAAGAAGTTTAGATATGGAAGAATGATAACAAAATTGGCAATCATAGAACAACACTCATCAATGAATATAGATCCACTAATGAAGAAAATAATGATGAAGTGATTGAGTGAGCTACGGGATGATCTTGATGAGAACTGATCTCCCTTCTTCAAACCCTAGCGCGCGCGCTCTCTCTCTCTCTCACACACTCTCTCTCTCTCTCTCTCTCTCTTAAGTAGGTTGGAAAAATTGGAAAAATATAATTAAAATGAGATTGGAGAGGACATATCTCAGCTGCAATGAATGGCTGAAATTATATCTCAAAGGCTGTTGACTCGATGCAGCCTCATCAATGAGTGGGATTTCTCATAGTTGATCATAGCCTCATTAATGAATCCCTTGGTCATCGATAACCATACTTCTTTTGCTACTTTTCATCACCAGTGGAGTGCTTTCAAATTGAAGGCCATTGATTTGGGCTCATTGATGAGATATGTGCTCATTGATGACTAGAGGACCTCTGAATTTTTTTCACAATCGATAGAGAGTTATTGATTGATCAGCGCAGAGTAGATTCATTGATAAGAGGATATGCTCATCGAAGACCATATGCTCATCCATGAGTATGATCCTCATCGATGACTTTGCTATGCTGATTCATCTTGCTAAGATGAAACTTCTCCCATTCGATCTCGATATTGATTCCTTCACATATGAACCCTGCACAAATCATCTCAAACACAAATTTGTCTCAAAATATGCTTGCTATTATTCAAATAAGAGAAATTGCATGGACATAGTCCTAACAGCACTAATGTGGCCCATAGGCCTACTAGACTTGAAGCCCATTAGATACAATATTTGCACATATAAGCCTTACTTCATGCGCATTTGTAAAAATGTCCTCCATATCCTAGTATTTGCATACTTACCCCTCACATTATTATTATTTAAAAAATTACCCTCAAAGCAATTAATCATCAAGTTTGATAAGCTAATTTTGAAATAGCAATGTAAAAATGGTCAGCAAAATAGTCAAATTTTAGCACCAAGTTGATGATCGTTGATTTTAGAGGTAATGATTTGAGGGGGAGTTTCGCAAATACTAACATTCAGGGGTATTTTTGCAAATACCCATAAGTTAAGATTTATATATGCAATTAATCCTATAATCTATTACATATGAACTGTCTAGTAACAAAATTGTCAACATTTAATTCAATATGGATGTTTTGAATAATACTTCAAACAGTAAAAAGTTTTCTCAATTTTTGTGAAGATTCTAACACCGCTTAAAGACATCGGCATCATCGAAATTTTGTTTCTGAATTGTTTGCGCATAGTAGATCATATAATGGTATGGATTTTCAATATATATGAGAATATTAAAAGCTTGTACAGTTGTCATTACTCCTAAATTTATCTTATGTCTATCTTGCAGTTATGCATCTCCTTCACCGTAAAAGCTTATAATTATTTCTTAACAGTGATCATTGTGGAGAATTGCTGATAACTGATACTAGATAGTGTACATTACTTAGTTAAAATCCAATTTTTCAGCATAGTCGATCCTTTCATTTTTGCACTATAATAATTTGCAATATTGCAAAGTTTGTAATAAATGAGAAATTTCATTTATTTGATCTCAATATCCCTTATTAGTGCATTTGGATAGTCTCTACCACTAAAAGGTACGTCATTGAGGAAGTTTTGCTTTTTGTTGTCACTATTAATTATTCAATAAAAAGTAATTGTCTGTCCACTAACTGGAAATAAAATTCATGGTCTGTCTACTACTTTTTAGTAGAGAGTAACCAAATCCTTTATTGATCTGCAAAGTTTGCAACCTCTTTCCGAGTCTTACTATTTCTTAACTCTTACAGAGAAAGGACTTGCGTGGGTTTTCAACAGCTTTGGATTTAATAAAGCGTTTTGAGCTTAATTGTAAACTTAAAGAAAAGAATATAAATGGGAACTTAAAGTCAAAAGGAACACTTCCTCACAATTTGCACAAAGTTTACGGTGGCGACTAATTTTAGAGTAAATTACACTAAATCCTCATGAACTTTTAGTATTTTACAGTGAACCTCTATAAACTGTCAAAATCACACTAAATTCCTAACGAGTTTTCTATTTCATAGAAAATCCCCAATAAGTTTTTACATTTTGTAGATAACCCTCTTAAATTAGAGCTAGAAAACAACATAAAAAGGCATTTTAAAAGTTAGTGTGGGTTTAGTGTAATTTGCCAAAAGATATTGAGGGTTTTTTACAAAAGTTATTGGGATTTAGTGTGATTTTGTTATTGCGAAATGTTGAATGTTCATGGGGGTTTAGTTTAAATACCCTTAAAGTAACTCATAAAAGTTAAGTGAAGATATAGCAATTTCAATAAATTGGGGTTCTAAAAATGCGAGGGGTCAAAAGACTCAAAACTAAATAGCAACCACGCCCCCATGCCCCCCCCCCCCTCCCAAACCGCCGGGAAAAAAAAAAAAAAAAACCCACGCAATCGACACACACACACACACACACAAAACTTAAGAGAGGGACAAGCCAGACCCTTCTACAGGTGACAATTTGATAATACTGTTGGGCTTTTATGTAAATGTAGTCTGCCACCGGGAGGGTAAGAAAGCAGAGTGAGCAAGGGGCTTTCAGCTTCTCAGAAGAGATGGCCTCTCTCTGTTATGCTTCATCTCGCTTGGTTCCAAAGGCTACAACTTCTCCTCAGCAAGATTCAGCATCAACTGAGCCCCATATTGGAAGAAGGTAATTTCTTGTATCCCCCCTCTCTCTAAAATTTCTCACATATCAGTACATTTACATGTTAAGTTCTTTTTTTAGGGAAAGGGAAGTTGTCCTGAGGAGCAGTGGACTAGCAACACTTGCAGCCATTTTCTATTTCAGGTACTCTTTTTTCTTTTTTCTATATTTCCACACCTTAATTTAACATTTAGGCTTTTTATTGCAAGTGGGTCTGCTAAGTTTAGACTTATTTTGAGCAAATTGTACTATTATTATGTGTTGGGTTAAGATTACTCAACGTAATGGGGTTTGTGTTACTGTGTAGATTTTCTTTTGCCCTAGATATATAATGTGTATCAAATTGTTTGTAAATCAATTTGTAAATAGGAAATGTCACTGATGTGGAGATACACTAGAGTACATTGGACACTGATACATGTTAATCCTAGAAAAGGAATGTATCTCAAATTGAGAGGAAGTATTCGCTATGAACCGGGACCATTGTTTACTTGCTCCTCAACAGCGTGGCATATCCTTTTTCGTGTTTATGTGTTTGTTTTGTCGAAAATCATTTCCTTGTGGCTTCTGTCTAAGGACCCTTCCACTGCACCGACACTTCTAAGTTATGGTCAGAGTTGACAGTTATAATTTTATATTCTAACATGCCCTCCCTGCAGTTTGAACGCCCTTTTCTTAGGCCGAAACCTAGACCCACGCAGCACTACCATTTTTTTTAATTTAAACTGCTTTAAATTTGTGGCCGGTGGGAATTGAACTTGAGTTATCATGATGCTGCCATTATATGAAAAATCAGATGTTATGCTGAGAGTTGAGAGTTAATAATGTCATACCCTAACAATTTCAACTCTCCTCAATGAGTTATTTATCCCTCAATGAGAGCTTCACTTGTTAAAAGTGGTGCTTTGTTCATGGAAAGAAGAAAAGGAAAAAGGGGGTTGTGCTGATGAGTGTGGAGGGTAAGGAGCCATTGATTTCTCATACTGGCAAGACTTCTGCATATTACCGTCCAAACACTACACCATCAAAGCTAGAATTTACTTTTAGTAGTTTGTACTGTTGCCATCTAAGTAACTTTCTAGTTTCTAGAGTTACTATGGTAGATATGAGCTTCTTTTAGAGATCAGTAAAGGAATGTGTCTAAAGAAAAGGACAATGCATTTGTCGTTCCCACCTTCACTGGTGCTAGAGATAGTATAGCTTACTCACAAATGAAACAACAACAACAACAGCAACAAAGCCCTTTTTCTCAAATTTTGGGGTCGGCTATATGGATCTTACTCTTCCATTAATTTCTATTGAGTGTTATCCTCTCCACTAAGTTAAGCACTGTCATATCCTTCTTAATAGTTTCTATCCTTGTTCTAGGCCTTCTTTCTCCATTAATTCCAATCTTATCACTTCTCTTAATTGGTGCATTAAATGGTCTTTGTTGCATGTGATCAAACGATTCTCTCCCATTTTATCCTCTATAAGAGTAACCTCTAACTTCCTACGCGTATACTCATTCTTATCCATTACTGTAATGTATAGTGTACATTCACTTGTCCACGGTAAGTTGGTAACATTGCAATTTCTGTTACTAATGAAGTAAGTTCATAACTTAAATGAGACCTAAAGGATCATATTGATTAGTATGTTTGCATTGCAACAACTGCCAAACAAGTCATCAAAGAGGAACATGAAGAGGATTGATAATAAGACATACTGCTTTGTCACAAATGTAGTAGGAAATGCCCATTAACTTTATAGTTGGTTAATTGATAATAAGACATGCTACTTAATCATATATCGGTCTGCTTTTTCCGTTTCCAAAATATAGCTTTAATTTGAGTGATTGCAATCCAGGCCACAACCTCAACAACACGGAGCTCAAGTATCAAGGTTTGCTACTAAATTTCCAAGAGAAATTCTCCCCTATACTTGGAGAGATGGAAGGACTCACTAATGTTTGAAAAAAAGATTAGCAATATATCGTTAAGTATAAACAAAAGGAAACATGTTAAGTACAAACAAAAGGTAGAAGTCCAACATGACATCGAAGGACACTAAGTATCTGTGTGATTTTCACCCAACCAAGTTGCAGGTGTTCATCTTATTATTGCTTGCGGCCATGTGAAACAGGAATTACTGATAAAAGTAGTTACTCATGTTGCACTCTGTTCTAAAGTACAGATCACTCAAGCACTTATTTAGCTCTCTTGGTCCGATAACAGGAATCTCTGCATTTAATCTCATTATTCCAACTTTTTTCCGTTCCTAGTTCCTTTTTCTAGCATCCACTGCATTATGTTTATTATACCATGAAGAACTTTTGAGGTCAAAAGTTAGTTTAATGATATTTTATGTCCCTTGCTGATGTCCATGCTTGGAAATGAGAAGTGGGACGAAGCCTAACTATCTCGGAGTGCAAAAGAACCCTCCATCTCTGGCTTTATGTCCTGCAACCAACAACTGTTTGTCTACTTCAGAGGATATGACTGATCTTACTCACTTTGCTCCGCCATGGTAAGTTTCCATTTTCCTTAATGCCCAATTACACCAATAAACATCAAGTGCTACGTTGGCCATGTCTGAGCTTGATGTCAGTTCAAATGAACTAATTTTTTAAAGCCCTTGCCACTGCACCAAACCTTTGAAGTTGTGGTGAGGGTTATAACTTATATTCTAACATGAGGGCCCTTACTGGGCACAAACATGGACTCATGAAGTAGTATCGCTTTTTTTTTAACTCCGCTTAAAAATTCATGGCCAGCAAGATTCGAACTTAGGTTACTCTAATACCATGTCATAGGACCTGCCACTGCACTAGAACTTCGAAGTTGTCATGAGGATTGAGGGTTATAATTTTATTATGCTAACACAATTTTCCTCCAAGGAATTACAACCCTGAAGATGGAAAAAGAAAAAAGCCCGCCAGCCAAGAAGAAGCCATGGAAGAGCTTCTTCAAGTGGTAGTGATATTTGCTTCTTTATTACTTTGTTTATATAAAGACATTATTATGTTCAATTTAGGTTCCACATTACCTTTTAATTTAGTGGTTTTTTTTGCTGGAAAACTGACTGACCATAAAACCTCTGACCTTGACAGATAAACACAACAAAGCCCGATAATTTTATTTCTCGTATTGTAGAGTAAAAAGAAGAATATGTTCGTGCTGAATATGAGAGTCCTATAATGGGGTTAATTTCTTTTATTACATTAAATAGTTTATATGCTAAATCTAGAAGTAATTTATTCTTCCACCTCATTGAACAAATTTGAAAAACAAGCACATCCTTTTTATGTCTAGTTTGTAGATGACGTGGAGTTTTGGTGCCCACCTGGCAAGAAATCACTTGTTCAGTATCGATCTGCATCTCTTTTGGGAAATTTTAACTTTGATATCAACAGAAAGAGAATTAAGGTATAAAGAGAATTGTGGATAAAAAAAGAACAGGGTGTTTCTTAGTGGGTTTGATTATTTTCTTATGTTTTTTGTTGCAGACATCGCGATTAGCGCTGGAGAAAAAGGGATGGGTTTCTCAGAGCAGCTTCTGAGATTCATCCATATAATCGATCAAATAGTTTTATACAACATTTTCATAAATTGCAAGAGCTCAGGGAATTTTCCTACCTCATAAAAGCGCCTCAATAGTTGGAGGTAATGTAAGATTTTACATGTGTTGATCATGAGTTATATAACTTATAATTACAAATGAATGAAAATTCAGTTACACTTGTTAACTGCTAGTTTCTGTTGACTATCATCTTTTTGGTTAAACACTTGGTGAACATCTTGTTTCTTGTTGTGAGCTCTCGTTGTGAACACCTTATTTCTTGTTGTGAGATCCCATTGTGGCTATCACAGGTCAAGATCAGTGAAAACCATTTCTATCATTTTTGGAAAATATCGTAAATAAATCAGCAAACATATTTTCTTTGGTTAATTGCAGATGAAGTACTATGAGGATGTAGTTGCTTGCACCCTTAACTATTTTAGGGGCACTTACATCTCAATGATCTAATGAACTCAGGGAGTGTTGTTTCTCCCTTTTGGTTGAGATGGCACAAGGGAATCCTATGACGATAAGTTATCTTTTGCCATCAGTTTAATGGAAGAAAGACTAAATTACCATCTAAATTTTGGGCAATCCTTCTGAGGTTAAGAATGTGCGAGTGTTAGTAAAATAATTTAGGTGATATATGTGATTACACCATCATAGAGAAGGAGTCAAAAGACTTAGAAGATGATCAATAAATACATTGGTGTGTGTGACTTGTCAAACCCGACGTTGCAGAGGATCAAGAAGAAGGTGATCATCGGGGCTATTAATGTCGCCGTCTGATGCTTAAGTCAGTGGGTTTTATGGTTATTTGTACCTTTCACCTCTCGAAGAGAGTTCTGTACCTTTGTGGTGATTATTATATAGTGTTTCCAAACTATGTGTGAACGTGCTAAGGAACTCGGGTTCCTGTAGCAAGCCGCTACAGGAACCTGAGTTCCTGTAGCAAATTTACAAAAAAAGGAAAGGCAATTTGTTTTACTCTCACATCGGCTAGGTTAATAAATTGTTTTTAATTGATTCCCTTTAAATAGGGGCTTATACCTAGAATTTGTTGAGAGAGAGAGAAATGTGTGAAGAAAAAGGAGAAAAAAGCTAGAGAGAGAAAAAGAGAGAGCTTGGAGAGATTTTACAAGAGAGAGGTCAATTTCTCTTGGGTAAAAATCAAAGCTTTTATTTTTTTCTTTTAGACGAGTTTGTGGATTGTACAAGTCGTCGGTATTCTTCTTCATAGTAGAATCTCTCCTCAACCCCTCCCGTGGATGTAGGCAAATTTGCTAAACCACGTAAATCTCGTGTATTTGCTGTTTATTGTGTATTAACTATAGTTTATAGGTTCTCAGATCTATAAGATCCACCCTCAAGATTGAGCTTGGTCTTAATCTCAGGGTCCGTGCGTGACTTCGCTTAGTCGATTTCACACACTCCGGCGATTATCTCCTTCGTGAGCTAATCTTCGTCGGTGATTATATTTCCTTCGTGAATATAATTAGGACCTTCTCTCAGGTGATATCGCTTCCGCGGCGTGTGGGCGTGACTCTGCGCCCAACAATGGACCACTACATCATCCCATCTATTGATTATCTAGTGGGTGATTATGATTTTATCTTTGATTGTAAATTAGGAGTGAGTGTACAATAAGAGATATGGTGAATGTTAGATTTATATTGTATCACAATCGCCCATTATATACTTAACGATTAGGACTAAAAGTAGTGGTCTCTCCACTACCTTTTTGTGGTGGAGAGGATCCAAATTCTCTGTGAAGTCCTATTATTCTTCAACCCACCAACGCGTCACAATCAGCTAAAATAGCATTTATATGTTTTAAAGTTTACACAATCTTGCACTTATTATATACATCCATTCTTTTCTTTTCTGCGCTTCAATATCCTTAGTTTGTCAAAATATTTATGTCTTTTAGACCATGCTTTTTTTTAATAATCCAGATACTTTTTTGCTCGTGCTCTTTTGTTTTCACGAGCAGAAAAAACAAAGAACCCAATAAAGAAGCAGAAATATGTAGGTCAAATAAAGCACGCATGAAAGTCTTCATGTGCTAAATCTAAATGATGGCGTTTGTACGTATTCTCTTCCTAGGTGTTGAAAATGCAAGGCCCTAGTGATGTACAATATTCATTAATAATAAGAAGGCATAATAAAGGAAAGGCACCATGGTCCATGACCGCCCTAAATTCACAAAGAACTATTGTGATCCAATTCGATAGAAAAAGGAAATCGGACAAATACGTCACCGGTTAAAACTAATTACATGCATGTAAAACATAGAAATTTGAGGATTAATATGAACTTATGTCCAAGGGGGAAAGCTAAGCATTTCAGATATTAGATGACTTAAATTTGAATTTGTTCTTAAGTGTTCAGTTTTTCTGCGAAACAGATGCATAAACACAGTATTAGTTGACTGAAGGGCAAAAAGATCATTTGCTTATAATATTAGTCCGTGGTCACAATCCCTTAAGAACCAAACATTATTATGGACTATTATAAATTAGTCTGAATATTAGTCCGTGTTTAAATAAACATTGGAGTGGACTATAATAATCCTAAGATAATACAATCCTCGGATTTTAGTCCGAGTGTTGTAATACCCCGGTCCGATGATAAAAAATAAATGTGTCCGTGGTAGCATATAGATAGAATATCTCCATAATATCCTCATACGACTACAAGTGTAGGTCAAATTCTCCTCCGACGCTTGATGAAATTAAAAAACATCATCGTCTATCTCATGTATTTAAAGTTTATGGGTAACTTAATAGAGTATCTGGAATATTATTTCAAATTGGTTGTTATAATTTTATATTCTTTACAACGGAAATATTGTTTGGCACATGTACTAATTTGTAGCGCATTGAATATGTAAGAGCAAAATGATTTGAAGGACGCATTTCTAAATACTTAAGATTAAGGGACCGACATCTAAATAACACTTGCAAAATACCCCCGTCTCCCTAAAACCCCCAAAACCCTAATCCCATTAGCGACGCAGAGACAGCGATGCCTTCAAAGGGGAAGAAATCATCGAAACCCGATCGATCCCCGATCTCTCGAGCTCCATCAACTCCCACTCCCGCTCGCGGACCCGAATCCGACAAGGACGATGAACTCCACTTACAGAGACTTCTCTCCCAAGCTTCAGCCAAGTTCCCTAACTTCATCAACGAATCCGCTTTCACCGGAAGAATCTGCGATCAGGATTCGGATTTTTCAAAGGGGAATCAGGCTAGGGTTTGGCTCTCGGAATCCGCCATGGTGTCGTTCTCCATATCCCCTGGATCGCTGGTCTCGGTAATTCATTGCTCCTGCACTGCGATTGATGATGAAAAGTTTGAATTTTTTGTGTTCGTTGGTTGATTGAGAGTATAAACTACCCTGCTGAGTTGATATTTGCTGCATTGGAGTAAAGGCTGTGCTTTTAAAGCAATCCACTTCCAAAATCACTCTTAAACCCAAAATACCCGCAAGTGAATTAATTTTTTAACCCATTTTCTGCTGCGCTGATGGCTAAGTTGCTATGGTTGGTGCATCAGTAATAGTGTTTGGGTCTGAGTTGCGATACTTGATGTATCAGTCACTACATTAGGGTTTAAAACACTATAATTGGGTTTGAAAATAATTCAATATGGATATTATGGGTTTAAGAATGATTTTGGAACTGGATGGGCTTAAAAATAAATCAGGTTGAAGTTTGAGTTTATAAACAGAAAAACCTATATTTTCACAGTTTTTCTTTGTTAGTTCAAGTAACATATGACTGTTATCTTAACACAAAGCAACATTTGGCAGAATGAAAGATCAATCTATGATAAACTAACATGATGAAGATGAAATAACCTTCACACTGATGAAAACAATATAGTTCAGTTGAAGTTGAATTAGGTGAATTTAACTAATTAGTTAAACTAGTTGACTTCTCTAGTTTTCTATGGATGCATTTTGAAATGTATTTTTTTATTAACTAGCCCTTTATTCTGCATGACTGCATGATCTTTGGCAATCAAAACATAAATCCTGGAAATATTCACTGAACTGTTTAGGCTGCAAATGACAAAGAAATGTAACTCTTTCATTGGTTTGATGCTTTAATGTTAAACCATTTAAACCAATATGCATCTTGTATGTTTGGCTCTGGCATCGGCTTTATATGATCACCTATTGGGTAAGAGGTATTCTTTACAAACTAATTTAAGTTTATCAGGTTGAACCAAATGGCTTCTATGCAATATCATTATCACCTTTACAATGCCAATATTTTCCAGCATACAGATTAATTGTGCTCCTGCTTATCCACATTCTAGTCTATGCAACATTCTCGGTGTCGGTGAAAATTTATAAAAGTTCATTTTAATTATTGTACAAACACATTGATGCAAAGAGGTATTTATTCTTCATGTAATCTGCTTGGTCATGTTGGGGCTCCCAACATAACATTATGTCATAAACTCGTGCGATGACTACTGCATACAACTAAAATTAAAATTTTCTCCAGCTGTTTTTTTCTTTATTCTTTATTTTTTCATATGGATAATTCGAACAGGTATCACTTCCTACATCAGGCGGGATTTCTTTGAGCAACTGCCCACTTGACAGTTTAGTGGAGGAGTGTGCTACACATTTCGGTATTGATTATGGTGATGACAATCCTAGCGACGTTGGCAATTACTTTGCAATTGCAACTGTTTTCCCTTCTCGTAAGGTATCCATATTTTAGTATTCACCTTTTCTCTTGACTAATTTCTTATTATCCATTTGATTCAAGATTTCATCCCCCCTCGCCCCCAAATTATTACCCAATGAATGCCTTTCATGATACCATCATTTATTTTCTATCGTTCATATACCTTACAGATTCTCAAGAATGGTGTAAGATTGTCATGGGCTCTTTCATGCACGATGGGCTTTCCTGGTGCAGGAAAATCGATTTTTCTTTTCCCTCTGAGATGTTCTGACAAGTTATACAAGAAAGCTAATAATACTAGCATCTACCTTCACAAGTGCAAGGACCTTCATCTAAGTCTTGTTCCTCCCAGGGCTGTGTCAGATACTAGCAACAAAGGGTTATCAATCAATGACACTTTACTTGAATCTGCCAGTGTCAGAAGTGAAAATGGAGTTGCTCTGTCTCCAAAGACCCCAATATCTCAGCCAAAGCTTTCTTCTCCTGGCGCTACATCTGTAAATTCAAAGAAACCCCATGATTCTATAACAAGGACTGATTCTTCAATATCCTCAGATGTGTCTTCTGTGAGGATGGCATTGGCAGATGAAAAGGCTAATGAATTGCTGCAAGCATCAGTTGCTAGGTGGTTGTGTGGCCGTTATTTACTCTGTGGGAATATTGTAACTGTTCCACTAATACTCGGACATATTTGTGCATTCCTAGTGGAAAGTGGTGATAAGTTCTTGACTGACTGTAACAATCAAGATTTAATGCATGAAGAGGAGCAGGATTTGTTACCTCATGAAATGCAAGTCTGTACCTCTTGGGATAAACCTGGTGTTGCTCTTTTGTTAGACACTAAAACGAATATTTTTCTTTCTGACCCCATGACTTCAGTTAGGGAAAACTCAAGTAGGAGAGGCATGCCAAAAGAGGATCTCACTTGTAAAACAACTAGAGATAAAGAAGCTTTTGATAGACCAAAATTAGGTGGACTATCCAAAGAATTTGCAGCTTTAAAGGAGATCATCATGTTCTCATTGGCGAACAAGGGCCACTTGCCAAGGTTCCAGACGTTTTTTTATGTCTACTGTCTTGTTCATTTCTTATACTGCAGTTTTCCAATTTCATTTACTCTCTTATTCCTTTCCCTTATTACCCCCGTTTCTGATTTAATGTTCTAAGTTGATGAAATGAAATGAAAATGAGACAATTTGTGATACCCCAAGATTTAGTCCCACATTGGATATTAATTGCGTGATTGAATGGTTTAAATAATGGGTCTTGAGAGCCAAGTGTAATATTGACTACTCAATTTTGACAGTGGATTGAGCCCGATCATGCATTGCATTTTGTGGGTCCCATGACTTGCATCACGCCAACGGGCTCATGGGCATGGGTGTGACAAATGGTATCAGAGCAGTTTGCTAGTTAGAAGTGTGGGACTAAGTACTATACAGGGCTAGGTGCTACACCACGTGAGCACGGTGGGAGCCACCTCTAGAGCCCATAGGAGCCATGTCATGTCTTGACGAGGACGTCCCCTTTGTAAGGTGGGTTGACCTACATTTAGTCCCACATCGGTGGAAATATAAGAAATTTGAAGCTTTATAAGGTAAAGCCTAGGATCCAAGTGTAACAAGTGACTAGCAACGCTTTGGCTGTGAATTTAGCGAAACAACATGTTACACTCAGTGGTTCCCACGCCTTGCACCGCGCCAATAGGCTAGTGGGCCCGGGGCGTGACGCAATTCACAGTACACCGTCAGTGAGTAATATATTTTCTTAGACATATTTTCTACTATAATCAATCCATTATAGTATATGAAGGTAGTATAATCTTTCACTTTTAGGAAATATTGGAACTCACCAGTTTATACTTTCAGCAGTAGCTAGTAGATATTTCCTTCCAAACGAAAACAGTGTACCTTCAGAAGGTATGTTGGATGTAATTGTGTGTTCAACCTGCTTTTATTCTCTGGCATGCCCTGCAAGTTTGTATGGGTACTTACACAAACCAAGAAGGTTTGCTCACCAAGAAAAATGTGTTTGGTAGTGTTAGAATCTGGCCATTCTTATTCCTTTATTACACTTTCATTGTTTGTCTAATCAAATATTTCCTCTTTTGAGATATCTCATTCGAAAGTTTTTTACTTAATTGGTACATAGTTTCAGCACTGCTTATTAATTTGATTTATTTTTGTTTTTTTATTTACAATGTACTTCAGGTACAAAGGGGTGCTTCTGCATGGTCCACCTGGAACAGGGAAAACATCTTTAGCTGCTGCTTGTGCTCATGATGCTGGTGCAAGCCTGTTCTCTATCAACGGACCTGAGATTATTAGTCAATATTACGGAGAAAGTGAGCAAGCATTGCATGAGGTGTTTGAGTCAGCGAGACAAGCTGCGCCTGCTGTGGTTAGAATCTTTTGTGATTAGCTGTCTCAAAATACCTTATGTTTTCTTCTCTTTCCTGACCTCTAAGCATTAGATAGTTTATCATCTTCTTTATCCTGATCAGATACTCTATTGTATAAGCTGTAAAGGAAAAATTCATCTAATTTATCCAGTTCAATATTTATTAAATGACGTATGCAGATCTGCAGTAGTTATTCTTTGTCAAATTGTCGTCATTTTGAAAGTAGTTTTTGGGCTGTATTCAGAAAGTCAGAGGTTCTTAATTTTTCAGAGGTTCTTAATTTTATCACTTTGATGTAAATTTCTCCGGTACTTCGTTGATGATTTGAATTGTTTTCCTTGTTTGGGGAAAATGAGCTGAATTAGCATATGAGCACAAGTTTAGAGTGTAACCATGGTACGTTGTGGATATAGCAAACATCAACTTAATTAATTGTTCTTAAAGCCCTGCCACTACACCAAAACTCCAAAGTTATGCTAAGGGCTAAGGGTTATAATTTTAATATTCTAACAAGCCCTCACAGGTTGAGTGATTTTTTATGAGCTGAAAGCTCGACTCGCCGAGCAGTATCATTTTTTTTAATCTGCTTTAGAAATTTGTGGCCGGTAGGAACCGAACTTGGGTTGCTCATATACCATCTTATAGACCTGGCTCTACACCAAAACTTCGAAGTTGTGGTGAGGGTTGAGGGTTATAAGTTCAATATTCTAACAACCGTCAAGGGAAGACAATTGGGAAAAACCTTTGGAACATGACCCTGCAGTGCCAAAATTCGATGCTTTATTAGCAAATGATTCAAGCGGTATCGCTCTACTGGCTCAACCTGTTCCTATACCTAGTGATGGGGGGAACCAACTTGTATTTTGTCCGTACGAAGGATATCTTCAGCAGCCTCTCCAATAGTGCTGAAAGATCATTGTGGAAAATCGGTGCTATGCTTGGTTTTGGCTATTGGTTTCGCTGTTTCTTTTAGGTTTTCAGTGTTACCAAACGGCAATATAGCTTCTGCCATAAATTGCTTTGCCATTTTGGTTCTGAATATATGTTTCCCATTGTTCAAAGCTACTAGAATGCTATCCTTTTGTTTTCTCAGCTAAATAACTCATGGATGCTTGATCTTTGTCATGTTTCTGATTTATCTTGGAGTGTTCTATAATATAATGCAAAACTGAGTTTCAGCTTCTCTTGCATTACATACTAATATTTTTGTTATTTCCAGATTTTTATTGATGAATTGGATGCCATTGCTCCGACTCGAAAAGATGGAGGTGAAGAGTTATCTCTTAGAATGGTTGCAACATTGTTGAAATTGATGGATGAGATAAAAAGAGATGAGAACATACTTGTAATTGCTGCTACAAATCGACCAGATAGTATTGATCCTGCCATGAGACGACCTGGAAGACTGGATCGGGAGCTCGAAATAGGTATTGTTGTCAAATTCCTTCCGTATCTGATTCATGCAGTACCATACTCAAGTTCATTTGTTTATGTTTGCATATAATACTATAGTTCCAGAAGATGTTTGTCGTCACTTCCAAAAGTTCTATCCCGTTCGCATATGAAATAGCTAGATGCAAGTAGATGCCAATTAATGTTGTTTTGCAACAAGCCTACAATCTTCTGCAAAACTGTGATAGTGAATTTGCAGACTGATTTTTGACTGCTGGAAACTGGGTAATGATATATATGGCTTGTATGATTGTAAATGTCCTGATACGCCTTCATATAAAGCAATGACACCTATTCATTTGAAATGACCTACTCCTATATGCTAGATTCCTTCTTTCCCCCGTTTCTGGCTGAAAAATACTGAAAGATCGACACTCATCTTCTTTGAATCCCAATATAAGCTCTTAAGATCACATTTGCTCATGTACTGTTCAGAATAATTTTTAATGTACGTCTGTAATATTACATGAGTGACCTGGGTTTTGACGTCAGTTGCATTTGAAAGAATTAGAGCAGCCGTTTTTTTAACAAAGTGTTTCTTTTATTCCAACCGGAAGGATAAAGAGGTTTATTCATGATTGTAGAACATTTTTTGTTCCTATGGTATCAAAACGGAAAAACTCTCACAGTTACCAGATTTTGATAGCCTGGTCTTTAAACTTTGTGTTCCCTCTATAGTCTGTATCAACAGTTTTAGGAATATTATATATAAATAATGAACTGGACCTAACATGTCTGCTTGAGGGTTTTCTCTGATTCTCTTTCTTATACTTTTGTTTTTGGTTATGAGGTTTCTTTTTCCAAAGTTTATTCAATATTTCCTCTTAAAAGTTAGTTCCACACTAATTTTGTTTCCAGGGAGTAAAAATTTTGGAGGCTTTAGAATCTTAGAAATCTAAAAGAGGAACCAATATTTTGCATTTCACAAGTTGATTTAGAGAAATATAGGATACAAATTCAGTCGTGAGAATAATCAATAGTTTAAAATTTTTGGATATTCTACTGGTGGTTCTCATATAAAACAACGCAGGATACTAAATCAAGAAGAGTTAAGAGAAGTCTTAGGATAAAGTTCCACCTGTATAATTGGACTTCATTAATAAACTTCTACATTTTTAGTTTTCAATAATCACATGCTGCAACTTGCAACTTTACCTTCAAGTTTTTATGGAACTTTACCTTCAAGTTTTTGTGGACTCTATTAGCAAGGGCTTCTGCCGATTAGGTTTTGGATAGAACAATGACAACAAACAGTCACCTTAATACTTAGTACCCAATAAACTATTTTGCTTATAGTTTGTTCCTGGAATTACTTGTAGGAGTGCCATCTCCAGAACAGAGATTGGATATACTTCACACCCTTCTTAGTGGAATTGATCACTCGATTAGCAACGTAGATGTCCAGGCTCTCGCTGCAGAAACACATGGGTTTGTGGGTGCTGATTTAGCTGCTCTTTGCAATGAAGCTGCAATGACAAGTCTTCGCCGCCATATTAAGCTTACATCTTCTGGCAGGCATTTTAAGGATCCATGTATGAGACCCAACGGGTATCGTTCTAATATGCAAGCTTCTGAACTCCACAGAAAAGTGGATGGACTGTCTGTTGATCTTATTGATTCTTTGTCATCATCACTGTCAGAATTGACTGTGACGGCGATACCTATCTCTCCTATTAGTTCTCATAGTGAAAATGGTGATGCTTCTATTGACGAGGTTAACAGAACTGACATGATGGAAGAAGAGACATCACTGAAAGTGACTGCAGATGACTTTTCAAAAGCTAAGATGAAAGTGAGACCCAGTGCTATGCGAGAGGTACTGCGTTTTCATTTTCCTCTTAGAGTTTGTGTATGGGCTAGATTCCATGACACCGGAGCTAGCCTGTTGCACTTGTCACTTATTGCTGACTTATTTAAGAACCTCATGCCATTACTTCCGGAATCTGATTAATCTACTTGTACGGTCTGTTTGTTGCTCATTGACTTAGCATATACTTGCTATCCACATTTTCTTTCTAATGGCAGTACTTGTGTATCTTGGCCTATTATTTTGCATCACCTTTATTATGATGTAAACTTTTTTTAAAAATAAACTTCCATATAATGTCAGTTTCCTGGTATATTGATTTTGTGCATTTCTTTTTCTTATTATCCAGGTAATGTTAGAGCTTCCAAAAGTACGATGGGAAGATGTTGGAGGCCAAGAGAAAGTTAAGAAACAGTTGATTGAAGCTGTCCAATGGCCACAAATTTGTCCTGATGCTTTTAAACGTATAGGAATTCGTCCTCCAAGGGGATTGTTAATGATTGGACCTCCAGGTTGTAGTAAGACGTTGACAGCCCGTGCTGTAGCTTCAGAAGCAAAGCTAAATTTTCTTGCTGTTAAGGGCCCTGAACTTTTCAGCAAATGGGTTGGAGAGTCTGAGAAGGCCGTCAGATCTTTATTTGCTAAGGCAAGAGCTAATTCTCCTGCTATAATATTCTTTGATGAGATAGATGGGTTTGCAGTATCTCGTGGCCATGGAAATGATGGCACTTCTGTTGCTGATAGGGTTCTAAGTCAATTGCTTGTTGAAATGGATGGTATGTGCTTGGTTTTTCGATGAATTCATTGATTCTCCATAACTTTGTCGTTATTTTCTTTATTTTAATGGAGAGAAATGGAGGAACTTGGTACCAAGTACAAAATTTGTGTTTGGTAGTGAGTTGGCTCATTCTCATCCACTCATTCAAAGGGTCCCCACTTGAAAATAATCACCTTTTAATTATCCAACCCATGAATGTGGTCCCCCCGTTTGAATGAGTGGATGGGAATGGACCACCTCATTATCAAGCACAAAGTTTTGTGCTTGGTACCAAGTTCCTCTATATTTCTCATTTTAATATATATCTTTAATGCATTCATCCCTTGATTAAGAAGGGCAGTGACATGTAGTTCTTACCTGCTATCTTATAGTTATTATTATTTTATTGACATCAAAATAAAAGTCAGGCATAATTTTTTGTCATATCCTTTATCTTGACTCGAAATTGCTATTTTGCATCATGTATCTTTATGGTTTAGCTGACATGATACTTCCTACATTACGGTTTTTGTTTATACAATTTGATTATTCATCCTCTCATTCATCATGGTCACTGTAGGTTTGGAGCAAAGAGTTGGTGTTACTGTTATTGCAGCTACTAATCGCCCCGACAAGATTGATCCTGCCCTTCTAAGACCGGGTATTTCTTTGACTTGTTTCAGTTTCTTTATTGTCTTGTCTTTTTAAGATCTAGCTGTGTATACTTGGGCTTCCTGATAAGTGGCAAAAAAAGGCAGGAAATAGTTTGTTGAAGCTTCAATTTGTTACTGGAATAGTACAATAACTGAAAATTGATAAACGTACAATCAAACAGGGCGCTTTGACAGGCTAATAGATGTCCAACCACCAGATGAAAATGACCGAGAAGATATTTTCCGCATTCATATGAGGAACATACCTTGCCATCCTGATGTCAGCAGGAAAGAACTTGCCCGACTTACAGAAGGTTACACTGGTGCTGATATAAAGTTAATATGCAGGGAAGCTGCTATATCTGCACTGGAAGTATGTTGATGCATTCTTCCCTTTAAATACAATTATCTTTAGTGTATTATTGGAGCAATCCTTCTATAGAGTTGATTCAGGATAACCTGTTAGAAATTGGAGCAACAAATTTAAAAGAAATCTACTGAGATGTTTCCTGAAATCATACCATAAATTATAAGAATTATTATCCTTCTCTTTCTCCTTTCTATATAGCCCATCACATGCTTGCAATTGCATCCAGCGCATCTCTCTTCATGCATTTACATGCACGTGTTTTCTTATATTTTACTTTTAAAATTACACGTACTATTCCCAAAAAAATGATTGTGAGAAGTAGGCAAATTCCTTCCCTCTCAACCAATAATGTGTGTTCTAATGTTGTCCACTTTTAGTATGACCTGCTACAACTGTTTGTTTTCGTGCTTAACTTTCTTGAAATTTTGATGAAACTTCCATTGCTGCCTTTTTATTATCTTTAATGAAATCCTTCTGATTTCTTACTGCATTTTTTCATGATAAGACACCATTTTTTATTCTTATCATCTTTATTCATTCTATTCTTATCAATACTTCTAAGCCTCATTTTCTCAAATCGAGCAACCAGTAATTTTAACACAAATCTATCTCATCTTTACCATTGCCAACCAGTTGTATTCCTAGTTTCATAGTTCTGAGTCACAACCAAATCTAGTAAAGCTTAATTATCTACTGCTCTAGACTTGCTGGCCTACAGGAGAATATAAATTAAGAGCATATCTGCGTCATCTGGGGTCACTTTTCACTGCATCGCTTTCTTATAAATTTGTACTTTCTCCAGGAGAGTTTGGAAACTTCAGACGTATCTATGAAGCATTTCAAGATTGGCATTGGGAGGGTACATCCATCAGATGTCCAATTTTACCGGGAGCTAGCGACGCAGTTCCGGAGGATTGTTGACAGTGGGTCTTCAAGGGATGGATAATCCAGAACTGAAGCTTCCAGCAATTATCTTGTCAATACAATCCTCAACACCAGAACTCAGTGGTCATAACAGATGTTAGCATCTCGCGCATTCTGGAGGTGGAAGAGTGGCAAATCGATGGAATACCACTAGTGTCGCTCTCTAATTATGATCTTCATTTAAATGAGAAGGTAAGATTACTGTGCTAGAGATTATGGTTTGTTTGACACTATTATTCTCTTTTTTACCAGCTTCATTCTAGTGTATCTGCATCATCTGACAATATTATTTTCGCTGTACTAGAATGATCGTGGTAGCGGCCAAGCTACTGCACATCAGGCTATGTTTCATCTCCGAGAGTAGTGGGGATTTGTGAATGATCCCCCCACTGGTTGCATGACTGTGCTGATAGTTCATTTCTACAGTCGGACGAATTTCTTTGTGTGTGCAATTAAAGTACTATTTTTATTTAGTTTTACTGGAAATATTTGTTGTAAAATACAAGAATCAGATAATTTCTCTCATTCAACCTCACCTTTGGCTGGCTGTGAATTAAGTTTTGAAAGAACTGGATATTTCTATTCTTTATTGTAAAAGCTGTCATTTATATCACTCTTTTGGTCCTAAGATGATTGCGGACTTTATTGAATCTCTTGGAAATCTCATTTTTCATGGCATTTTACGTTGACTTGTTTAATAATTTCATCTCCTTAAAGACAGACAGCTGGACGCATAATACATATACTATATTCTAGTCCCTTCGGAACAAATTTCTGAGCTAGCAAAATCTTTTAGAAATTGTATGTTACGTATCTGAATCAAACTGAACTTTTCTGTCAAAAACAATGTCAGGTAACAACATGATCTGTAACAAAACTACCAGTACAGACACCACTTCACCTATATTTCTTACACAAAATTTCCATACATTTCTCGAGAAACATTTTCAGCACTTGAACTTTCACCCACCACCTTCAACTCAACTTGGTCTCAGGAGCTACACTTGCATCACCTTCAGCCTGCACATTCGACGTAATCACAGGTTCGGAAGGAGCAGAAGCCTCTACAGTTGGAGAACTCTGAGGCTCAGAAATAACTGCAGCCTCTACCATACTTGCAGGCTTGAACTTGCCGATATAGTAACTGAGTGGAGGTCCGGAGTACTCTGTACTCTGAACTTGAGGCGTTTTTTTGTCGACTTGGAGAAGAATTAAGGATGCTGCAGCGACTGATATTAGAGCTATACCGCCGGCGATGGCTACAGTGTTCTCTGCCCCTGATGATGATGTGCCTGCTGAGCCGGAACTTATCGCACTTTCTGCAACATAGACTGCTGGCTGCACAAAAAGAAAAGGAAAGGGGGAAAAAACATTATCAGTTCGAACGGGAAAATTTATGCACTGAAAGAATATATATGCAGCTAAAGAAGCAACCCTCCAAATTTTTATAGACTATGGAAGAAGTATCTCAAACTGTAAGTGTAATGTATGTCTATGACCAGAATCCTCCTCTGGCAATCAAGCGTCGATCCTTATTTAGATGTTGTGTTTCATTATAAATCTAACAGTCACCATACCACGCATGATTTAGGCTAGTTTATGCTTTGGTCTCAGATAAGCGCGACTATCAACTAAATAACCTCGGGGTTGTGATTTATGAAGTGCTTCATCTACAGTCAGAAAACATAGAGATGTCATTCAAATGTAATATGAATCTATGATAGATACCGAAATAAATTTCCATGATCCATCTAAGTTATTTCACAAATTTGCGCATAAAAATGTCTTGTGAAAACAAACCTCAACAGAATAAATGTTGGTTTGACCAGCAGTATCCTTCTCAACATAACCAGTCCACCCCTTCTTCTTTGGTGGGTAAGTTCCGGTTACCATCGTCTTCTCTCCCGCTAACCATTCCATACTCACCTTTCCTACCTGCACAAAAACTTACATGCATTAGTTATACACTTACACTCATGCAGAAAATATCAAACTCCAAACATTGTCGATTAGTAATTTGCGGGTAAAACCCCTGCGCGTTTAACCATTTATACCCCCATAAACTATCTTGTTAGCACTTACGCTCTGTAACTTCATACAACATTGTTTCTTCTTTGTTTCTTCTGTTTGGTTGAGATATTATGTGGGAATCTTGTGATGATAAGTTACCTTTTGCCCTTTCGTTCAATTAAAGAACTAAATTGTTCTCTAAATTAATTAAGAACATAAAGGAATATTGCCTATGGTTCAGACAGTGTAAGTGTTAATAAAATAGTATATGCGTTATAAGTTATACACCATTATAGTGCAAGGTAGGTACCTAGAATTAAACCTAGTTTTAAAGAACTTTTAGCATTTGTAGTCACACCTAGCATTTTTAGAGAAGAACATGGAAAACTTATAATTAAAATATTCAGAAAAGTATGCTAGGATGGATGAGCTCCTCAAAATTTCTCACTTGGTGTACGATGTAACCTTAGAAAGATTGTTAACTTTTAAAGACATTAAAAATTAGAACCAACAAATTTCATATCATCAATAATCAATAAAATAACACCCATATTTGCTTATGAAATGAACACAATGACAGGCCCAAAAAAAAAAAAGAAGCTCAGCATACATAATTTCAGAATAAGAAAGCTGAAAATTTTCGGATAAATATAAAAACATGAAATAGTAAACGACCTCTTTCTCAGGCGCACATTCTTCCACATTGCAATCCTCTTCAGAGCTGGATGAATCAGAAGCATTCACTGAGAAAAGCTTGGTGTTTACTCTCAGCCATCTGGGCTTCTTTAGGCTAATATTTTGAGATGGGAACGGACAGCTATTTGCAGAAATCATAGATTGAGAAGCACAAGCCATTGGAGAGCTAGAATATCGTATGACAACTCTCTTCTCTTGTTTTCTTCTTTTCTTTTTCTTGCTTTTTTTTCAGTTTTTTTTTGGTTGGTGGTGGGAGAGGGCGAAGAAAATCTCGAGTTGAGTTCTGTGGCTGGCTTTGGATTTGGTTTGCTTTATCCACAGTTTTTTTTTACTTGAGGGTCAATTTGACTGGAAAAAGATCATATAGGATACCCTCTGGGGAAAAAAAAATCGAAAATAGAGTAGTAAGAACGTCAATTAATGATTGCATTGTTTTTTGTATTGTATATACTGATTTTACTTTTTCATTGTATTGATTTTACTTTTTCATTCATTTCACAAAAAAAAAAAAAAAGTGATCCTTACTTTCTATAGGTTTTCCATGCACAAAGCTCTAATTTTATTTTATTTTTCAATTTAACGCAACATCTTAAGCACTGCTAAAATGACACTGAAGCAAATCTACTCAAGTTTATCCCTTTTTCAGGGGACTTGCACAAGTTGTTGATAAATATATTTACTTGATTATGATAACTTGCTAATGAAAATTACAGATTTAGTTTAGCCAACATAAGAGAAGAAGAAGCTTTTCAGGTTGTATGACCTGGATCACAAGAGTTTTTTTATATTTCTACCCAGTGCATTAAGAAGGTGGGTAATTACACTAAATCCCCGAGATATTTCGGTGTTTTGAAGGGAACCCCTGATAACTTTCAAAATCACACTAAACCTCCAAGAACTTTTGGTAATTTGAAGTAAACTCTTAATAACTTTCGTAAAAAAAACCCTAGAGTTAACATAGTTACAATTGACGTAGCGCGTGCAACTCGCGCTACTTAAAATGACCACAATACCCCCTTTATTATTTAAACACCCTTATGAACTCTAAAAATAAAAATATCTCATCTTTTGTCATTCATTCTCCTCTTGCTAGCGCCTAGGTTGGGGTCTCGAACCTTAGTTGTTTTTTTTTTATTTTTTACTGAAATTGTCCTTCCCCTTTTATGTTTTTTTTTGTATTAATTTAAGGGGGTAATCTGCAATATGCTGAAAATTATTGGGGTTTTTCTGCAAATCCAAAATTTATTGGGTATTTACTGTGATTTTGAAAGTTATTGGGGTTTATAAAAAATGCTGAAAGTTCTTGGGGGTTAAGTGTGATTTTGAAAATTATTGGAGATTTACTGCAAAATTCTAAAAGTTGTTGGGGTTTAGTGTAAGTTATTTACCCTTATAGGCTTATTTGGATTGGAGGCAATGAGAGTAAAGGGAAGGTTGGGGACATGTGAATCTTGTTTGGGAATTCATTTGAGATAAGTAGTGAAGCGAAGTTAAGGTAATAGAGGGGGAGCGCCCCTCCCCCCCCCCCAATTGGGGTGTAATGGATTGGAAGGTAAGGGAATATAACTTTTTAAAAAAGAGAATATTACACAAAGACGATTTTAGATTTCTTCCTTGCCAAAAGATTGTACAATTGCTCTTTTCTTCTGTTGTTTTTAGGTAAAAATATATTCCTAATTAAAAATGCCACATCATGTCATCATAGGATTGATAGCTTGCGGCTTGAATTTACTTCGAGAATTTCTGCGTGGACATTTTATGATGACTTTGGGCTACATTTGCCCTGGCCTTATGTTTAAATCGGAAATAGATATCGGGTCACGTGTGAAAATCACCTTCTTTATATTAATGTCATTTATTTTAATGAAACTCATTGCAACGAGGGCATTTGGTCTAGTGGTATGATTCTCGCTTTGGGTGCGAGAGGTCCCGAGTTCGATTCTCGGAATGCCCCTTCTTTTTAAAGTCTTTTTGTATTTTCGGTATCAGCCCCCCACATCTATATAATTCGTGTTTAGAACTTAGTCTCCCAAATCTTTATATTTTGCATTATTCCCTCAAATCTTTTCACTGTTTTAAAATTAGCCCTTGTAGTTAGCGCAAAGGCTTTCATATTTAGAACTTAGTCTATCAAATCTTTATATTTTGAAATTAGTCCCTCATAAGTATTTTGAAATTAGTCTCTCTAGTTAGCACAAGGTTGAAAGATTTGACAGACTGATTTCAAAACCTTTAACACATTTGGGAGACTAATTTTAAAATATGGAGATCAGGTAGAATAATTTCACCACTTAAAGATTACAGAGACTAATCTCAAAATGTAAAGATTAGGGGTACTAATTTCAAAATATAAAAGTTGGGGACTGATATTTAAAAAGCCCTTTTTTAAATCCACAACCCCCGTTATATATATGAGATATGCGTAAAATCATCGACCCAACGTGCTAATCGAATTATAGACTTTTCCCAAAAAACTGAACGTAACTTTTCAAGTTTTTCATGCTTCGAGTCACTGAACAATAAACATGTATATTCTGCATTACATTTGCTTCTTTTTTTAAGAAAAATAACCAAATACTATATACATACATGATTCAATTTAATAAGATTTCCACTTATTCCACAATTAATTACTGTTGGTGTTAATGTTAGGATGGGGTGAAGAGAATGGGCATTCCTCCCTCATATCCCATCCATTCATCCCACTCATCCCATTCATCCTCGTCAAATCTGTTTTCTTCTTTAAATTGATCATCTTCTTCTTCACACTTGGCCATTAAATTCTGCAGAACCGAAAACAATCTCACGATAAAAAAACATTTCATTAAGTTACATAGATCAAGATGAAGAAGATAATTGTGACAACATAAATTCACAATGATTAGTGATCAAAGTATCAATTTCGGCCTTTTTTTCCTTACCTCGTAGGCGAATTTGATCTCTTTGAATGCTTCTGCCTTTCCTTGTCCACCCATATCCCCTCTTACGACGTCGGGATGATACTGTAAATTGAAGAAGTTGAATTAATGCATGATCAATTAAGAATTAGCAAATTTAAGGATACTAGTTTTAATGCACGTGCAATGCACATGGTTAAATATCAAAATAATTTTATTTTTTATTTTAAGTCAGATTCATTTTGAGATTATAAATTCATATGAGCTATGCAGATTGTTAGACAAAGTAGCGTATATTATTTTCATGAAAATTCAATGGTAAACGACCAACTATAATCATTATCACAATTGAAATATAAAAATTATTGATATTCTTTACTAACCTGATACTCGTAATTATGGAATAAATCTTGACTATGAAATTAGAATTGAGATGGTATTATCCTACAGGCAAACAAATACTTATCAGAAAAAAACTATAAGAAAATTATATCAAAAAAGTATTGTTGTACAATAGTTGATTACAAGTAGAATTTTTTTAAGGTGATATATAGATAATAAGGGCTTTGATTCATTTAGGAATTCAATAGGGATGTCATGTAAAATTGGAAGTATGATGGGGCTTAACTGCAAAACTGTACTTATAAGTTTGGGTGGTGCATGAGCAGAGTATGGGTAGTGTCTTTGAGTGATAGAGAGTATTATATAAGATTGAGAACTTAACTATATATGTTGACATATATTCTAGAGGAGTCCATTTAGAAAATATGAAAGATTTGGTGAGTTTTGTGCAAAATGCACTTATAAATTCTAAAAAAATTGAATGTGGATGGTCAAATATCTTGATTTTGTATTTTATTTTTTTATTTACTATACAATATATGGTTGCGAAAAAGTTTATAAGTACCATAATAAAAATAATATTTATAGAATACGTCAATTGAATGTTACTTTTGTTGTAATATTTAAAATATTTAGGATGGTTTCTACAAAATTTAAACTTTTAGAGGGTTGTTCGTAATTCCTATATTTTAGTGTATTGTTTGTACTTTTGAAATTGGTACGGTTTTTAAGCAAATTTTGAATTTAGAGGGTTTCAAATTTTTAAATATTTTAGATATTTTTTTACAGATTACAAATTATTTATAGGACTATTTGTTATTCCTATATTTTTAGCATATTGTTAGGTTTGAACTTCTCAGGGTTTTTTGTAAAATTTAAATTATGAGGGTGATATTTGCAATATTTTAAATCTTTAGGGTGTTTTTTGCAACTACAAATTGTTTAGCTGCCTTTTTGTAATTATTTTTTTATGCACCATTAGATTAGAAATTCTTATTGTTTTTCATAAATTTTTTAAGTTTGATTACTTTTTTTGAGTTTTGAAATTTTTAGGGTGTTTTGTAACAAAGTACAAATTGTTTAGCGGTTGTTTGTAATTCCTACTTTTCCAATGTGTTGTTAGATTTTAAAATTTTAGGTTGTTTTTATAAATTTTTATTTTGTGTGTGTGTTTTTTGTTATTTTTAAAAATTTTAGAGATTTTTTAAATTTTTTTATTTTTTAGGGATACTGGTAATTTATGATTTCCTTATGTGATTAATTTTTTATTAAGCTAGTAATTTATTATGGTAAAATAAAAGGTAAAAGAAATTATGCATATATAAGCTAGTAAATAACAAATATCAAAATTAGATCATATAAATAACATTACTTAAAAACAATAAATACAACAAAGGGGTGTACCTATTGAAGCCTTGAGGGAGACAAAATTGTTATGACAGTTGTGTTATATATATATATATATATATATGGGTATGAGATATTGCGCGTGTGTAGATAATAATTACAAATATAT
Organism: Asparagus racemosus; assembly: GCA_037177215.1. Classification (NCBI taxonomy): domain Eukaryota; kingdom Viridiplantae; phylum Streptophyta; class Magnoliopsida; order Asparagales; family Asparagaceae; genus Asparagus; species Asparagus racemosus. Next base: position 6,272,275 of record JBAKGM010000081.1, on the reverse strand, counting down.
AAGATTA
>JBAKGM010000081.1:6240863-6266206 GCA_037177215.1 Asparagus racemosus | reverse complement strand
TTTGATTATCTTCATTTTATTCATTTATTATGAAAATTTAGTTTAAATGATCTTAATTTTAATTATAGCTTTTATATTAGTTGTTTAATATCGTTTTTTTTTTCTAGGCGGATAAATGTTATCTAACCTCATTTGGGGGGTGTGAGAGTGGGATTCACGTGTTTTGAAGGGAGGGAGTTGTTAGATATTAAAAATTATATTCGTATGAGAGTGATTGAAACACGACAAAATATAGATAAATTACGGTAAGACCGTGCTTAGCACGGGCTAAAACACTAGTATCTCATAAAAGTGAAAAAGATACCTTAAACAGAGAGAAAAAATGCAGAGGAAATAAAATCATCCAATCTGAAAGAACTAGCCATTATTATTATTATTATTATTATTTAGCCATTATTTTTATTATTATATATTATATATACATAAATAAAACATAGTTCTCATTATGTTAAAAAATGATTTTCAAGTGTTGCAAAATAAAAATAGCAATGATGCTTAGCAGGCTACACCCTCTAAAGCTATTCTCAAACTACCGAGGGAAGAAGCATTAGTTCTTTGATAATTCATCAATTTTGATAAACATTAAAAAGAACTTCTCTGTAAATATATATTATACATATTTGATGATTATGGGATAGCCACTCACTTAGCAAAATGAGCTATCAAGAGATAAAATAATGCGCCCAATACCTTTTGATGTGACTAGTATGGTGAGCCGCACTATATGTGTGGTAGCTCATTTTCTAAATAAGCTACCACCTCATACCTAATTTTTTTTCCATATTATATGCTTATGTGTATTAAGTAAACATCTATTATAAAATAGAGGTTTTGCATATATACCCCTCAAATCTTTCATATTTACAAAATTACTTCCTAAATATTAGTATTTAGAAAATTGCCCTACAGTTCTCTCATATTGATTTTTTCTACCTCTTTCATTTAACAATTTCAATTTTTAAACTGGGATTATTGCAAACTAATTGAAAATGATTGAGAATTTTGGCATTGTCTCGTTTAAAAATCAAGATTCTTAAGTTGGACCTGTAGAAAGACACAATATGCTAGTTTTGAGGAGTAATTTTGCAAATACTAAGATTTAAAGAGTAATTTTACAAGTATTAAAGACTCGTGGGGTATATATGTAAAAACCCCAGAAAATAATGATGTAACATAAATTCACTTGGATCTCCTGACCGATTGACCATTCAAACAACTTATTATCGTTAGTACTTCCTCATGAATGCAGCCACATCCTAAGGAAAGCACAGACATCCATTAACCCTCGGGAAACGGACCCACCTTTTATAACCGACCCGAACGCGTACCCGCTTTTTTCTCCCCAATTCCTCAGCTGACGTCACATAGGAACGGTCTCAATCCTACGGTCGAGATTCACTCTCCAAACTAGCGCAAATCCCTACCGTCTGATCAGGCTCCAGTTAATAAATAGACCTCGGTCTCGCTGCTCTTACTTCTCTAATCGCCGCTTCTCTCACTTTGCAAACCACCGAGAGCAGCGGAAGTCGCCGGAGGTCGTTCTACGAGCCCTAGAGCTCCATTTTCAGGTAACAAAGGCGTCTCCTTTTTCGCAAATTTATTACTTTTTTGATTATTTTTGAGAGATATCGAGTTTTTTTATTATTTTTGATGGAACGTTTGTGGATGTGTTGAGATGCGGCAATGGCGGTTTGTTGTCGAGTCTTTTAGGGTTTGTTATTTTGTAATTGTTAGGTATCTCGATTTTTTTTGGGGGGAATTTCATATAAAATTTGTTAATTTGTTTAATCCTGGTTGATTTCTATCGATCAGTGTTTTAATGTTTTGGCAAAGTTTGCTTTTAAAAAATTCAGTTTTGATTATCTCATTTTTCGCTTAAATCGTTACTGTTATATTTTTATCAATTTTAGACTTTTCGTTGGATTTCTTTATGATTTTCTTAATTTGGAAAAGACGGGATCTTTAGTGGCTAGGTGATGTTTTCTTTTTTAAATGTTCAATGCTGATAAAAAGGAGAGATTAAATCAAGCAAGTAAATATTATTCTTTCAGAAGAAACGTGGGATTTTGCTTTATCTTTTTGATTTTTTTCTTTGATTTTTATTCCGTGTTTTATTTAGTGGGTTGATTTTATTCTTGTTACCTGACTTCAGTTTTATCACTACCTTGATGAGTATAAATGGTAGGGTTTTCCTTGTGAAACAAGCCGTAGATCTTATTCCATATATGTGTCTAATTTTACCCCGGCATCTAGTAACTCTTATTAATAGTTTACTACTGTTGTACAGTGCTACTCAACTGTTATACAATCTTGTCACCAAATGGATCATGGTCTAATTAGTCTAATTACTGATTACGAGATGTGACATTATCTATCTTAATGAAGTTGTCTGTTCTGTCATATGTAAGTTATTTTCAATTTGATACAGTTCGAACAAAACATTATATGAATTATATCTTTACCTTGCCTTACTTTTCATTCATTTTTTGTCCTTTCTATAACTTTCTTACTTTCTAGCCCTCTGCAAATGATAGACACTTTGGTAATTGATGTGTGATTCTTAAGATGTCATGTTGTTAAAGTTTCGAGAAATTTGAGTGTAAAGAAAAAAGCATTTTAAGCACAAGTTTAGTATCTTGGTAGCATTACTAATAGTAGGAAAGTTTAGATAGATATCATGAAAAAGACGTGGTAGAATGAAACGAAATGTGATCTTTAGAGTTTAGAGATCACGTACAAGTGCAAACAATATGATGCAATTACCAATGTCACCTGTAATCGATACTTAGAGGGGCAAAGCAACCACTATCATCTGTACATTAATTATAGATTTGAAAATTTATGTGTTATTTCAATTGGAATTCTTGCTCCATTGAGTAATTTCTGCAGAATAATATAAACAAGTAGCGTGAGAAGAGAGCTACGGCTAATATTTGGTAACTTAAAGATATGTAACTTCTTGATAGCGTGCTAGGATTTCCATGGTCAAATTATGTTTTGATATCTTCTAATTGTGACTTCTAATTGTGGCTCTTGTTGGGTTCTCAAGCGGAACTCTTTTATCTACTTAATGCCTAGCCAAACTACATCCGCTCAAGGTCAAATGATGTCATCTGAGGACCAAATTTCTTTACAGCAGCCACACTTGTCTGCCACTGGATATATTGAAGAGAAAGTTTCCAGTCATTCAGAAACCATGCCTGTGCATTCACGGAACCCAGCACTAGGTGTTGAACATCCACAAGCCAAAACTGAACTTGTTATTCTTTCAGAAACAAAGGCATTGTATTCTGGAGATACTGGTCCTTCCAAGTCAGCAGATCTGAAATCAGAAAAATCTGAAATTAAACTTGAGCATGAACCATCTCCAAAGACTTTAGAGTCAAGGCCCCATCAGCTCGATTCCTCTTCTGCCTTTTCTGGTCATTCTGACAAACCTATTAAGGTATGATCCCTTATTTATTTATTTACTGAAATTTTTTTTGGCATCTTTAAATGTTATATAGGTTGTGGATGGGGATGGAACAAGAAAAGCTTATGTTTTTCTATCATAGGCCAAGTTTGTCTTTTTTCTTCATCCGGGTACTATTTTAAAATAGTCCGGACCTACCTTTTTATTTCATGTTTGTTTTTTTATCTTGTCAGGATTATTTTTAAGTAGGGACTACGTTATACCCAAAAGGGGTACTATTTTAAACCCAAAAGGGGGACTATTTTAAACCAAAAGGAGACTATTTTAAACCCAACCCACCCTGTCTTTACAATCCGGGTTCTAGTTATCTAAAGGCGATTAAGAATTTGGGACAAATTTGCCCCTATGCTTTTTCATTTTTCCATGAGATACAATTTTTTCCGATCGTTCTGATTTTTTTCGCAAGTTTCTTTTTCGTGAGGAGAAAAAGAAAACGATGTCATATATTTGGTTCCCAGTTCCTAAGCTAGAAGGATTATGAATGTGCATCTACATTAACAATTAGTCAATTATGCATTTTGTGGACGATTACAATCTTACTGCTGGTTGCAGTCCCTCCACCAGTTAGTTATTTTCAAAATTTCCACCTGAGAAGAAGCTGATGGTCATAACTAACTTGAGTCTTTGTTATCCAAATGCTCTACTTGACCATGCCATTCTCAAAATTTGTATTTTTTGCTAAACAAGTGTATTGATACAGTATTAGTTGACTGGAGCGCAAAAAATCGGTTTTGGTTATGATACTAGTCACAGGTCATAATCCCTTTAAACATAAACTATGGTCTAGACTATTTTGACTTGGTACGAAGGTTAGTCAGTGTGAAAACAATACCGAACTAGACTGGATTAGTCCAAGGATTACATAGTCCGTGGACAGGTTACAATATCCCCTAGTCTGCAGATAATAAAAAATAAAATAAAAAAGTAGACGTGACCTTAAGGTATGATCTCTTATTTATTTATTACTGTTTTTTATTGCATATATAAATGTCATATAGGCTGTGCATCGGGTTGAAACAAGAAAATCTTATCTTTTTTATTTTATTTATTTTTATTGGGGTTTTTTTTGGGGGGGGGGGGGGAGGGGTGTTTCCATTAAGCATTTTGTGGGCTACAAGCAGTTTTCCCTTTTCATTTCGCCGAATATGCTCCATGTGTATTAATTAATTATATCATTTTCTTCTTTAAGATAGACTTATCCTATATGATCTAAACATGCATAGTATGTGCTAGAGTCGACTCATGATCTTGTAACATGTGAACAAGAACTAAAAAAAACATATACAAGTATCTATTGCGAAGGATTGGTTGTAACATTTTCACTCGAATAATCTCTCTTTTGTTTCAAAAACATGTTCTTCTTTTAATTCTAGGCTTTACACATGATAACCTCTTGGCATGCAAATTCGACCAGAGTTTGAATTTGTTTTCATGAGATATGACTAGTAGGTTTGACATCAACATTCACATCCATATCCATATAACAAAACGTATCACACGTCCATACTAGTACAGTTTAGATCATTAGAATCCCAGATCATAACTAATATACTAGATATATGTCGCATTGTGAACACACCTCCTATACTCAAACAAAAGATGGTTGCATTCAAGACAATGACCATGCGCTAAAAAGCAGATGATTGTCATTGAAAAGAACGGCATCTCTACTACTTTTAGGGGGTAAGCGGAGAACATCCAAATCCAATTTTTAAAAGTTAATTGTAAATACATCTTCTGTAATATATGAGATAGCCGCTCGTTATCCATAAAAAATATTATCAATGTTTAAACATTTGATCTCTAAATTGTAGTTATATTTCCATTATATATATATACTTTACATGGTTGTCATGTGATGTCAACATGTTGCTTAGAGATTCTCTGATATTTCAGCCTGATATAAAGTACATCTTTGTTTTATTTTAGGTGTTGGACGTATAATGTGAACTTTATTTGGATATTAGGGTATGTAAGAGTTAATAAAAAATGCTTAGGATAAAAAGCTAAAGTTTTGCTTGATTTGATAGTTACCGTTCAATACTGCTGTTGGTTTGATATTTAAACTGTGGACGTGTAAAGCAGTTACGTGTGCTGGTAGGGGAAAAAAATTCTTGTATTAGTTAACCGGTTGCGAGTTTTTGTCCTCATTAATGGGGCGGTTATCAGTTTCTACTATTTAATATTGTCACTACGATGAAACCAAGAATGGTAGCATTTGAAATGCATGTTGGACTGCATAAAGGTCTTAAGACATACTTTATTTCATTTAAAAAATCCAACTATCATTTTTAGTTGAGATAGTTTGGGGTCCTGGGGATTTTGTGTGAAAAGTTTTGGGGGTTTAGTGAAAAAACAAAGTTTAGGTGGTTTGTGCTAAGCACCCCAAAGTATTGGGGGTTCGGTGAAATTTATCCTTATAATTAAAATTTTAGTCCAAGCCCATTGCAGAATCATTTTCGAGCCATTAGCTTTTCGGCGTGACGTTTGGTCGACAAAGGTGGAGTTGGTCCGTAACGATACAATAAATGACATCGTACCAAACTTTTTGTCATTTTCCCATTACCATGTAAAATAATATATAATAAATTCATAACAATCGGTTTAATGAAAATGCAAGGTAATCTCGTACATCAATCAGAGTATCTATTTGGATCCCTCTGAGTTTTAAGGAGAATTCTAGAAAAGTTTTCATGTATACAGCTGTCCGAAGAGTGAGGTTTCAGCAGCTAGTTTAACACATAGTCTAATCGTTAGATTTGACATAATATTCTTTTAAATCTAATGTGATTTGATTAGAATGACTATTTTATGAGACCCTTGTGGGATTTGAGGGACTAAGGGCATATATACTAATATACCCCTCAAATCTTCCATATGTGCAAGCTTATCTGCGAAATTTTAGTATTAACAAAATTGCAGCTCAATTCTCTAGCATTGTTAACTTTTAAAATGGGAAAATATTGTAAACCTATGGAAAAATTACCTATTGAAAGCATTTGAGATGTAGAAACCAACATTGTTAAGCTGGAGGGGTAGAAACACCTAATGCGAGAAAATTTAGGGTAATTTTACAAATATCAATATGTGGAGGGGTAAATTTACAAATATGAAAGATTTGAGAGATACATATGCAACTAACATCATTACTGAGCTAAAAGGATTATGGAACAAAACTATTGAAATCTATTCTGTTTTATCAAAAGGAAAGCTTTGTGGGGAGGGAAATAACTACTCAGGCACTCATGCGGGTTGTCGAGCTTAACACTATTACGGACCTATGGTCATGATCGAGGACGTGCGTTGTGCTAAATTCTATTAAAGTAGCTAAAGTTTCACATATTTAGAGAAGACAATACAGCTCTTAATTCTATGGCAAATTTTGCTAGGGCAAAGTGGAAATCCTTTAGTGAAAATATTTTTTTTTTAGCATATGAAGTGTCCGGAAGAGCTCCATGAGATTCTGTTAAACGATATTAGAGGCGTCAAGTTTTTGAGATAGAGGAGCTATTTTCTATTGTTAACGAAAAGAAGAGTTGGTATCAAACTATGCTTTTCAGTGTTTTGTAAATATCCTCAATAACTAATACTTGAATCTAAGGGGCTGTTTGGTTCACTACTTTATAGAAAAATTTATAGAAACCCTCTGACAATGGTAAATTTGTAATTAATTAGTTTCAAGAGTTTTCTTAAAACTTTGTTCAGTACATCTCTCATTTATAGAATATGGTTTCTATAAAGTGGGAAAAAGTACGTTTTTATAGAAACCCAAATCCTCTCATAATACAAAGAAATCTGTTAAGCACTAATTTTTTTTTCCTTTTTATACCCACGGTTTCTATAAAGTGGTATGTTTTCCATTTTTTGAGTGGGTGTTCTAGCCAACCAAACAAAAGAAAAAGAAGAAGAAACATTTTCTTCATTTTGAATTCCATAATTTATAGTTTTGAACCAAACTAGAAAAAGTAAATTTTAGAGAAACCCCCACTTTTTGAGATTGCCATAAATATTTTCATAAAAATTTATAGAAACTCATAGAAATAAAAAATTGACCCTTTTTCGTTGCCTTAAATTTATAGAAAATGAACCAAACAAACCCCTAATACTATCTAGGGGTAAATCACAATATACCCCCAAGAGTTTTTCGCGTTTTGTAGTAAACCTTCAATAACTTTCAAAACCGCACTAAACTCTCAATAGCTTTTGCAAATATCCATAATATCGTTGGGGGTAAATTACATTAAACCTCTGAAAAGTTTCAAAATACCTTTTTTGTGTTGTTTTTTGTTCTATTTTTTTAAGGTTATCTGCAAAATACGAAATTTATTAGGAGTTTTCTACAATTCTAAAAGTTATTAGGAATTTATTGCGATTTTGAAAGTTATTGGGGTTTACTGTAAAACACTAATACTTTGTTTGGGAGTTTACTACAGAAAAGAAAGGAAAGTTAAATAATAGAAAAGAAAGATAGAGAAGAAGAGGAAAACGATAAAACGTTATTGGGGAGTTTAGCAAGATAAATGAAAGTAAGCTTAATGTTTCTTATTTCGAAGTTTTACTAAGAGAGGAAAATAACATGAATATATATAAAGTTACATAAATATCATTACATTTTATTAAAATATTTTGTTAACTAATAAATAACAAGGTAAAATTCTCTCTCTATATTGTTAAAATTTATACTATTCATTTTACATTCTCTACCCTCAATTAGGATGGAAGATATCTTCCCAAATTTTACACTCTCTTCCCTCCTTTAACCCCCTAAAAAAACTCTCAAACAAAGATTTTGTAAATTTTAACTTCCTCTGCTCTTCTGTAACGCCCATCCAAACACACCATAAAAGTTCTTGTTATAAGTTTGGTATAATTTACCCCCTATCTAACAATGTATTAACTTCCGAGTACTTGATGGTTAAACTTGGGAAGATAGTCATTAAATTCCTAAATAATTTCACATAAACATGAAAAACATACCTCAAATTAACCACAAACATAAAAAAGACAAAATCTAAGTCTAACAAATTGTAACTTTATAGCAATTTTCCCTGTTAGGCTCTATTAAAAAACATGATTAGCTCAAAGAGATTGGTAATAACCGAAGCGGAAGTATACCTGAATCCATAGCTTGATCTTTGGTGGGTTTTATAACATTCTAATCTTGAGGGTCACTCTATTTTCTAAACCTCTCTTTGGATGGGGTAAAAGAGATGAGAGTTCCCCCTTAAATTAGGGACCATAACCTTATATATATATATGAGTGTTGTGCATTTACAGTTTGACCACTCATCAAATTGCAAATACAACCTGGTATCTACACATTTAGTTCATAACAATATTTAAATACCCATTAGCCCAAATTAATTGATCACTTTAGTGAGTTTCCTTAATTGATAGAATTACACATTGATATAATATATGTGCCCACAAATAGATTTAATTAGATTTAAATCTAACATTCCCCCCAATAATTTCACTTAAATCGGTCTTTATTACAACCAAACCCCCCTTTATAATCTCGATCTATCCATCATCCTCACAAAATCCTCAAAACAAACGAAGCCATCCCCATCCAAATCCACCCCCTTGATCATCCTCCTACACTCCTCGACCCCACACTCCTCCTCCCCCAAAATTACGAAAATACCCCTCAGCTCCTCCGCCGAAATCTTCCCGTCCCCATCCGCGTCAAAAATCCTAAACGCCTCCCTAATCTCCTCGACTTGATCGGATCCGATCGCCCCGAGCTCCTCCAAGCTCACGCACCCGTCTCCGTCCCGATCGATCTCGTCGACCACGAGCGCGAGCTCCGACTCCGTCAGCGGGTCCGGTCCGAGCTGGCGGAGCACCGCCTCGAGCTCGCGGTTGCTGATCTTGCCGTCGCGGTCGAAGAGGGTCAGGATCGAGCTCGAAGAGGAGGAGGACGAAGATGTTCGAGATCCGTTGGAGATTGAGGAGGGCTGATTCTTCCTCTTCTTCGACTTCTTCGAGAAGAGGGAGGGAATGCTGATGATGTGCTTCATGATATATCTTGGGCTCTGAGAGGGAGAGGGGAGCGGTGGAGGTTTTAAAGGAGGAGGGAAGTTTCGAGGAAGCTGCAGTCGGGGAATTTTCGGCGTTGATTTCTTCCTGTCTCGCCAAGTGCTTAGCTTTCTTGATTTGATTTGTGGGGTTGGAGCATTGATAATGTCGTTTCTGTTTTTTTATTTTATGGTGATTGGACTTCGTAGGGGCTTTGGATACATTTTTTTAATGAGGCAAAGGGGTGGGAAGGGGTGGGTTGCGATGTTAACCGGCTAAAGTTGCTTATTTGGAAATATGGGTATTTGCAAAAATGGGTATTTGCAAAAATACCTCTTATATAATGGTATTTATAAAATAATCTTTCAAATTATCAACTTTGTTAAAAAGAAACTCTTATAATCAACAAATTATCAATCTGATGCTAAAAATTTAAATGCTTATAAAGGTCAAATATTTACACTGTCCAAGGAGACTTGCGGACTTCCAGCTCTGTGGAAAGCAAATAGGAAATTGCACAGCTACTTTCCCATAATCTAACAGAGAAAAACATCAACCTAGTTACCTGCAGCTCTAATTGATTTACAAGGAAGTCCAAAGTATCAGCTCATCAGCAAACTTCTCGGAGAACAACAACGGGCCACGTCACGCCAAAAGACAAAGGGACAGAGAAAAGAAAGAAAGCTACGTGCTCAACGCTACTGATGGCACTGCTTCCTATGAAGTTCCCTGATGAGCTTGGACAAAATAGCGCAAGTGCCGATTGTAGCATGGTCCAACTGTTTGTGGGGAAAAAATTTCCTTGGGTTTTTGGATATGGGTCGCTCGTATCTTTAATATTTTGAAGTTAATTACTAGTACCTAACATATGAAACTACTATTTAGTCTGTCGAATCTTAGAAGTTATTTCAAATTAGTACCGTAGTTATGCTATCGTTTGATTTGGGAGGAATATTTCCTTTATCTTAACATTTTTTGATGGGTTTAATTTCAAGTATACCCCACTGATTGAGTTACTTCAAACCAAAAATCGTTTATTTAGGACATGTTTGACAACTTGTCAAACTGATTTTGTGGCTTAGAAGCCACTACAGCATGTTTGGCAGCAGGCTTATTTTGGCTTATAAGCCTTAAAAAAAAGCTCACCTAATCTAGCTTATTTTTTGGTAGCTTATAAGCTATATATAGTTTGACTAAGTAAATACCAAGTTTGCCCATCAATATTTAAGATAATTCCAAAGTTTATTTAATGTTTAAATTTAGAGTCATATTTTTTATGGTCATTTTAATAACAGTGATGGATTATAATCCACCCATTTGCTAAACACTCTCTTGTTGAGAGCGACTTATGAATTATAAGCTAAGTGGATTATAAGTCAAGTTCCCAAACATGTCCTTACACTCGTTTAAACTGTTCTCTGAGCTTGCGGCCTGTTCAAATCCATTCCCGTGAACTTTTTTCTTTATGCTTTTTGGAATTCCTGGAAGAGAGAGAGTGGCCAATGGAAGATAGAAATACAATTCATCATGTGTTTTTAGCAACTAATCCGATCCAACTTAGCAATTTAGATGAAATAAGTAGGCTTGTTTGTTTCCATGCATATGGTGAGGATTTTGCAACCTTGCATTGAAAAATGGGACCCATGAGTTTTAAATCATGATTTTATCAAATATATATAATGTTTGGTTGATATTTTTCATGCAAGTGACTTAAGCCGATGCTTAGGTTGATTTCTCAGAAGAGCTAGGTATTAGCTCTCTAAGAAAATATAACAATATAATAGTTTAAGCCTACTTCCTCTAAATAATAATAATAATAATAATAATACTCAAATAGATTTCACTCATTATAACAATGAAATAGTATAAGCCTACTTCCTCTAAATAATAATAATAATAATAATAATAATAATACTCAAATAGATTTCACTAAATGAGTGTCAAATCAATCAATCTTTGGTCGACACATTATTTACTTTCTTGTTCTTTCCGAACACTACTCAAAATCGAAAAATAAAATATAGACCCTACATTTATGGGGTTTTCCATAATAAATAAAAAATAATAATAAAGCAAACAAACAACCCCCTAGGATAAATGTATAAAAAATATCAATCTCTAAAACTACACTATTTTCAATTAGATTTGTAATTTTAGACACATATTTATATATCCTTTACAACATTCATGTACAACTAAATAAAGTTTGGTTCGATTTTATCGCTCATGTTAATCCCTTTTAACATTCATTACGAACCTACAATATTTTGAATATGAGATTTTCAAAATCCTGAACAGGCATTAAAATTCTTGGAGATGCAATCCACAAGCAAAATAGAAACTTTTTTTGGAGGCAGTTTTTTTTTCGGGGGAGGGGGGGGGGGGGTACTAAAATGGAGGGCGGTGGTCGACGAGGGTTGTCTGGTTAGTGGAATTATGCAAACATTATTCCCTAAGGCAGGGGTCACCTATGAAATTTTTTTTAGGTAAAGGGTCACCTATGAGTTTGTCAGAGAAGTAAATCCCTAGTAGCAAAAATACTTTTGTTTCTCCGATTGTAAATTTGAATTTGAGCTTGATAAGACAGTGCTACATTGGAATAATCGATTGCCAGAACTCAGGCTAAAACGGAGGGATTTATTAGAAGAGATTTTGTAGTTGGTGGGGTCCATAATACTTAACAATTATTTTAAAAATTCTTCAAAAGCAAAAAAATATTATCTTATTACTTTAAAGTCATTTCATTCATTTGTTTTAGATAGTACAATTACTTATAATAACAACTAAAGGATTCTATTTTACATACAAAAGTAATCACAAGTGGGACCCACACTCAATAATTCAGATTTATCAATTTCTTTACAAACAAACAAAAATGTCCAGGTTCTTTCTTCAAAACCAACCTTTTCTTCTACTATCCTAAAAATTAAAATTTTAGATTGTTAATGATCCTTGGATTTATGACAACATACAAATCCAGTAGCCAAACAGCTCCAAAACCAATCAACTAAGAGCCAATGTTTGTCACTTATAGAAATCTATTGTTGTAACTATTAATCCTGGAAGGCAGTTCTTTTCTTGTGCTACCGAAGGCTTTCTCCAAAGAAATCCGATACATTTCACTTGGGTGTGAACTCTCATAGTGTCTTTTACCTTTCTAGTTTTTAGATAGTAGTTACTTTCTCATATCAAGCTTGAGCATTGGAGAAGTTCTGGCTGGAACCTCGCCCTTACCCTCTAACACTATTTCTGCGACCATGCCTATCGATTATTAGAGCAACAAGGACATAACCCCTTAACGCTGACTTCTCAACTTTGTGTCTTGTCCCCAGCTACATCAACACCAACATTGTATCGTTATCCTATCCAAATTTCGATGCTTGGATCTTGCTATATAGAACTCGTAACTACATGATAACTCCTTTTATAATTCTTGCGTTAACACTATTCGCTTGTAAATTTTTGTGAATAGAAACCGTCTTTAAAAGTAGATTATACAGAAATCACCTTTCATTTTCAATTTATATGTGAACTATCTTTAAAGGAGGTTTTTATTTCAATCAACTAAAAAATTTCATGAAAACCAAAAATATCCTTAAAAACTCACATTCAAGACACATGACTCACTCTGTTAATATCTAGATGTAGTTAGGATATAAGCCACGTACTTTAAACATGCAATTTTTAAGGTTATTTTTTTATATTTTTAGTGAAGATTTTGCTAGGAGGTGTTTAATTGGAACAAAAACCAACTTTAAAAGTGATTTACATATAAATTGAAAATGAAATGTGATTTCTGTGAAATGACTCTATCTTTCAGGTGGTTTTAGGAAAAAGCCCAACAATCTATCAAAATTATAACTTGCTTTTGGACGATATACCAGCTTTGGTTCTTGTTCATTTATAATTTGTGCTGCTTGGATCTGTGCATTGTTGCTTTCATCTTCAAACAATTTGGTCTTTGTGGGTGGCAATTGCCCGAGCTACGTCAATTCTATGTGGAAGGGTACCAGAGAGCTTGAATATGAAATTGTCATCGAAGCACAGTGATGAAAACATCTGATAGCGTGCTTGAAGTCGGATTCACATTTTCTTGCATTAGGCTGTAACATCCACTCAGTGTAAGACTACTCCCTTCGTTATAAATAATTAATACTTTTGAAGAAAATTTATGGACAACTTGCATTTTAGTTGAGTAATAATTGAGCATATGTTTCAAACATACTTGGCAAAAGGCAGTTCCTTTCCTTTTTTAAATTCAAATAGCACGTATATTTCCAACCTGTTAGAATATACTCGATCAAGGCGTGTAACATTTTCAATCATAACCTTAGTTCAAAATAATAATTAATTAGTTAATATGAATCTGGAGAATTTATCGAGCTTCTCAAAAAGAGAAAAAGCAGCGTACAGTCTGTACACAATACATTCCCAAAAAAGAAAGAAAAAAAAGGTTAAGGCACCTGAAGTACTGCTCGTACACTGTACACCGTCACTGTACAGGATTTGTATCTGTTTTCTTCAATCGTTATATATACATCAATGACAATTTTACATTGTAATTTTTAATACTGGTGATGCATTATCTACACGGAGTGATATGTATGTGTTTAATTATTCCAGTGTTTTTCAGTATCTGGAACAATTTTCTCTCCATACGGTTAGAACTAGAAATCAGAACACACAATTTTATAGAAAAACTGAAAAGAAAAGTCTACATAATTTCAATGTTTTGGTCTATAGTGTGAGTGATTAAGAAAAAAAACAAAAACAAAAACAAAATTATGTATCCTAATATATACATATATTCTCTTTGTCATATCTAGATATATTAGACCTGGAATGTCGAACTATCCAGCGGGAAATAAAATCATAAAATGTTTTTTGTACAGGAAATCATACAAAAAGGAGTGAAGCTTTATGTAGGGTTTGGGAGTGCAAATTTTATCAGAATATCCGCATACAACTGAATAGGTTATTTGACATCGCTAAATTCATCCTTGATTTATATTTGACGCTCAACTCTTCATAACTTTTTGAAAGAAAAAGCAGGCAAGATTTCCTACTTAGTGAAATATATTTTAAGTTACAACCTCAAATCTATTAAGTTAATACACCAGAACTTAGTTATTTCTTAACGTAAACAAGCCTGCAAATCTTCATATTTTTTAAGTTACACCCACCGAATTTATTAGGATGTAACAGGAAAATTTCGACTAGCTACAACGAAATCTATCCACGAGTGTTGTTTAAAAATTTGCACTTGATTTGAGGGTATAATTAGAAAATGAGGAATTTATGGCCTAGTATAAGCACAATATGGATGTTTTTATAGCAATGTGACTTGGAGAGATTGTTCCCTTATTTTTTTTATTTATCACCGTTAATTTTGCTTGATGTATTTACTTTTTCACATTTGATTTGATGAATGGGGCAGCTTTTAGGGGGAAATAAAAAAAATGACGGCCAGCCGTTTAACACATTCTCCGTTCTCCATATCATTCTCTATTCGGCCCGTCTAAAATTTTGGGGTGGGCCAGCCCAGCGTGACGAAATAATTCCACTGCATGCGTTCTTGTTGGGCTTTGTAAAGAAAGGACATAAATAACCTGTATCAGATTTAATACTTAATTAACTAAAAAAACAAAACATTAACCCAGAAAGCTCGAGTGAAGTAAAGACAGCGAGATGCCAGCGACCAGGGAAATGAAGAAAGAAATTTGAAATCTGGATCATTCATTCTCGAGCAATGGCGTCGGTGGCATTCGACTCTCGATCTCTTCAGCTGGGGCTCGCGGCAGCCCTCATCGTCATCGGTTGCTTCTACGCCGGCACTCTCTTCGGATCCAATCCCTCCTCCGTCGTCGTCAGAGCCCCCGTTGATCTCTCTTATTCTCTCCCCAATTCCTCCTTTAAAGGTGCGAAATCATCCCAATTTTGTATCGGAATGTGTTTGATTTAGTCTGTTGTCGTTTGATTTACTACGGGCTTAATGGCTGACTACTTGATTTGAGGTGTTTTTGGGTGAAATTTTCAATAAAATTCACAATGGGCTTGATGGGTTTTAAGATTTTGTTGATAAGTAGTTTATTTGAGGGATTTTTGGGTTCAAATTCACGAGGAAGTTGTTCTTAGGAGGAAAATCGTGGTCTTGGTGCAAGTGCTGTTTGTGCACGTTGCTTGCTGATGATATTGCTAGAAAAGGGATGCTTAAAGCTTTAATAATGAGCTTCGGAATGTGACCTTATAAGGGCTATTAGAAGAATTGTGGTGATTTTTTGTACTGATTGTCGAGTATTTGTGAAATTTAGGGGGATATTTATAAGATGACTGTAAAAATTGTTGGGAACCAAAAAGTAGGATCTCAAGCGCAAGATCAATGTAAGAGTAGGAATATGAAAATGCGGAATAAACACAACACTAACAAACACAATTGAACTATCAATATAACGTGGTTCGACCACAACTTGGGCCTCTGTCCGTCCGCAACCACGATTGATATCTTCCACTATATCAACAAGAAGAGAACAATACAACTCTCAACACTCAAATCTCACACAAAGCTTGAGACTCTAACAATGGGAACAATGGGAAAATACAATGGTTTGCCTCACTAGCTCCAAACCTACAACCCACTTGTGTAATCTCCTCCCAACTAAGAACAGAAGGACCCAAGTCTCCAAGATGATGTATAATCTTGACCAAATCAACTAAGAAGAGCTCTTCACAAACCATAGCTTTCTTCCCTCTTTCTCTTCTGCCTCTCACAAGACTCCACACATATGAGAATATGGAATGATCGACTCTTCTTCATAACACTTAAGCCCTTATATGACTTAAGTCCCAACCCAAACACCTATGGGTTGAACCAGCTTAGCCAAGCAGGGGCGGATCTAGAAAATTTATTCTATGGAGGGCAAGACCATAGGCATAAATATATGATCTCGTCAAACCAATTGGAACTAAAACGATGTAAAGCCTCATCTTTTGAAACGCTATATTCTAACTAATTTCCGAACTCATCAAACCAATTCGAACTAAAACGACGTAAAGTGTTGCCAAATTTTTTCTATGGAAAATTATGTTCTCGTGATTGATATGAACCTTTTTGCAAGTATACTCTCTGAATTTCATCTCGACAATTTGAATGATAGTCTAAGATTCTAGGCCTTTGTCCAGGATCTGTCGGTAGATTCTTTTAATTCAACTTGTAAACACTTTTTCTTCAAAGAAGGTAACGATTGAGAAACATATGGTTGCTCATCAGCGGACTTCCTTTTAAAATAGTTTTCCATGACTAGGATCTATAACACAAACAATAACATATATAATTAGATATGTTTCTATATATCTAAGCTAATAAGACAATCACTGAAATTAAAATTTGAATGTTAAAAAAATTAACAATTTAATGACATACATTTAAAATCTTAAATTGGATCATAATTTAACTATAGATAGTTGAACACTAAATAAGAAAAGAAAAGATGATAGAACTTACAATTTTCAAAGGATGTTAAGAGTTCTAAACACACTATTAGGCAAGTAATTCCTTGAATCTTGATTGTAGATGATTTTCGGAAGCTCTCAATCTCAACAATTTGTGCAGAGGCAAGAATAGATAGAGAACTTACAATTTTCAAAGCATGTTAAGAGTTCTAAACACAATATTAGGCAAGTAATTCCTTGAATCTTGATTGTAGACGATTTTCGGAAGCTCTCAATCTCAACAATTTGTGCAGAGGCAAGAATAGATAGATACAGGCCCAAATGCTACACAATTGCAATCAAATAGGTCAAAGAATTAATAAATTATACTTTTAAAATCCTTAACTTGGAGGATCATGAAAGCTTCCCTTAAAACACTAAATTATATGTAAAAACTCCAAAATTTACAACTAAAGAGAAGATTACTTACTGGAACTATGAATAGATGGGTAAATAATTAACAACCCCTCCTTTGGAGAAGCCTAAGTTAAGGAAAAAGGGGGGTTTCTGAAAATTTTCAACTTATTTCAATTTTAGGGCAAAAATTTATAACTTTTGCGGAGAACACCCTTACTTTTGCATAAACTTTTCAACAGAGAAGAATAGAGGAAGAAGACGAAGTGTAAAGGAATAATTTTGAGTTTTTTATTTGTCTCCTGTCCCAGGAAGAAGATGAGTGGTGGTTCGGTGATTATTTTCACGCGGAGAGAGAGGGGGCGGGGGAGGGAAGCTGAATAGTTTTTATTTTTTTGGATTTTGATCTAACCTGGGACTTGTGGGTGATGTGGCAAATTAAACAAATGGTGTTAGTGTTTATAGTTAAGATTGTGGGGGGAGATTTTTTTTTAATATAGAACTAAGTTTACAGGTCCAGTGGGGGCAGGTGACCCCATTGGCCCCATACTGTATCCGCCTCTGTAGCCAAGTATCCATACAGATTAACTAACGGAATGTTTGAGTCCACTCATAGGTATGGACCCAAACCCAATAAAAATTCCATGCTTCATTGGTTGGAAGTTGGAACATTGCCTAATCAAGATGTATGTAAATGAAAAAGGGAAAAAACGGTTGTAAGCTGTAACTATTTAGAAGATTGGCATGTACGGCAGTATGGTCAAATATAAGATAAGAAAGATTGCATCCATTCGAAGTTAGAGGTAATGTTAATTGATGGGAACAAGGAATAACCTTCAAAGATGTCTAGGGCATACGCATTAGTAGTACTAAAAATAGAATGAGTTAGTGTGAAAGTTAATGGAGCAACGAGTAATAAGGCTATATCAAAGAGACACTGGTTGACTCCATTAAAACCAAACATGAGTCGCATGATTTTTTTGGGTTAAATTAACAAAAAAAGGTCAATAACAAACTCAACTGCAGAAAAAGGATTTTTGTGGGCAAACCCAGAGATTTGGGATAAAGATTTTCTTCATGTCGTGTTATAGCTATGACTGAGTCAGGGTGCTTTCATCCGGTTATGTTCATTTAAATTTCAATTTGAATGCATAAGATCCATGTCGAGAAGCCTATCCGAGGCATAATGATGCCTTCGATTGCTGATCCTTTGTTTGCCATTGACAGAGGCAAGAGGGGGGAAGCTAGCCATCTATAGTGCTGCCTCCGACTGGTGATAATTGTTACATAGTGATCCCATATTCTGCATTTACATGTCCATTTTCCATCTTTGGAATTGATGGAGTGAGAAAGGGAAGGTGAAGGTAAAGTGAAGGAAAATAGAGGGCAGAGGTGCGTGGTTCATCAACCGAACTCAAGATAAGGGCATGTCAGGTGTGGTTGCATTCTGTAAGCTAGAGGAAAACGTGAAAGAAACAGCACTATAGATCTATTCTTCATAACACATGGGAGTTTTTATGAGGAATTTTCTCAGAATTTTTTATGTATATGTAACATAACTATTGTGAGGGATTCCCCAAGAAAATGTATCTATTGCATTGGATAGGTTAGTGTTGGTTTGCATGCATGTAGATCTCAATTGGCTTACGGGGTGGCCCACTTCCATTTAACTTACTAGATTGGTGATTTGTATCTTATTTCTCTTTTAATGTTCAAACCAAACACTATATTTTTGTCTGGGCCGCTCATGTTTGTGTGAAGTGTGGACCGAGTCATGTAGCAACTCTGTTTGGTCTTCATATACATTGATGTTATCATTTACATTAAACAACCGTGCACTGGGAATGTGCTACAGGACATATTATCTTGAATTGGTTTATGCTCTATTAGAAACTACAATATGGTACTTCCTCAAGGTCAGGTTCAACAGACAAGTGAGAGCCTAAAGATATTTTTCTATTTAGTATGAACTCTACACAGTTGAAATCTCATACCATGGAAATGGTTATACAATCAATTGACTCCTAATTTTGCTTTTGTGAACATGATTGTCACTGGCCTGTATGATAGAATAGCATGGGCAATCACTTGAAATAAACACATACTCTCATTTTATGAACTTTCTTATAATAAATAGAATATGATCCTCTTTTCTTTCTTATCATCATTAACTACATGAGTTACTACTAGTAAAATTGCTTTCTATTCAAGTAAGGGAAAAAAAGACGAAGGTAGGATTAGATATTTGTCTAGACTAATGTATTGCTTACATATTCATCTGTGTAAACTTACAATTATGTATATTTCCTCTCACCTATGTATGCACAGGTTTTCCTAGTGTTAGCGCATGTGTGCATCTATGTACGTGTATACAAGTGCGCACGCGTGCATGTGCCTGTGTTTTTTTGGGTGTGTTGTGGGGGAGGGTGGGGGTCAGTGGATAACAGTATACATGCATGCCTAAATGGTTGAATGCTCATCTTTGGCAGTGAGCATAATTGTAACATCTCTTCAGCTTTTTACTAATTAAAATATTGAGAATGCTTTTCCAATACAAATGACTTCACTGGTTGATCTGTTCTGTTGGTCTGTTGGGGCCATGTGGGTGGGGGAAGCATTTTTCTCATAAAATTCTGATATGGAACTTGTCCAAATATATAATAATGTTGGTTTCAGTGTAGTCCTTTGATCTTATGCAACTTTTGTTTGTTGCAGGTAAATCAGGATTCAGAAATAGAGTCGCTCTTACGTTTAGGTCAAAGTCAATTACCATACCGGAAAGTGGGATGAACGTGTGCCCTCTAGAATTCAACGAATACATCCCTTGCCATAATCTGTCATATGTAAGAAACTTGCTTAAAAGTTCCAAAATTTCCAAAAATGAAGAACTTGAAAGCCATTGCCCGCCTGTGGAGAAGCGCTTGTTTTGCTTGGTGCCCCCACCCGTTGACTATAAGATACCAATTAAATGGCCAACTAGCAGGGATTATGTTTGGCGAAGTAATGTGAATCATTCCCATCTTGCTGAAGTCAAAGGAGGTCAAAACTGGGTGCATGAAAAGGGTAAACTATGGTGGTTCCCTGGAGGTGGTACTCATTTTAAGCATGGAGCTTCTGAGTACATAGAAAGGTAACTCCATTAAACACATAATCTTTTTTAAAGAGTTGTCCACAACAAATATTTAGTTTATCCGAAAACACTCTAAATCATATAGCCATTAGTTCAGGAGACCTAATGTGATCATGCCTAAAGTCTCCTAGACACAAAGTCTTGATTTCAACCTAAACTTCATCGTTGCTAGATCTCTCGTGACCATGAGAATATCTCTCTTTACTTTCTTACTCCATCTAGTATGATTGATGGGGAGCGGCGTGAGGGCTTCGATCTGGAGGTGAGTAATCGTTGACGACTTGGTATAATGGGGATAAATTCCATGACGAAGAAAGCTACCAAGATAAACAGTACGTGGGTACTATTCACGGTTGAACAAGATAAACAGTACGTGGGTACTGTTCACGGTTGAACAATAGTTTTTTTATAAAATTTTTATGCAGAGGTGTTTTGATTTGTTGGATGGTAGAGATTCTTTTGGAGAGGAAATGAGTGGTGGATGATTGAGAATGATAATTGAAAGAGAATTTTAATAGGTACTAGGCATCACACCTAGGGGCCTCATTCCTAAGGGCTTCACACCCCAAAGACATTTCGCATGCCAATAAGCAATTCACATGCTCAAGATCAAACTAAATTGTTTCTATTCATCAATATCTATTTTTCATGTATGATTACATCTCTTATTTATAGGAAAAGAAAGCAACTAAACACTTAAGAAAGTAAATAAAAATCCTAATAAAATTAAAACCTAACAAAACTAAAAGATGCAATCAAATAAAATCCTAGCTAAAAAAGAAAGAGATTTCAAATCAAATCCTAAAGAAATCCTAACTAAAAAAAGATTACATAGAATCAAAATAAATATTACTAAAATTAAAATTATTCTAATAGATTTTAAAATCTTTTGATAGACGATCCATGATTGTCCTGCATCAAATCTCCTATTGTTAGAGAAAACTCGACCTCGAGTTTTATAATGGGAGAATGTAATATTTAACTTGATTGGTGAGAAGAATTCTGTTGTAGATTACAAGATTTTCAAGATGAGCTGTAAAATACGATATTGAGTTGGTGGTGGAGGGTCTGGAATAACGAACTCAATAACCATATTATCTTGAAATTTGCACTGCATATCGATTATAAGTTCGGATTCTAGGCTTTATTTGACCTCTGGGTTTGATTCAAGCTTGAGCGTTAGATCGACCTGCTGCTTTGTTTTTTGTTCCAACTCTTGTTTAAGCTTGGGCTCTAGATCTATCTTTTGATTTGCTTCTTCCGGCTGTAGTTCAGGCTCGCACTCTGGATTGATTGTATGATCTACATCTGTTTCTGGCTCACACTCAGGCTCGAGCTTTGGTTCTTAATTAAATTTTTGATCTTGCTCTGCTTTCTCATTTGACTCAAGTTGAGGCGTCGGATCTAAAATGAAATCAAATTTTGATCGAAGTTTCACATCTGGTCAGAGTTGAGGAATTTGTGTTGGTTTTGCTTCAGAATTTAAAGAGAAATAATATCTTCTAGATGGTGGACTGTAGTATCTTCTCTCCAAAAGAGCTTTCATGGTTATCCATGAACGAATTTTGAATGATAATAGTTTCCATACCACTAATATTTTGCCTCTCCCTTTAGTCTACACTCAACATATAAATACATTTCCAGTTCTGACATATCATAGGTAAAAAATATATCTTCTGTATTGAAAATCCAAACATCAAATTCATAAGACTCGTTATATCCATCAAATCCATAAAAGTAGGCTAGAGTACCAAATTTAAGTGGATTAAAATCATACCCTTGTGAAGGAAGTAGTTGTATGTAACCCTTGATAACTGCGGACCTTTCGTCTTTGATACCAAATGATGAGGACCGGCGTGAGGGCTTCGATCCGGAGGCGAGTAATCGTCGACAACTTGGCATAATGGGGATACATTCCATGACGAAGAAGAAGGCTACCAAGATGAACAGTACTTGGATACTGTTCACGGTTGAACAATGATTTTTAAAAATTTTTTTATGTGGAGGTGTTTTGACTTGTTGGATGGTGAGGATTCTTTTGGAGGGGAAATAAGTGGTGGATGCTTGAGAATGATAACTGAAAGAGAATTTTAATAGGTACTAGGCATCACACCTAGGAGCCTCACACCCAAGGGCTTCACACTCCAAAGACATTTCACATGCTCAAGATCAAACTCAATTTTTTCTATTCATCAATGTCTATTCTTCATGGAGGATAACATATTATTTATAGGAAAAGAAAACAACTAAACACTTAAGGAAATAAATAAAAATCCTAATAAAATCAAAACCTAACAAAACTAAAAGATGCAATCAAATAAAATCCTAGCTAAAATAGAAAGAGATTTCAAAATCAAATCCCAAAGAAATCCTAACTAAAATAAAAAATTATATGGAATCAAATAAAATCCTACCAAAAAAGAAAAGATTCTAATAAATCTTAATTGCATTACATGAAGGGTCCACGATTATCCTGCATCAAATCTCCTCTTATTTGAAAAAACTCGACCTCGAGTTTTATAGTGAGCGAGTGTAATGTTTGACTTGATTGGTGAGAAGAATTCCATTATAGATTGTAAGATCTTCATGGTGAGCTGTAAAACCCAATATTGAGTTGGCGGTGGAAGGTCTGGAATAACGAACTCAATAATCATATTATCTTGGACTGGGAGTTTGCACGGCATATCGGTCTTAAGTTCGGGTTCTAGGCTTGACTTGAGCTTTGTCTTTAATTCAAGCTCAAGCATAAGATCTACTTGCTGCTCTGGTTTTGGTTCGAACTCTTGTTTAAGCTTGCGCTCTGGATCTAACTTCTGACTTGCTTCTTCTGGCTTTCGTTCAGGTCGCACTCTGGATTGATCTTTTGATCTACATCTAATTCTGGCTTACGCTTAAACTCGGGCTTTTGTTCTTGTTTCTTAAGAAGTCCTTGCAACTTTTTGCTAAGTGGAAAAATATTTTCTCCATGTATGGGCCTTTCCATGCTGAGGCTGAGGATTTGCTTGAACTTTTTCTGATACCAAGTTGAGGTTTCGGATCTGGATTGAAATTAAATTTTGATTGAAGATCTACATCTGGCCAGGGTTAGAATTTGTGTTGGTTTTGTTTCAGAATTTGAAGAGAAGCAATATCTTCTAGATGGTGGACTATAGTACCTTCTCTCCAAAAGAGCTTTCATAGTTATCCACGAATGAATATTTGAATGATAGTAGTTTCTATACCACCAATATTTTGGCTCTCTCTTTAGCCTACACTCAGCATATAAATACATTTCTAGTTCTGACATATCATAGATAGAAAATATATCTTCTATATTGAAAATCCAGACATCAAAATCATAGGACTCCTCATATCCAGCAAATCTATAAAAGTACCAAATTTAAGCAAATTAAAATCATACTCTTGTGAAGGAGCTAGTGGTATTTTATCCCTGATAACTGTGGACCTTTTGTCTTTGATACCAATTGATGGAGAGAAGCGTGAAGGCTTCGATCTAGTGGCAAGAATTTGTCGACGGACGCTATTCATTCGTGAACAGTAGCCTATTTTTTGGGGGTTTGTGGTTGAGATCGGATGGCTAGGATTAAAAGTGGAGAAATTTTAGATAAATAAATAGGCCTCATACCTAGGGGCTTCACACCCAAGGGCTTCACACTTTAAACACAAGGCAGATCACATACCAAAAAACACCTCACATACTCGAGAGAATTCTCAATTTTTTTATTCATCAATGTCTATTCCTCATGGAGGATTACATGTTTTATTTATATGAAAAGAAAACAACTAAACACTTAAGGAAGTAAGTAAAAAGCCTAATCAAATCAGAATCTAACAAAACTAAGAGATGCAATCAAATAAAATCCTAGAAAATAGAAAGAGATTTCAAAATCAAATCGTAAAGAAATCCTAACTAAAATAAAAGATTACATGGAATCAAATAAAATCCTACCAAAAAAGGAAAGATTTCAATAAATCCTAATCGAATTACATAGAGGGTCCACGATTGTCCTATACCACTTCCTTCTTTTATTTGGAAGGACATTGTGGCATACATGCTTCCAAGAGATACATACATTAAATGATAAAATCTGCATCTACGATAAATTAAACACAACTCAAACTGTCTCAATGATAAATCATGGATTACTGGTTTCACTGGTGACTGCTCTGTTAGGTTGGGATTCTTGGGATTATATCAGGTTGGTAAGGGATGGATCCTAAATTATGATAACCCATAAACATCTTCATTGTAGTTTATTTTCATTCAAATAATCTATATTACTGAACATGGCTAGATATTTAATAACCTTTTCACATCGGTCACAGCTAGCCTGTATCCAGCGTGTCTGATGCATGCTATATCTAACTCAGTAACACAATAAGCCATGTACCCAAAATGTTTTCAGGTATTTGTTTATTTTATGGGACTTCTAGTGATGTTCCTCTTTCTGAAGTTTTCACCATTTGTGTAAAATTACTGTGCCTTCTACTGATGTTCCTATTAGTGAGTGTTCAATGATTTACTTTTTTTAGAATGTCCATTTTTCTGCCTTTATTGTGAGACTGATAGCTTTTTTTTCCCTAATATGTAAAATGTCTACTTGTCAAATCAGGGTTTAATTCCACGTGCAAAGCTTCTCGTAGCAACTGGTGCAACGTTCTTTTTGGGATTTTGGCCTCTGATCTTGATCACAGTTGCATCCTTTGCGTCTCTCTACTTGGTAAGCTACACATTCCTTTTAATATATATATATATATATATATATATATATATATAGGGGCCGATTCAAATGAGAACCCAATAAAAGGTGAGAACTAAGAACTAAATACCCACCATCCAGATTTAAAAAACAAGGGCTGAGATTCCCCTAAATTCGA
>JBAKGM010000081.1:6168734-6217397 GCA_037177215.1 Asparagus racemosus | reverse complement strand
ATAATTTTATTTTTTTATTTTATTTTTTTATTTTTTTTTGAGACCATGTTGTTCAAAAAAAACATGTGGCCGCTCAAGGGCTAGTCACTTCAGTTAAACAGCTGCCTAGGAAGCCCCAACTCCTCCCAAGCCTCCGGACATGTACCCTGTTAGCCTTTTCGAAAACAATGCTCTGAGAATGCTTATATATGATAAGTAAATCAAGCTTTTGAATGCCTTTTCGAACACAATGCTCTGAGAATGCTTATATATGATAAGTAAATCAAGCTTATTAATTTCTAGAAGTTAGTAAATATAATTTAAAATTCTAAACTGAAAGCATAGAATTCCTGTAACTGACCACAAAATTTGTCCCAAAATTCTTGACACTAAATTAAGGCCTTTTCAATTTAAATGAATAATTTTATGAAGAGGTTAAATCAAAATCTGAACAGGATTGAAAAGAAAAGCGTTCATCAGTTTCAAATAAATAGAGATTCCCCGAAATGATGAGCCTGAAAGGCAAACTTCACTGTCAGGCTAAAAAGGTATTGTTTGAAATTAGTATTCATCTTAATAGATAAATGGTAGTAACTTGGTTGTTAGATTTGGATATGATAGTCTGCCAAGCAGAACTTGGTGCCAAACAACAACAAATCCATTGTACACATATGTCAAATTAGACTTTAATCCTCCATGATGTTAGTCCTTTATAAGTTATAACCATGATGTTAGTACTTATATTTCCGCTGCCATTAAGTGGCAATGACAGTCTCCTCGGTGGAGATGCTCAAGAGTAAAGATATGACCTTTTGGTAATCTGCACGATTCCTAATTCATTTCCTCAGCAAAAAATGTCCGCCTATTCTCTAAGTTTGGACATCTTTTTCCCTTATTTTCCCTTTTATCTTTAAATTGTGAGGTAATGCTTACTGCTTAATTGATCCTTCTGTTGCAAGATCAATTTTTTTAGTATTTTGAAACTATCATCATACCTTATGGACATGAATCGTTAAACCCACTAGTCGTTCCCATCTCTAGTAACTCTCATGCACATGATCTAAGCAATAGAAACCCATCATATGATGATTACAACCTCTACAACAATAAAGCCTTTATCCCAAGTTTTTCGGAGTTCCTACCCAAATCCTAAAGTTCAGTTCAGGGTCATCTCCTCCATTAAGCTAACAACTACCCAAAAGGAAATAATCGTCTCAGCTTCACAAATTTCTTATCTTGCATATGTTGGAAAACCCCAAAAAAAAAAACAACTACAACAACTCAGCATCACACCATTATTAACATTTCAAGAAAATGAAAGCTCTCACCAAAATTCAATCACAAGTATTCACATTTAAGAGAAACTTCCAACATCAAAGCACATCATTGTAAACAAATCCCCACAGTTCATAATCGACTGGAATCAAAATAAAAAATTATACAATTAAAGAACGACATAAACGAAGTAAAATTACCATTTTGGGAAGTTCTCGAAGAGGCGATAAATCTCTGCCTTCTCGCGCCTCCAACTCGTCGGAGAGTAGGATAAGCCGGCCATCGCCGGCGAAGGATTAGAGAGGGGTTGTGTGAACCGGCGAGGACTGGGAATTTGGAGGATAAGATCGCCGTATTTTCCATTTAGAGAAAAATTCGAGGTCTAAACCCTAAAAAAAGAGAGCAGAGATTTTGGTGGAGGGTTTTAGGAGGGGGTAGAGAGAAAAGAGAGGAGAAAGAGGGAAGACTTGAAGAGAGACAGTTGGGAGGTTGAAGCTTTTGATGGAGATGATAAAACGGCACGGACTTTTTAGGGATACTGATTTTTTGGGCCCATAGACCTCAATCTCGGCCCATGGGTTCAATTTCATGTTTGTAAGTAGTTATTGCTTAATTGCACTTAAATACCCTATAGTTTCACCTACTTCGCACATATGTACCCCGGGTGTATTTGGTTGAATTTAAATACCCTAAAGT
This sequence comes from Asparagus racemosus, assembly GCA_037177215.1. Classification (NCBI taxonomy): domain Eukaryota; kingdom Viridiplantae; phylum Streptophyta; class Magnoliopsida; order Asparagales; family Asparagaceae; genus Asparagus; species Asparagus racemosus. Next base: position 6,215,447 of record JBAKGM010000081.1, on the reverse strand, counting down.
ATCAAAAAGTTGCACTTTAGTACTCTCAGTTAATAAAACTTGAGAATTTTCTCTTAAAAATTCTCCTGCGACGCTCACCGGCTAATTTTAGAATAATTCAACTCTTATTATTTGTTAAATTTACCGTGAGACCTCTAAAAAGCCTATTTTAGAATAGGATTAGGGTAAGTTTAAAATAGGATTTTGATAGTTTAATAGTAGATTTAACAATAGATAAGGGTTAAAATATTCTAATATTTAAGTGCAACCAAATACATTTGGCGGTATATATGTCTGAAGTAGGTGAAACTACAGGGTATTAAGTGCAATTATTTATCTATACCTCCTTCAGTACAGTGGCTTAAGCGTAACCCCCTTCAGCTTATTTATCAGCAAAACGACTTACATTTTCTTACTTGGGTCCGCTAATTTGGTGATATTATATTCATTTTTTTTAAATTAATGCAAAGGAACTGCAATATAGTTGCAGTCAATTTGATAGCAGTAGTGCACAAGTTTTTCTACAAAACAGAAACCCAATTACATTACCGACTATCCCGATGCTAGCTGAATATTGGAAATACAAATTTGAGTGCATGTTGTTGTTTCAAAAAAAAAATTAGAATAATCATTCAATTTGTTGTTATTTACATACAAAATTATATATGATGCAATCTAATTAGTAATATTCAATTTGAAATTTCCCACGTTTCATTCCATATATAAAAATGTACGATGCATCCAAATATTCACGTTGTGTGGAGCTCAGAAGTTGGGAACATAAGAAACGTAATTAAAATTAAAATAAATGAAAACTGTGCAATGCCGTGTAGCTTTCATAGCTCAGTTGGTTAGAGCACCCGTTTAGTAAGCGGGAGGTCTTGAGTTCAACTCTCAATGAAAGCATTTAAATAACGCCTTCAATTTTTGGGAGATAATTTTCCCAGAGTACACATAATGCAAATATCATTTAAAAGTAATCCCCTTTACCGTAACGTGCATGATGTGTTTTATTCAGTCGGGATTTAAATTATCCTCGCGGTGGGTGAGCAAAGTAGTTATCCTACGCTCTTCCAATAATTTAGCAATTAAACTGTTACAGCAAAATTTCTCCTCAAAATCTACAGCTGAAAGAAACTTAAAAAAGCTTAAAAAAGCTTTGGAGCTAAAAGAGATAACATGTACATGATACATTGTACTCGGCAAGACGTTACAAGCTATCTAACAACAGGATACAGATCATGGAGATGGTTTTCTGCTTCTTTTTCTTGCAGTTTTAGCCAGAGCATCATATATCAACTTCTTGCGCTTCATAACGTCATCTACCTCATTAGCCTGATTTTTTGCTTTGGTAACAGAATTTTTGGCTTGATTCTCCAGCGCACTTTTCACGAAGAACTTGAGTCTCCATAGCGTGATTTCATTCTGCAGCGAAACAAATTGGAAGTTTTAATCAGCTTAGAGAAGAAAAACTCCGACGTTGTGAAAAGGGTAACTTTATGTTTTAACATGCTCGAGGTTGGGCGTCATTTTCATTGGATGATACTCAATTCAGACAATGGTGTCTTTTTTGAATTACGCCTTAGCTGGTGAGACTTGGACCTAGGTTGCCCGGGTATCATCATATTAAAGTCTCTTCCACTGCGCTAAAACTTCAAGTTGTGGTGATGGTTGAAGGTTATAATTTTATGCTCTAACAAGTAAATTGCAGAAATCCAACAATACTGTGAAGGCCTGAAAAAACTCAATCCCAGTAGACTTGTTTTACAGTAATTGAGAAAGGAAATAAGGGAATGAGTAATCGTTTATAAAGAATGCATTAACTTGCAAGTAAGATAATTTTTATTAACTTAAAAAGCAGAAATATCCCAGTGAGTACTTGCTTTGAAATAGGAAAAAATGCCAATGTCACCCGTATCCAAAGACAAAAGACCTTTTCTGATTTGAAAAGCCATATGCTAGAGAGTAGATGGCATTAGGATACACATATGGATTATGGATTACATGTAATTCATGGTACCAATATTAAGTTTGAAATGCAGTCTTTCACTCAAATACCATTCTCTACTCTAACGGTACTACTGCTAGCTTTTAAACACTAATGCCAATATGTTATTTTTAATTCAGATTGATAGGATTTAACAGATGATTCTTAAAATTTTCAATCCTTATACAGCTATTTAAAATGCTCAAATTGCTTTAACAATAATTTAACTTGGTACTTGTCACTGTCCAGTTATGTAAAGGCAGGGTAAAACATGAGCAAAAGTTTATGAAAGTTGAAGGTGTTCCAGGAAAACAAAAAGGTATGAACACATTTGTCCTATTAAATAAAGTTGGTGATGACATGCTTGTCCTTCAGATTTCATTCATTCATAAGCAATAAGATAAAAAGTTTGACATCAAGGGAGAGTGAACAACCTGAGCGTCAATGTCGATGTCCACCTCTTCAGTTGCGTCTTGGAAATTTGGATTCTCTTGAGCAATAATCTCTAGTGCCTTGAAAAGATATTCAGGACATAAAGAGGCAATCCCTGAACTAAGTTTCCTTTTCTCCTCTGTAGTCATTTTCCTATTGAAACATTTTCATGGTTAGTCATCCATAATCTCTATCATGAATCTACCTTTTTCTTTTCTTTCTTTTTTTCTCAAGGAGTTTAAACTAAATAAATCCATGCTAAATGACGGCAAGCAATGTGCTGGACAGAACTGCTTAACAAAGGAAACATGTGCTTCATACAGTGTGTATGAATAAGCCATTTAGACAGCTTACTGCGAGATGATCAATAAGTATCGCAGCTTCAAGTTGACAAGGATAGAGCTAACAATGTACACCCGAGTACAATCAAAGAAAATGTTCGTGGTCCTTTTTCTCAATAAAAAATAACAAGCATACCACAATATGGAAATATTCAAAATTATAAGATTGTTTAGGAACAGTAATTAAATGAAATATAAAAATTTTATTTATTTATTTATTTTCGACGAATTGAGTACACTAATTTAGATCGGAACACCATCAACACTCCCGTTAGAATAAGAACAGCAGTGAGCTGCTGCTGAAAGTAAGAGTTTACATCTTATCATGCTGACTGTGTACAACAGAAGCTAATCTTACTTTCAGAATCAAATAGAAGATAAAAGAATTTATAATATATGCAGACAGGAAGAGGAAATATTACAAACTATTTTCCCTTTTCAGGCGAACTACGGAATTTTTAAACAAAGTAACACAAATATTATCAGTTAGCTTTAATCCAATCTTAATAATTAAATAAAATTTTAGTAAATATGTTTCTTGTTTACATCTTACAACATATCAGCCCATCACAGATTATAGTAAACGAAGGATCACCTCAAAGGAGAGGCCTGACTTAGTGGTACAGGGATGATAGTGGTAGATGAAAATTCCTGGTTCAAGACCTATAACTAGCAAAGAGGATTGGACAAAAAAGAAAAGGCCAAATCAACATGGAACGAAATTAGTATTAAATTTTAAGATTTTATGATTGTAGTTGACATATGCATGAAGGTAGCAAATTGGAACAAACTTCATTGGAAAAATACCTGCAGCTTTGTATCACCGACTCTCTAAGTTCCTCCAGATGCAAATTTAGCTGGTTAAGCTGTAACAATCAGGTAAGCAAGTGTGAATACTCCGCATGGGAATTCAGCTAGTTAAGCTGAAGCAGTCAGGTAAACAAGTGTCAACACACTTATTTAAGCTTTAAGGCCTAGACCAGACTATCTAGCTCAACCAGTTCGATTAAGCAACTACTTTGACTTGGTTTAGTTGTGACCAAGATGAAGATCATCACCAAGATAGGTCACACCTTTGACAAAGATTTTAAATACATGGTAAGCAATTTGAATTCAAATGCTCCATGCATTAAAAAAATAGTACTTTAAGAAATTTAGGCTCTGTTTGGTTTGAAGGGAAATGAAAGAAAAGAAAAGAAAATGAAAACAGGTTTTTCATAGTTTGGTTGGGTAGAAAGATAAAAAGAAAATGGAAAATGAAAATCGAGAGGAAAAAATCCATTATAATTTTCGTTCTGGTTTTCATCGTCCGGACCCATGAAAATGAAGGAAAAAACGTCGGGCCACTGCTGGAGGCTGCTCCTCCTCTAGCACCAAAAGGCACTCCCCCGTCCCATTTTGATTACATGTGGGCCCAAGGATAAATTTAGATCAAAGCTCAGTTTCTATTTCATGTGGGCCCAAGTCAACTAAATAATAATAACAAATTGAATGAGCTGAAGGTTTAGGCCCCTTGAACTTTGGAGTTATGCAGTTAAACCGCAAATTTATTTAATTCCAAAAAACCCCAGAACTTTGAGAGATTTTGCACATCACGCCCCTAACTTCTTTTGTTCTACAAATCCTTTGAAGATTTTTCACTTTAACCCCAAGTGACACCATTAAGTCTTATATTTCACGAATCATGTCATGATAAGGACTAAAATAGTTAAGGGGGTTATCTACAAATCTCCTCAAAATTCACCTCAAAATTCAGGAGGTTTTTCGAAATTAACCTGAAAAACTCCGCAAAGAGATAGAATCTTATATATAGAAGAGAAGAAAGTTTTAAACGTATCTGAATATATTTCACTTTCCTTCCAATTCTCTTCACAATTTTCTAGCTAACCAAACAACAAAAGAAATCTTATTTTCCTTTCTTTTTCTTTTCCTTTCTTTTCTCTTTCTTTTTCCCTTTCTTTTCTGTGTCTTTCCCTCATACCAAGCACAGCCTTAATAATTTTAACTTACAATGGAAGGTACAGTAATTATTGCTTTAACTACAAAAATGAAGAATGTGAGGAAATGTACAACCTCATTATTTGTATCTCTAGCCAATTTTGCAATAGCAGCCTCTTGAGCACTCTGCATAGTTGTTAGTGCCTGTGCCTCCTCATCTTTTTGTCTTTCTTCCTGTTACATGATATATTATAGTGCTTGCATGGATGGATACTGAAAACAAATAAGACAGTATTCAAAGAAACTACAGACTAAAGTTGTTCAGAGTTTTAAGTGGTCCTGGAGAGATTGAGCAGACGGCAGACTAGAGCAGGTACTGATCCTTGCCATGGATAAATCCCAAAATTACACTGATGAAGTGACTTACAGCATCAACGACTTTATGTATCAGTTGCAGCCATTTCTCTTCAAATCTTTCCAGCAGAGTTCTTGCCATCACATGAATATCACTCTTATCATCATCATTGTAAGTCATGGCATTCGTGAAAACTAATCTCACATCAGCATATATTTCTCTGACATTTCTATATACATTGGCCTCCATCTGTTTCCGGATTGTAGAGAAGTCCATGGGCTTCTTAACGATCTAGCGTCCATGAATACGCAAAAGAAGAAGGCTCATGGTTATGTTTAGTTCGTAAAATGAGGATTCCTAACAAATCATGTCACTTCAAAGCTGAAAGCTGAACATTAATAATATTAGAGGTCATAGCTTTACCTATCTTAGCATATGTTGATAAATTTCATTATGCTTGTATAATAATGATGCCTAAATTATAATACCTATTCCAATTTCTAGCATCTAATATTATTCATATGCTACCTCCAATTTTCAGGAAACCACCATTTAATCATGTTCTGACGTCAAATATAGGAAAACATATCATGTGATAGCAATATTTTTATGAGGACCCATTATGATATTAAATAGCCTTCATAAAAACTACTAGTTACTCATAGAAGCTATCCAGGTTGCAAACCACCTAAAGTTTTGAGGTAGAAAGACCAGACTAACTTTCGTACAGAGTGATCATGTGACGTGACTTGCAAAAATGGAAAGCAATATTTTTTAATTAAACCAAATACAAACTAGATAAAGTGGATAGTACTGTCTCGAATATTGATAAAAGAATCTTAGTCAGTTAGCGGTTAACCCCTTGGGTACACATGATTAACTTTCTGGCCAACAAGGTAACATTCTACCAGCACCAGCCACTTGCTACCTTAGTTTCATCATGGTAAAGACCTCTATTGCTATAATTCACTCATTTCAACAACAAATCTAACCCCAAAAGGATAAAAAAAATAACTGATTGTACAAATTTAATAAATTTATGAGCTTTTCTAGCTATTCATACTGATTCCACTTGACTAAGCACATATTTAGATGATGATAATGGTGATGAACTTTTTCCCTATAGAGCTTGACATAGCTTGTCTAACCAGTGCATTGAAGGTCTCAAAACCATCTTTCCTGAGCAAGGAAAAATATAATCATCAATGTATCACTATCCAGTATTAGTAATGGCCTAAGTTACCCCGACATCTCATCTGGGCAACAGTACAGTGTCTGACTCCAACCCTTCTTAAACACTTTTTATACATTTCTTCAGATGTGTACTCAATTATTTTATACATGTTTTAGCTTAAAACACTCGCCATATACTTTTGGATGCATATATTACACTTCATATCCACAGCCTGCAACTAGCCAGTCATGGGTTGGAATCGTTTCAGTCCCATACCCAATTCAGACCCATTTATGAATTGCAGGATATGCTATCAGAGTTGTCGAATTGTGTTTAATAATATTCGAACCGTGAACTGAAACACATATTATATTCTTCTCTAGTTTAATTTCACAATGCATCATCGCACGATTTACAATGAAATTCTAGCAGCTGATGCCAGAAACATTACCTCATAGTAATCATGAAGACCAAGAGCCTCAACATCTACAGGGTCCAAAAATGGCCAAGCCCATTTGTGGGTTGAAAGCTGGAAATATATAGACTTTGTGAATAACAAACATAAAATATAACTTAGAGAAAAAAATATAGAAGAACGGAAAGTACAGCGCTCATTAAACATCCTGCTTGAAGATTTTCAAGAAAACAAGAGCATTAAGATGTAGTAAACCAAGAAAATTGTAATTTGATAAAGTGAAAGGAACCTCTTTCAGTTTTAAAACAAAGCAAAAATGTAGTTGTGAATATAAGCTGTCACATTTTCATGAACAAATACACAAAAGTAATAAAATAAGAAAACGTCCCAATATGCTCAAGGTAGATAAGGCTAAAACAATGAGGTGTTTTCTGTAGGAATTTACCATAAATTTTTTTTTAAAAAAACTAATAAATATCATCTAAGTCAAACTAACAAATATTGAAGTAACAAGAAAAACATTATTTTTCTAGTATCCACGAATATAAATACACTTTCTTCGCAATTTTTTTATTATTGTGGTGAAATTCAGCTAGATCATGCTTGCATTGCTAAACAGTCAACTTTGATAAACGAAAAAGTTTAGACACAAATATGAAACTGGATATCTATTACGAATCATATCCATTGAAATGCATAACTTTAGATTGATAAACAATCAAAGGTCTCATCTTACATTCTTCAGTATTGTGCCAAACTGACGCATCACTTCTTGCATCCTCTTTGAGCAAACGACTTCATTTTGACCCCCATCAGCCCTATCCTTCAAACTCGAAGAATTCCCTTTCAAATTATTAGGTTGCTTCTTCTTGTTGTAGAAATCAGAAACCTCTTTCACGCTTTGCTCCAACTGAACATGAATTCATTGAAGTAAATCAACCTAGGTTAGATCTTTTGGCTGAATTGATCACAAAATTCGCATCATCTTTTTGGGTTTTCTAGATATTGGTCGCTTAAGTCTTTCTTATTTTTAGATTAGTCCCTCATATTAGTGAACTTGCTATTTAGTCTTCGATTCATATAAGTTATTCCAAATTAGTCCCCTGGTAAATTATCATGTGAATTGGGAGGAGTTTTCCTCTTTGTTTCATAGAAATCAGAGACCTCTTTCACCCTTTACTACAGCTGAACATGAATTCATTAAAAACAGCCTAGATTAATTCTGTTTTTCCGAATTGATCACAAATTTCGCATAAAATTTTTTTGGGTTTTATTAGATATTCGTCCCTTAAATTGTTTCTTACTTTTAAATTGGCTAAAATACCAGATTTGCCTAAATAGTGACACCCCTTTACCAGTTTGGCCTAAAAAGTGACGCGGGCGACACTTTGAACTAAAAAGTGACAAATCAGCGACAAATAAGCCTTTCTAGTCACCGGAAGCAATTTTTAAGCAAGAAACTTAAGAGCTTTTTTATATATGCCCTTCAATTTCTCATATTTTCTGATTTAACCCCTCAAGTTTTAAATTTTGTAAAAAAAACTCCTGTCTCCCTCCCTTCCCACCATCTTTTCCCTCATCCTTCCGTCATCTCTTCCATTCTTTTCTCCTCCCAATCGTCACCATTCTCTCTCCTTTCTTTCACATATCCTCACCCTTAAGGAGATTGGTTTTTTAATGATTGGAGGGTGAAGGAGGAGTAGCAAGCAAGGAGGAAGAGAGATTGCAAGAAAAGAAGAGAAGAGTGAGGTTAGGATTGTGGTGAAATGTTTATTGTTGGGTATTGGGAGTGGGTGAAGCAAGTAGAGAGAGAGAGAGAGAGGAGGAGATGGAAGAGGGAATGGGAGAGAGGAGAAGATGTTGGGGATTTGGAGTAAAAGAGATTGGAGGAGATGAAGGAAATGAGAAAGTAAGAGTGATGATCCATAAAATGAGGTAGAAGGAGAGGGAGTGAGTGAAGAGGGAAGGTTAGGGTATAGGAAGAATAAGGGAATGGAGGAGATGGTGGGAAGAAGGAGGGAGAATATGGTGGAAAAAGAGGGTGTTTCTGTACAAATTTCAGAATTTAGGAAAAGGAGATGGGTAAATTCAAAAATCATGAGAGATTGATGTGTTTATATGTAAAATTTCTTTAATTTTTTTTGCTCAAAAATAACTTCGGCGATCAGAAGGTCTATTTATCGCTGATTTGTCACTTTTTAGGCTAAAGTGTCGTCGGTGTCACTATTTAGGCTAATTGGTAAAGGAGTGTCACTATTTAGGCCAATCTTGTATTTTAACCCTTTTAAATTAGTCCCTCATTAAGTGAACTTGCTATTTGGTCCCCGATTCATATAAGTTACTCCAAATTAGTCCTCCCGTAAATCATCATGTGAATTGAGAGGAATACTCCATACCTTAAACCATTTAAATCCAAATCTTCTTCTTCTCACTCCAACGGTCATCTTCTTCCCTCTTAACCCATTTTATATAAGAAAATTGCATGTTAACCTATTAGCAATGGAACTAATAAGCGGGAGTAACTAATATGAATGGGGGTCTAAACAACAATTTTAATAATTTGAGGGACTAATATGAAATATATAAAAAATTAAGGGACCAAAAAAACATTTTTTTTACCTCATCGGCTTTTGACAATAGGGCATCGATTTGATTACTGAATCTCTGGGAGATCGTTGCTTCCGTTTCTCTCTCTTTGAATGGGCCATTACCGCTACCATTACCACTAAGCTCGACGTCAGCCGCCACCGCCATGGCCGCCGTCGGTGGCGGAGGCTGAGGCCTTGCTGCTGCTTCTGCTTCAACAAGTGATGAAGAGTCCATGCTCAATGAGGACTTTGAGACAATTTCAAGCCTTTTAGGTTTTCTAAGATTTTGCTAGGATTTAGAAATGGGGAATTTGAGACTGTCGCAAGATTGCGGGAAACTATGAGCGATAGCGATTGGGGTCGGGGTCGGGTTCGGGTTGCGTTTTATTTTTTCGGGTCAAATTTGCGTTTAAATATTCGACCCGAATTGTTTTTGCCTTTTTTTTTTTTTTTTTTTTTTTTTGGATTTTTGGTCCCTTCTTCTTCTTTTAGGTTAAAATTAGATGCGTATTGCTCGGAACTAATTTGGATTCGGAATTATCAAGGAGAAATATCTACAATACTTCAATTTCGAATAGGATCCTCTCATAATATGTTCTAAATTATATCATTTTTTTATAACTAGTTGTTGAAGTCATATTGAAATCTCTCAACCTTCCAAATAATTTACCGTATGTAAATTATATCATATTTTTTTAAGACCTCAAATCTTAATAGTTCAATTTAAGCCCCAAAATATTTTTTTTTCCTTTTTATGAGGGAAATTCCCAACAATTATTCAGACCATCAAGCCTCCAGACGTGGCTAAGAGATACTGGGAACGCATCATCTCGGGTACCTAGGAAGTCAATTTCCTATGGTGCTCCCAAGAGAGTCGAACCTGAGACCTTGATGTACTACTCATAGGCAGCTTACCAACTTGGTTGGACCCTCTTAGATAGGCAAAAAAAAAAATTTTAGACGTCTTAAATTACACTTTAACTGAAAATCCTTGCAAATTTGCTATTGCAATGTTGTTAAATCGTATTTATTCATAAGAAATATGTATTTATATCAAAAACAACATTTTGTTCAATAAAATAGCAACAATAATAACAATATAACAACAGTGATAGTAATAATAAAATAACAATTAATAATACTCTCACTTAAATTGCTTAGGAAGCAACATGAAAACAAATACGAAATAAAATGAATTTTCTTTTCTCAAATTACTCATTTCAAAATGAGAATATATTGCTTTGTTCATGTATCACATATTCAATATCACTTAATCACAATAAAAGCATCCCGTATCTCATCATTAACGATTACTGAACTAAAAAATTTTAGGATCTTCTGCACGTAAAGTTTCCAGCTTAGGAACCTCTTTGGACAGAAAATGCATCGAGGTCAACTAGACAAAACATGGTTTTTACAGAACTAAACCAAAAACATTGAGGAAAAAAGATTTTGGCCGTTGTATAATTTTTCTTCTTCCCACAATTTGATTAAGTTGCAAATGTTAGCAGAGCAATGACCAAATAAATAATGAAACTTAAATACCTAGACGAATACAAAGCTATTATAACACTTGTCATTCAAGCTGCATAAATCCCCAGTTTTGAACGGTCTTTTACAAATTTATTGCTCCATCAAATGAGCTCAGCTTAGATGATACAAGGTAAATTCATCAACAAAAACTAAAAAACAAATTGCATTTATTAATACTATCCAGCATCAACCTCATTAAACAGCATCCCATGAAAAATGTTCCAATGAAGCATTACGGAGAAATAAAATAAAACCTTTTTCCACAAAGTTAAGCTATTTATGCTCATATTCTCTCCACAGTTGACATAAGACCCCTTCAAAAAAGGGAGGAAGAACAAAGGTGCAAACGCTTTCACTCATTTCTTCAATTTCGTTGAGTTATCCAAGGCCAAGTCCTGCAGGTTCAGTAACAGCTCGTCCGAGTTTAGGAAAACCTTGTTGGCTGAATTTGAAATTGTGTGAGCAACTTCTCTAGCAGCCTCAATCTGCCTCAGTGCGAGGAAAGCAGGATTCTTTGCAATTGCTTGACCTATCAGTTGAGCACTTGTTGCCTCTCCCTATAAAAGAGAAAGATGGAGCCAATATTATTATTCTGTGAGGAAGAGAGAGAGAGAGAGAGAGAGAGGGAGGGAGGGAGGGAGGGAGGGAGGGGGAGAGAGAGAGAGAGAGAGAGATTTATCAATCTTAAAGTTTCTTCCATTTCACCAACTAAATTGTGATGAGGATTGGAGTTATAATTATATATTCTAACAAACTTAAGCAGGTTGAGCGCCGTTTTTCACTGGTCAAAACCAGGGCCGTCTTTTTTCTTATAGAATGTCTAAAATGCATATTTGATGGGATTTGAAACGGTACTGATCTGATATCATCTTAAAATCCCTCACTCTGCATCAAAATTCTGCAGTTATGATGAGAGTTGAAGATTATAGCTATATACTCTACCGAAAACTGTAAACATTTCCTTAATATCCCAGTAAGCATAGGCATGGGACAGGGATCTTTGAAGAATGTAACTGAGATATTACCGAACAATAATCAATTCATGGAAATTGGAATATGGCACAATAATTGAACATCACCAAGAAAAAAGATGTGTTTATGATACAGTTTCATTGCTACTAGATAAATGCTAAAAGAAAATCTGAGTTGATCAATGTGACAAAATATTATGCAAATTACACTCACCTGAGCTCGGATAATAGCACTTTTCTTATCCTGCTCTGCCTTCTCCACAATAAACTTAGCCCGCTCAGCATCTTGTGCTGCCACTTGTTTAGCTTCAATTGCATGAGTGAACTCCTTCCCAAAGCTCAAGGTCGTAATGGAGACATCATCCAATGCAATGTTGAAGTTCCTAGCCCTCTCAGTCAATATTTTCCGGATTTCCCTACTCACAGCCTACACAATCATCACTGATCCTTCAAATTATTTCCATAGACAGCAATCAATTTTTAATTTATAATAGATAATATCAATAAGGGAACTCTAACTGCTATGATATGAAGGGCTTATGGATGCTATTACAACACAAATATATGCTGCCGGACATGGCAAACCTCCAACATCCAAACACAATATGTAAATGTAGCAATGTTGGCATAATACATGTCAATGTTGAAAATACACGCTATCATGTAACTTGATATGCTGCGTTATGTAAACATAGCAAACCTTAACTGTTATGTAACATTTTGAAATAGCTCAGACACGTAATGCTCCATTATACAATATAGCGTACACTAATTGCAATATAATGAGCATTGTTTCAATATAACATTATATTTTACTGTAACTTACAGTAGCAGTTTAAGAGTATTTTCTTTGTTCACTTTGTTTAAGAGTCGACGTAATCAAGCATTTACTTTTGGATTTGTTAACCCTTGATGACTTTTTATTTGTAGCTGTTGATATTTGGTGACAATTTTATGCTTGTAATTGTGAATTTATGATTTGTAAAGAACAAAGTGAATGTGAAATTACAAATGAGATATGCAAATCTGTGATGATATATCTGAACATTTATGTTGGTACGTGGTAGTAAACTAGTATAGGCTGTGTTATATTTTATAATTTTTATTAAGAATAATTTTTATATTTTGCAAATATGTTCCTTTTTATTGAAATTATTGTAGCCATTTTTAATATTTGTAAATTAAAAAAACGTGTAACTTACGACACCTGTTATGCTATATGACACCTGTTATGCTATATGCGCTTTAAACTATCAAGAGATCGAGCAGTACATATATGTTATTGTTAATTTTCAGCATCAGTATGTGTATATTATATGCCTTGTTAATCATAATTATTAACTATCATCTAGCGTTGGATAGACGGTTTTGATTTTTTTTTTCTTGTTGACTAAGGTTCAATCCCTTGTGACAACATCTTTTTTATCAAAAATATATTTTATTTTCACTAAAACAAGCCCATTCATGTGAAACCGCTATGCTAGGTTTGTCTGATTCAAACATTAACTGGTTGGTTCACCTGATTTTATTAATAACATCCTTTCTTTCTTGATATTGAACCATATACCTCCCAATTCCGACCGAACCAAGCATATCGGCCACTTTGGTCCAATTCTAACAACAATGGTTTGGCTATTTCATAAGAACCCACAACAGTAAATTGATATCACACCATGCATCTCTTTGAGATGAATAAAAGTTTATACACTCAATAGTGTCGGTCATGTTTCGACATACGTATTTTAAACATGGCAGAAACATCAATCTTTGGGAGGGACAAGTCCCTGCATTTAATAAGTTAAATGTTTCAAGAATGATTTTCACTTAAGCATACCTCTCTTTGTGTGATCAGCTGACTGGCATTGTATTGGGCAACCACAGCTTTCAGAGTTTCATGGATAATTGATGGCAGAACCCTCTCATTGTAGTTCTCACCAAGAGTCCGATATATTGTAGGCAATTGATCAGGCAAGGGGCGGGTAAGAACTCGAAGCCCAATTTTAACCTGCATTTAAAAAGATTAGTCTACATAATCGTATGCCACTTTAAGCTGACAGGAAAGAGAATTAGTGAGGAAGATTAATAAAGGACTGATGAAAAACCTTAATAAAAAGCATGTTAAGTTGATAATAATATACTCAATGAACACATGCATTATATAAATAAGAAAGACAAAATTGTTTTACTGGTGTAAACTAAGGTGCATGGCATCTAATTCTTCGCAAAATAAAATGAGTGAGCAGGGTGAGAAACATCTAACATTTGGGCTTGACCCCAATTTAGCATGCTTCATGGCTTTTAAGCCTGCTTTATATCTCTCACTGTTCATTCAGTACAAGAATATGAAGACTTTTCCAGCATATTAAGAGTGATTCCCTATGGGATTAAAACTCATATGTTGTTGCTCAAAAGGGTATTGCTTCATCTCCTTCCTCTATCACCACACTTTGGTCATAAGTATAGTGCAACAACCAACAATGACTCTTAGATTTAGCATGGAGATGGCTCCATATGTAATAATGAACAGGGATCTGAATGATTGATCATAATTCCAAAGCCTCTCCCTTTCATCTATTATTTCTTTTCAGTGCTAAGCAGTGTCGTAATAATGCGCATCAAACTGGACCTCCAAGTCATACATCAAGTTTTTAGGATTCAAAAAGTTGATGTACTTAAAACATGTATTAGAGTTCCGAAGCATTGTGTCTAGTTGCTTAGTGCAGAGAGCCAGATACACTCCACTCTTGGAGCCATCATGTTTCAATAGAGCATTACTCATCTAAACTGAGTGCTACATCTCATCATTAGAAATTTCTCTCTCTAGCAATTATATTTCATCAGTCTCCATTATTAAAGGAGTCCTTTAGCAATATATAAATGCACTTTCATCACTGCTAGTGTCGTCAGTTCCTCTACTAACGGCCGTTTGTTGACCATAAAGTACCTTTACTCCCAGAGGTTGTTTGTTTATAACAAAGTCCATACTGTATGGCACATTAATCGAATGATGAGGAGTTCTCATACAAAGGATTGTTTTATTCGCTTCTTTAGCAGGCGGCACTTCTCACCGCTGCGAAAACCTTAATAAGTTACAGATAAAGGATAACAATTTCATAGGAACAGCCTCTCTGGGAGTTTGTTGCCGGAGAAAGTCTCGGCACCTATGACTTTGGTTTCTTTAGACAACTAGGACATCTGGAGTAAATCTTAGAATTGGAACTAGCACTGCCTATACCAGCTGTTTCTTGTGTAATATTGGGGAGGAATTAGTAAAAACTGCCTTGGGACAGCCACAAAGGAAACAGTTACAGTGACATGCACTTTCTCCCAAAGGAGAAACCAATCTAGCAAAGATAAACTAAGATCAGCATGAACAGACGTAATAAAAAAAAACATAAGCGCAGCATAAACAAACATACTAAATAACATAAGCGCAGCATGAAATCATAGTCCATAACTAAATGCACATAACGTTATTAAGACTGATAATTTAATTTTACAAATTTACAAGTAGTAACATTAGAGAATTTTGAATAAATTGAACATAAAGAAGTAAATACTTAAATTATTATCGCAAAATTTTGGATAGTAGGTTTCTTTCGACAAATCCAGATAATAAGCTGAAAATATTGGTGAACTACAAATTATTAACGGCCACATAAGTTAATAGTACTCAAGTTCATTGATAATGAGAAAGAAGAGGTACCATTTGTAGATCACGGCTTCCAGAAGTGCTCTCCACAAGATGCGGTCGGGCACGAACATCATAAATAATAGGCCTCTCAAACCAAGGAATAATCAAATGAGTTCCCTCAGGATAAACCTGCATAAGCATTTTCCTCATTTCACTTAGTTAAACTCATGCAAGCAACGTGTTTTTCCAGTACGGAAAAGGGAAAGTGCATAGAAGTATAGAACTTACAAGAATACAGGACATAAACTTCAAGTAAAAAACCGACAAGAAATACACTTTGAATTATATACTCCATGGTTTTGAGTATTGTTACTATGTTTCAAGTTATCATGGTTCTCCAAGCAACTGCACCAAATATCGTGAATAAAACCCATGAGTTCATATTAAGATGTGAAAACTGGCCTCTCAATGATATTCACGATAAATATGGAACCCCCCAGATCCTGTGTAGGTATTAGTAACAGAATCTTCAATCTATTTACATAAATCTCAAAAAATATTATGTCCAGAAGGATGAGAATGAAGAAATGGGAGTCGCAAGTAAATGGAGAAATGGAGGATAGAAAATCAAATTTCAGTGGTAAAAAATATCAATCCAAATGGAGAAGATGGATGGAACAAGATCGAATTTTATTTGTGGAAAATATAAATCAATGTAACTGACTAAAAAAAGTACTCTTTGCATAAAATATTGAACTGCCCTAAGCACTAAAGAGATAAAAGACTACCCTAAACAGAACACTGTAAAATTAGAAATTGACCAATATTGTCATCAGCTTTGTACCAAACAATGTTAGTTTTGTAGAATGTTCTAAATAAGGAGGCTCTATCAAAAGATCCAGATTTTTATGAACAGGAACTAGCCACTTTATGTCAACTTTCTCAGCTAGTGTTAAATTCCTAGTAGAAGAAAAGAAACCATCACATCATTAAACCAAAGAGTAGCCTCAAAAATGTCTGTAGAAGAATTAAGTCTTGAAGGAGTGTGATAGGATATAAGCAAGGGCATTCAATAACAATGGATAATATAAAGCTTGAAAAACCAAATAGAAGACTTTCTTTAAAAATAAGGAAGGACGAAAATGGAATTCAGAACAAGGGTCAGTACTCATGACCATATTTCGTTACGCTTCCTTGTCTAAATGCTCATCAGTCTGTTTTGAAACTCTCTTTATTTGATTCAGAGGGTTCTCAAAAAGCTGATCAGTAAAGACTCTTCACTGTTAGCAATGGCACTTTAAATTGTTTTTACCTAGCCCACTTTCCCAAAATATTGTCAACTAGAAACAATGGTCAAGGTTGAGAAAATGAAGAGGAAAAAAAAAGGCTGGCCATGGTTTCCTGATGTCAAAATTTTATTAATGGTGCCAATCTCTGACTGAGATTACTGTGATTAAGAAAATAATCATTGATATAAAGTCTTGAGAAATAGTTGGCAGCTACCTTATCAATCTCTTCAGTAAAAGAAAAAAAAAGGGTAGACCAGAAAATGACAACGATAATTTATCAAGCCTTCATAACCAACCTATTGCAGACATTCAGTTTAAAAAAGAAAGTACACTTCTACTTTTTTATACTCTCTTCCTAACTAACTTATCAAGTACCAAAGTTAATTCCACATCATTACACAACAAAGTCGATTAGATCGATTGCAGTCCACTTGCACCTCTTTTATATATTGTTCCTTTATTTCACCCCAGTAATAACTAACATCATAGTAGGAAAATAAACCACTGTCTTCCATGGTAATCACTAACCCTAACGGGTAAAAAGTTTATGCATTCCATTTCATAAAATAATAAAGATTCTCATAAAAATAATGGCAAAACAATAATACTTCCTAGAAATGGAAAATGGAGGCAAAACAGAAAATACGCATCTTGCAGCTGATAAAGCGTCATGAGAGTGTTTTGAAGGCTTATTTCTTTTGGTCAAGGTAGCTTTTTAAGTTAGTTTTTTCATATCTACGTGTTTGTTAAAATACCAAATAAGTTAGCTTATAAGCCCCATTTAAAAGACTACTGACCAAAGAAAAAACTTTTGCACCACCGTCTATTATGAGTTATGCACGTAATAACACTAGCAAATGTACAACTATAAAAATGCAACTAATGCAAGCTCCCCTTTCTCTCCCAAATCGCAACGCTTACCCAAATCCCTGCAGACCTAGCAATCAAACATCTATTGAACCTAATTTACTTGACACAAGTCAAACGTAGAGGCAGTGTTATCACTAAATCAAACATCATGTTACAAAATTGCAGAAAAATAAAAGGGAATCAATTAATTATACCTTTTCCTTGATCCCATCAAGGCGATTGAAAACAATAGCTCGATGACCACCATCGACATTATAAAGACTGTTGAAAGCAGCGTAAACCGCTCCACCTCCGATCAAAGCGACCTTGATAAGCGTCCCCGCCGCTCCAGCGCCGCCTGGGACATTAGGGACCTTGGCGTTCTTAAAGTTCATATCTTTCTTCAATTTTCCTGAAACCCTAGAAAATTTTACGGAGGAGCTGTCAAAGGCGAGGTTTTTGAGGTTTTGGGGTTAAAAAGGGAAATGAGGACTGCTGGTCTTAATTTGAGAAAAAGAAAGGATTTTGGACGGCTGGATTTAGAGGATTGAGGGAGTTGTTGATCCAACGGTTTAGAGATTAGGAGTGAGTGGACTGTGCAAATTTGGAAGCTTAAAGCTCGAGGCATTTGTGACTTGGGCTACAAGGTTGCCTAATTGGAGGAAGGCATTAACTGTTTGAACCGATTAAATTAATGAAATCAAATAAGTTTCCTCGGTTTGATTCGGTTTTAAAAATATACTTGGATCAATTTTATTTCTAGAACTTTTTAATTTGAATTATCTAAATGGATCTCTATCTCGATTCTCTAAATTTGTTCCTTTATGTAGTTATTGGTCTATAAAAATGTTTTTTGTTCTCGTCAAATTTTTTTCCTTCTTTCATTGTTAATATCGTTCATTTAAAGATCCAATAATTTGCACCAAAACTCATTTCTTTCATAAGTGAGTGTAATTCGAAACTAATTAGACATGGTTTGGTTGGAGGCGTAATAAGGGAATGTGAGGTAGAGTGAGCTGCAAGGAAGGACATATATTTTGCGCTTCTTGTTTGGTTAGAGGGAGGATGAGCGGAAGTATATAACATTTTCTTGTTTGGTTGAGGGGCAGAAAGGGAATGTGGGGCCTTTGAGTTAGTTGAAGTACAATAATACCCTTTTATGAAGAAGAGAGATATAGTTTGGATAAAGAAATGTAAGTGGTTAATTACGCAAAATATATGAGGATATAAAAGTCTTTATAAGATAAATTTTATTTCTCTTCATCTTGTTCTTCCAATTTGGAGGGATTTTCTCTCTCTTCACTTCCTCACTTTCTAGTTTATTTTTGCATTTATCTCTCCTCACTCTACTCTACCTTACATTCCCTTCTCCTATAAAATTTCCTACCAAATAGGATTTTTAGTTTTGTTCTATTGGCGCATGACAACCAAAACCCGACACCGATGGTAACGTTCCAACCGGCGATCAATGCAAAAGTATTGCCTGTAGAAGTGCCACTGAAATCATCAACTAGATCTCCTCCTTCTTTGTAGACCAATTGATCACCGAGTAATGTAAGAAATTCTGAGAAAATTTTTTCAAACAAAGAGAGGGCAATAAACAAGTGCACAAAGACAAGGGATTTACATGGTTCGGCAATCGCCTACATTCACGGGGAGAGATTTGAGTCTTCTTTTTATTCTAGAGATGCAAGATATCCTATTATTGTGATCTAGATAGATCCCACAAGAAAGCCTCCCAAGAATCACCAAATGATCTCTCACAAACCCTAGATTTCTCCCCATAGGTCTCTCAACTTCTCTGTTATAATATGCAACTCTACTTGACCTTCCTATGGCTTGATTTATAATGAACCTCTCAAGGGGTATTTAAAGAGTTTTCTCATCTCTTGAAGTCATGTACAACTTCCTTTTTGACTTGGATTATCAATTCTAATTCTCTTTCAATTAAAATTTAATTTTAATTGTAATTGATTCTTTCAACTCAAATTCAATTCTCAATCCAATTTCAGCTAAGATTTCCTGAAATGCAAGGCTATTACCAACAATCTCCACATTAGGCTTGTGTGAAGCCACATTCAAAAACGTCAATCCTTCCTTGTAATCTTTTGCTGCAAATTTGTAAAATTGTAGAGAATAAACACATTCGAGAAATCACTTCAAGTCCCCTCTCCTAAAGGGCACCGAAGCGATTATCGCTCGCATTGATGTCAAGCCTTCTAATAGCTTGACGTCAACCTCCATTGCTACACACTCTAAGCCTGACTGTCGACTTGTTGCGGACTTCTTCTTGACTCATCCACCTGGAGTCGAACTCTCATTTCGGCTCTCTCTTGGAACCGAAGTTTGTCGCTAGCTTCTCTTCCCCGTGGTCGTACACCCTCTTGAAGACAAAGCTCTACCTTGGACACCAGTTCTTTTAGACATCTGATACAAGTCATTCACTCTTCTTCCCAACTAGGACGAGATTCCTATAGCGGTATGCTATGATGACCACTTTGTGCACTTGGATTCGATAGCCCATAGAGTCAAGCACCTAATAGATATCAGATTCTTCCTTGCCTTCTATATTAACAAAACATTCTTCAACGCGACAATGCTCATGCTTCTTTCCGCCACCGTGACTTTTCCTACACTCGCAACATCATGCCTTGTGCCACCGTATAGACAGACTCCTTGACTCCTCGCATCATGGAACAAAACATGCTTGTTTGGGGACATATATGAGCCGATGTCCTAGAATCTAATATCCAACCGCCACAAGAAGTGTTGTTCCGGGCAATCATCAACACCTCAACCAACTGATTTTCTTCCTCTGAAACTGCTAATGCATCATCTAGTTGATTTCCTATAATACCTGCTACATACGAAGTTTAGGCCAATCGATCCCCCATCTTTTACTCCTTCAACCACTCTTACCATTTGAAGCAATCTTTCTTCGTGTGATCCTTCTATTGGCAAAAGAAGCACCGCTTAGTCTACAAACTTGTCCCATTTGAAGATCTATTCCCTCACACAGTTGCTACCAACTCAATACCAAAACCCGACTCATTATTAACACGATGTCACCGCTGAAAGTCGTCTATAAGAAGAGCTGCTTTGACCTCGTCTATGGTGCTTGTCGCCTTGCCTATGGTTATCGATGTCTTTAGATATTGGTTACTCGCTGAAAGGAAACTTAGCAAAATTACCGCTTTGCCATATTTCCAATCTTTGACGCCATAACCGCTAAGTCAGTCATTATCCTGTTGAAGTTGCTCAAATACTCTAACATTATCTTACCTTCCTTCATATGCAGTTCATACAACTGCTGCTTTCAGTACAAGTTGGTGGATGCATTCTTGGTCATGTACAGCTCCTCGAATTTCTTCTGCATGCTAAGTGCAATCTTCTCCTCGATTACATGGTACCCCACTTCATAAGAAAGATTGAGTAGAATCGTACTCTACACCTTTCAATCCATTCTATTCCACTCGTCACTTGTCATCTTCTCTGGCTTCTTGCCCACCCCTAGCAAAGCTTGATCTACGTCGTGTTGAATTAAGACCGCCTCCATCCTTTTCGGTCAAAGCCTTACATTAAACTTTTTCGAGCCCGGTCATCATCACCGAAAAACTTTTTGCTTCCATGCTGCAAAGATCACCTTTCTTTGAAGAATTAAATCTAACCTAACTGATTCGTTCTTATACTAATTGTTGGTGCACAACACCCACAACCCGACATTGATTGTAGCGCTCCAACATGTAATCAATACAGATTTATTGCCCTGTGAAAGCATCCCCTAAACCCTCAACTAGATCTCTTCTTTATTCGTAGACCAATTGATCATCGAATAATGTAAGAAAATCGAGAAACTTTGTCTGTACAAAGAGAGAGCAATAAAACCGCAAAAAAAGAGAGAACACAACGACAAAGGATTTAAGTGGTTCAGCAATCGTGTAAGTCCATGGAGAGAGATTTCAGTCTTTTTTTAATCCTAGAGGATACAAGGTAGTCTATTCTTTTGATCTAGATATCTCAATCTCAGTAAAATATCTCTCACAAACACTCAACAAAAGATCTCTCAAAAATCTTAGATTTCTCCCCTTAGTTCTCTCTGCTTCTCTCTTACAATATGCAACTCTCATTAGATTTTCTATGCCTTGATTTACAACGAACCTCCTAAGGGGAATTTAAAGAGTATCCCTCTTTCTTGAATTCATGTAGGACTCCTTCTTGGACATAGGATTATCAATTCTAATTCTCTTCCAATTAGAATTTAATTCTAATTACAATTGATACTTTCTAAACAAAGTCAATCCCCAATCCAAAGTCCAACTAGGATTTTCTAAAATACAATGTTATTCCCGACATATTCCTCATCCAACATCACTTCCCCTCCTACTAAACAAAGTCTAAATAGATAAGCGTGAGTCTTGACGGCGTACAACTAAGGGCATAATTAAAAATATAGATGAAACTTCAAAGTATTTAATTATTTAAGTGCCCATTAGTCTGCAAAATTAGACTTCAAAAATTTTGTCCTTAAAAGAAGAAAAACCAAGCATAGTCCAGCCCGAAAAGTTGAAGGCTTTCTTTTTCTTGCTATATTAGTCTCCCATATCTTCAATATTTTGAAATTAGTCTCCGAATGTTTACTTTGTAAATTAATCTTCTAAATCTTTAAGTATTTTGTAACTAGTTCTCTAAATCTTCATAATTTCAAATTAGACCTCTAAATGAGTTTAGTATTTCGAAATTAGGCCCCCAAAATTTTTTTTAATATCAAAATAATTTTTATTACAATTAAAGCAAATCAGCAAGAGCCACTTGAGCTATGTTCTCGAGATAGTTATCAAACTACACATATGGTATATCAAGTGAAAGTTCACATTGGGCTAAAATATGAACCCGATTGTTGCCTTCCCTACCGATGAGGGTTGGGCGCGCCTCCTCAGAGGAGAGCAAATCATCTTTGATTGTGACAATCATAATGAGAAATATTTGAGCTGTCCTTGAAGATTTTATTAATCATTTTCAAGGCATCTAATTATATTATGATAACTGTGGTGCTAACTAGAGAGACTAATTTCAAAATCCAAATTAAAATTGTAGATAACTGTGGAACCCACACGCCTTCTTAATCAACAGTCCCAGTTCCGGGTCCAACTTTGTCGTCCGCGGTCCTCCGATCTTCCCATAGGGGCAGATTTCCTCCGCTTCCTCGACGAAAACGGTCCCCCCAAAAAAAAATCCCTTTTCCAAGAGAAAACAATGGCGCGATCGTTACAAAGATCAAACGGTTCCACGACCGAAGCCCTAACCCTAACCCTAGATCAGGACGACCCCACCTCCTCCTCGTCCAATCGCCAGCCCCAACAGCAAATCCTAGTGCTCTCCCTCAGGAGGCCGAAGAAGAAAGTGACGTGGAAAGAGGGGACGGTCGACAACGAGTTCCTCAATCGGAAGAGCTCGAAGAAGTGCTGCATCTTCCACAAGGAGAAGCCCTTCGATGAGGACGATAGCGATGACGGCGGCGATTGCAGCCATGGATCGGATCGCAAGGAGAATGGGGAGGGGACCGGTGGGTGTTGCTCTCGTCGATCGAATTGATTGGTATGGTTCTCAATTTTTAGGGTTTGAATTTGATTTAGTTTCTTGAATAGTTTGTTTATGTGGCATTGTTTATGTTCAAAAAATCGAGTCTTCTAAATTCCTGTATATAATATTCTAGGAGAACTGTAATTTGTTAAACTGGAAACTCCGAGTATGAAATTATAACCGCAGCTTTGGAGTTTCGGTGTAGTGAAAGGTACATTTAACATAAATTTTATTCCCACGTATTACTAGTTTAAAGCGGATTAAAAAATGCCACCGCGTGAGTTTAGAGTTCAGGTTTGGCCCATAAAAAGTACGCTCAACCTGTAGGAGAATGTTAGAGTATACAAATTATAAAAATGCTACCGCATGAGTTTAGAGTTCAGGTTTGGCCCATAAAAAGTACGCTCAACCTTTAACATTGGGGTTGTTTTATCTTGGTAATATCGATGATAATATCTTTTAGAATGGTGCCTGAGATGCTTCATGGACACTAGAATAGATAAGTGCACTTTAACATCTTTGTTAATGGAAATTGTAGTTAGTAATATTTATGCACACATTTTGGGTCAAGTAGTTGCTGATAGTATCATTTAGAATGGATCATGAGAAGCTTCATGGACGCTAGAATAGGTTACTGCAAGTTAACAGTTAATATCTCTGTTAGTGGAAATTACAGTTGTTACTATTAACACACACACATGGTGGGTTGAGATTAGAAACTAGGGATGACGGAAAAAGAATAAATTAACTCACTATTAGAGATGGTGGAAGTCAAGGATGCATGGCTCTAAATCTAATATAATCAAACTAAGACAAACTACTATAATACTACACTTTTCCACAAGCCACCCTCTCTAATTTTTCTTCTTCTTTACTTCTCTCTCTAGTTTTCTCTAGCTTGGGATACCTCTACTGATAATATGGTGCATTTATATAGAGTTTCCTTACCCTCTTCTAACATCCATTGTAGGTATACCTACCGAGCACGAAACACATGCTTGAACATTTTTCATATGGTAGGTGGTCCTATTGCACCTATCCTAAGCCAGCCACATGGGTCGATGATGATTTTAACACTTCCCCTTAGTACCGACCTCTCTATTTATAAGCCCAAATTGATTTCTAAATTCAGCAAACTAAAGAAAGCTCTCTACGGACAGAAGCAAGCTCTGAGAGCATGGTTGGATATAGATTGGTGAGTTCCTAATTCAAAGTGGCTACTTGCTCCTGCATATTCTAGTGTATTTGTGAAGAATAATGGCAATAAGCTAGCAGTCATGTTGGTCTATGTGGATGACTTAATCATCACTAGAGACGATGAAACAAAAATCTAAAGAACAAGGGAAAAATCTTCCGGTCGGGTTTCAAATGAAGGAGCTTGGTGAGCTCAAGCATTTTCTCAGATTGGAGGTCGATCGTAGAAATGATGGATTGTTACTTTGCGGAGAACATTATGGGAAAGACTTGTTACTCAAGTATGGAATGTTAAACTGCAAGCTAATCTCGATACTGATGAAGACCAAATTGAGGTTGTGCACACATGAAGGAAAAGATTTGGAAGATCTACCTATGTACCGACAGCTAGTTAAAACTTGAAAGTTAATCGATTTGATGATGACAAGGATATTGCATTTACAATTGGTGTGATGAGTCGATACATGTAAAAGCCAAAGAAGCCTGAGCTGGAAGCAATCCAAAGGATCCTAAGGTATGTCAAAGGTATATTAAATGTGGTCTCTTATATATTGGGAACAATTTTAACTAGTTGGGAACAATTTTAACCAGTAAAGTATAATTTCATTGATTTATAGATATTGGGCTTTTCCAAATGACTTATTACTTGATTCATCTGGTTATGAGCGTGTATTGTTTGGTCAGTGTTGTCTGCTGACATAAGACTCAAGGTAACCGATCAAACCACATTGCACTAACCGAACCGAATCGGTTCGGATTGGTTCTGTTCGGCTTTGAGAAGCAGTCAGTGAGGTTTTTGTATGTAAAATTTTCGCTAAAAGTCGACCGATCGACTGAATGCTAACTCCTACTCATAGACGACTTAGTAGCTTTACATTGTGATAATAAATCTGCAATTCGAGTTGTAGAGAATCCAATTTTTTCATGCAAGGATGAAGTAGATATCAAAATACATCATTGCTTTCTACGAGATGAGGTTCTTTAGAAAGAGATTATATTGAAGCCAATTAGGACAACAAACAAGTAGTCATCAAAATTGTGAGTTCTTCAAAGTTGTAGAATATAGAAATTAACTTGGGCTTATGAATAGAGAGGTCAATACTGAAAGAGTATTAAAATCATCACCAACTCATGTGGTTTATTTAGGGTATGTGCAATAGGATCACGTAACATATGAAAAATGTTGAAGCATGTGTTTCATGCTTGGTAGTAAACTTACCATGGATGTTTGTTTTGTAGCTAAAGTAGAGAGGGTAATGAAACTCTATTCATAAGCAGAGAAAAATAAAGAGAGAAATAAAGTGAGAGAAAGAGAGTGGCTTGTGAAAGAGTGTAATGTTTTAGTAGTTTGTAAGAGTGTGATGTGTTGGAGAAAGTGTTGAGGGTTGTACTACTATAAATGAGAAATAATAATTATATATTTCTTTGTGTCCACCCTTCTCTACAGAACATACCACTCAAGGTAAAGCTACAATTGCCAGTGGTTGTTTTCATAGCGGTGTTGGTGGAATTCATGAACGGATGCCTTGTAAGTTGGGCACTGCACATGTAGATATTTCTAGCATAACTAGCAGAAGAGCATATTTTTTTATCTTTTGCACGACATTACTTGTTTTTGACATTTTCAACATTTCTATTAGGGTGGTATTACCTTAAGTATGGTATCTTATTTCTGGACCAGTACGACATGCGTACTTCTTTCGAGTAGATGTTTCAATGCAAGTTGGGTGACAAGGGACATGGGATGAATATGATGGAAGTTATCCAGAGGTAATATAAAGAAGCAACATGACTTTCTAACCTGGAGACTGGAATATACGTTGGTCAGGATGATGTCATTGGCTTTGGATTGGCTTGATGATTTAATTAGTACATGTTGAGTTGGGTGGCTAGGACCATTAAATGAGATCCATTCTCCGATGTGCTATGAGGTTTTGATGTCTTTGGAATAGTTGTTGATCATCTGCTTGCATTGGAAATTTGGAAGAGACAGATTTGCAGGTAGACACCGGCTTGCCTGATGAAACTTGGAGATTATACAAAAAGAATTTGTGAGTGATATCATCACCAAGCCCAAATAAACTAGTTATTGCAGGTACATACAGGCAAGTCCAAGTTTCATCAGTCAAATGCAGTAGAGGATTAAAGTGATCCTCAACCAGCTTGGATAGTTGAGATCTCATCAGAGTTTTCTTCTACTGATTTTTCTTTATTTTATTATCAGCATGACTGATAGGATGAGCTCAGAAGAAGTTTGCTGTTCAAAGCTCTTTATATGGACATATGGCAAAAACATTTATACACTGAGTTGCAGTATCCGTTCGCTTTGATGTGGGTGAGACGGTTTTCCTTGATTCGATTGATAGATCTGTTGGAGCCAATATGAATGACATAAGATATTGTTTGTTCTGTATATAATATTATTTGACCCACAATAAGGATCCGCATCTTTTTCAGATTACTGTTCAAAAGATCCCAACTATATTGTTGCTGGGTTCAAGCATCAATTATCCTAAAGATAGTTGGCTCTTATTTAATAAATTGATTTAGCATTTTACTTTTAGCTTTTACCTCCATATATTGTCAAGTCTTACTTGAGTATGTCTCCGTTCAACATTGGATGTGCTCATGATGAACAGTTTCAGCTGATTTGCTGCTGTGTTTTTAAAAAAAAAATATCTATTCTCTATTATGTGATTTTAAGATGGGTACTTCCTTCTTGAGACAACTATTTGATCTCCTTGCAGCCCCCTTCCTTTTTCTTCATAGTGTTGTTACAACGCTTCTACCAAGTCGGTTTAGATTCAATTTTTTTCCTTCTAACTTTTATGTTTATTCGAAGCAATTAACTGATATAAATTGTGCTATTTGGAATTTGCAGATTTTAAGGGGAGCTTGAACACTTGGTCGATGGCTGCAGACTACATTGATCTTGTTTTATCATCTGTATAGGCTCGGCATCATTTTTGTTGCATAGAAAACTTTTAAACTCTTGTGATTTGGTAGATGTACTCATTATTAGTTTAAGAAACTAATGCATCTTTATATTCCTTGTTGTTATATATGGTCACATTGGTTAAACCTCTGGACGGGATCTCATAATAATAATTTTACTAGTTCGCGGGTTCTCGTCTACGGGCAGTTATAAGAAGTTTCCTTTCCATATTGTTTCGTTGGTAATGAGATGATCAATTTTGTGTCCATGAAAAGATGAAAAGAGTGCATATAACTGTTGTGATTGCAGCATCTCTTAAACACTGGACCAGCTAAAGAAGGTTCAGTTAAATATACAACAATAATGAAGCCTTTGTTCTAAATTTTGGGATCGATTACATGGTTCTATGCAAATATATAGCAACAATAACAAATTTTGTCCCAATTTTTTTGGGATTGACTACTTGATTAAATGTAACTTACAACCAAATAAATAAAATAAAATAAAATGAATCACGATATGAACATGGAAAAATAAAATTAAGCAAAAGGAACTGCCCACTTAATAGTTGATGCCCATGTGTAGCGACTATCTGAATGTGTAGTAGACTGTGCAATGTTAGTCTATCTCTTCCCTAATCATTAAATTCCTGCAACTGCTCTATGCTATCAGAATTCTGTCTTTAATATCTCAAACAAAACCTCATTCCAAATATCCACAATCCCTGGCATGCACCAATGCACGCAATCCTCAGCTGCATTTTTCATCCTCACATTTCTACTATACTTTCCAGCATGTCCATCATTTCGATAACCAGACAGCTCCGTAACATCCATAAATCTCAACCTCAAACCATTCCTCAAATTTTTCGCCGCCTTCTCAAATTCAACAACCTGCACTTTCTCCATAGAATTCGTATACCCACTCCTAATCGATTTTCTCGCAGGTTTATCAATTCCACTACAACCCCCACCCGAGTTCCATCCTCCGCCAGTATAATGCTCGGGTGAATAAGACCGCAATATTACCAACCCTGTATAATTAGAAATTTCAAGAATGTAACTCAAGGTTGTTTGCAATGCAATATCATAAAACCCGATAATGTCCTTCTTTTTATGGGTTTTCTTTATTGTGTTTTTGTGAAGGTAGGTTGTTTCGGTGCTAAACCAGTGGCCGGAGGAGAGAATGAGAACATCGAATTCAGGAAGGAAGTTGATGAAGGACTTGTCGGGAGTGTCGAGGTGGACGTTGACGGAGCGTGGAGATGAGGAGGGGATGGGAAGGGGGGTTTTGTGGACAAGCCATGCTGACCAGATGCGGATTATGGTGGTGGATGTGGATCGAAAGTGCCATTTGTGCATTTGATGGTTGCCGTGGTTGATGGGGACTTCTGTCTGTTAATGGAGAGAAATGGTTGCTGTAAGTATGATATGATGAGAAAGAAGAAACTACACAACAACAACAAAGCCTTTATTTTTTTAAAATTTTAGGGTCTCTTTGGCAACTCTCCTGATAACCAGGCTATAACCTAGTTAAGGGCTAAAATTATTCTTGGCAAAAACTGAGCCAGGATTGTTTTTGTTAGTTCAAAATTTGTCCCTTTAAACAGTTTAGTTCTAGATTGGAGGGAGGTAGTCCAAAACTAAACTGGTCTAGACCAAAACTGTTTTAAGGGGGAGTTGCCAAGCTGACCCTCGAGAAAGGCTACACGAATCATAGTCTTCCATTTAGTTTTGTTAAGGGGTATCTCCTCCATTAAGTTAACTGTTATCATATCCTTTTTAATTGTTTTCTATCAAGTTCTCCTAGGTCTGCCTCTAGTCCTCCTTGCCCTTCTTAACTATGATCTTATCACTTCTCTTAATGTGTGTATTTAGTGGTCTTCGTTGCACATGACCAAATCATCTAAGTTGATTCTCTATTAATTTAAGGAACTATTAAAGAAAGAACATATGTAGCAAGAATAGAACTCCCACATACTGTACTCTGTGATCATCATTCAGTAGCAAGGAGTGCAACTAAACATGTCAAGAAAAGTCTGATAACTGTAGGAGACACTCTTCGATGACACACCGGCTCGCAGGATTGACTCTGCTGTTTTGGCTTCAAAAAATTACGGAGAGGTTCAAGATATTGACATCAACGGTCACTACAATGGATCTCTTGTATCTAGAGTTTTGGAGATTCAAGAGTATATCATATATCGTGGCTCCTTATTTTCCTTTTAGATATCCTTTCAGACCCTCTATTTTTTACGTTTTCTAACGTTAGCAACAAGATTTCATCTCTTAGGCAAAATCTACTTGAAAGAAGCAATCAGAGATATAAATCTCACAAAGGTATCAATATTCATATCATAAACATATACCATCCAACTAAAAATACTTGCCTGCCACAGAATGCAGAGAAGGGAATCCATCTGATTCCGAGCAAGAGAATCCCCAACAAAAGCCAGAGTTTTACCCCTCATCAGCTCCAAAAATTTCCTTCCATCAAAACGTGGAATCTTACATTTGTTTGGTCTCCATCTCCAGTTCTCATAGTTCTTATCGGGTCTTCCATTACCCTGGCAGTTTTGTGGTTGCGCTATGATAGGGCAAGTGATATTTGTATACAGAGGTCCAGTAGAATCATAGACCCATTTTCCATGGTAGAGATCACACTGTCCTGAGAAATGAGAATGAAATGAAAGGATTATTATGTAATTTATCGGTAATTTATTTTGAGCTTGTTTCCAAGTATTAAATTCTAACATATGACAGCAGAAATGAAGTTAAATGCAACGGGTAATAAACACTGTTTAAGAAGATTTACTGATTTCCTCCACTAATTTTTTTATATCGTGCGCATACAAGATAACACACTATCAAAATATATATGCACCTACTTCTATCGTGAAGAATGCGCAGGCTGGGCAAATTTCAAACACCAGTATATACATAAGAAAATGTACTTATTGTTTCTATCCTGGAAACTCTATAGACACTTGTTAAACACATAAAGCAGTCTTGTTAAACCCTTCTTTCATACTCCTACCTTGAGATATGCTTTTCCTTTCGTTTATATTTAAATAAAGACTGTTTTAGTCAACATAATGTAAAAATAGTAAATTGGATGGAATTATTATAACTTTCGACACCTTTTGACATAAAAAGTGTTATTAAGCCATACAGTAGGAAACGAAGAGCCGAGGCCTTTTTAATATTCAAAGTCATACAGACACATCCGATGTGAACTTCTCTTCAGAAAGTGTGTGAAAGTAAATTTTAGCATATGAACGCGGGGATAGTCACTCACCGTTTCATTCAAAATAAAAAAGATAAAAGTTTAGCATATGTAAAAGATAGTATGTTATCCTAATATCAAAATGTATCTAAGTTTTGTATGTGCATGTGTAATCCCATGCTCTCTCCATAACGTATTTTAGTGTTAGATGAATTAGATGAAGAAGGGCAAACATGACATGGTGTAATTCAATTGAGAGGAATGCATCAAATTTACGCACTTATTTTACTTGGGTATTTTGGACGATTAAGGATAATCATTCACCCTAACAGTACACACTAGACTATTCAGAAAAAATAACCATGTGTAATATGTACTTGGTAAGATTTTAGACCAATTTTCCCAAAATTTATTTACTAATACATTTTTGATGGAACAACGAGCAAGTAATGAATTAACATAGACGAAGCCAAATATTACTTACTCAGCTTAGTCTTCTTAAAAACTTTCGATGGAGGGGGAGGGAGAGCAGCAACTGAACCAGTCTGGTGCGAAGAATCAACAGTACTACTACCAATTCCAGAATCATTTTTCCCAGAATCACCAACGAGAACAGATGAAATCGAGACATTAGGCTCTTTACTATCATGAACATTTACAGAAGCATGACTGTCAGCATCCAGAGATAATGTTGGAGCAACTGCTGGCACCTCAGCCCCAATATAATTAACAATCCCAGAATCATTTTTCGCAGAATCATTAACGGAAACAGATGAAAGCGATACATTGTCCTGGCCATTTACAGAAACAGCAATAGAAGTACTAGCATCAACAGATAATTCTGGAGCAAATGCTGGCACCTGAGCTCCAATGTAACCACCGGTTTCGGAACCAATTACAGAATGAGAACTATTAGAATCTGGCACCTCAGTCCCAAAACTGAAGTGTTCATCCTTAACTATTTCATGGCCTTGTTCAGAAATTTCGGGCAACTTATTCAAAAATTCGGTTCGATCTCCGTTTATAGAATCCAAAGAGGGCTGGCTTGAGTTGCCTGTGCCTATGAAATACCCATTAATGCTGAGATTGGAACCAGTGGGATTGTAGCTAACAAATAGAAGCGCAATCACAATGGACAAAAATATGCCTCCAACTGAAATAACAATGAATGAAATTGATCTAGAAACTAGCATGAAATTTGCCATGTTTCTAAAAATCTTATTCAACTAAGCGTCAAATTTCTCATCAGAAACTCTGAATTGGATGATAAATTTTGGTGGGTACCTCAAATTCAGGCTCTTCAACCAACCCGTGAGATCTGCACTAGGATTCATCACACAACTTCAAGGATTCAATGGGACTAAACCAAGAAGAGAAGATAAAAGATTTGAAAGAGGAGTGATTTTTTTTGCTAACTCCTCTCGAGTCCCCGTAAAGATTTGGGAAGTGGGAGCAGTTGCTTAAGCGAGCACGGTAGAATGAGGACAGTAGTTGACTCGAGTTGTCCCTCCTCTTTTTAACTAGGTTGATTTGTTGGGTGAGAGCCGCCTCTCCATTTGAAGGAAGACGTAAATGACTAAATTACCCTTTGATTAAAATAATGGTTATCACCCAATTACGAATAGACTCCAAACAGATCAATTTGTGCGAATAGAACCTTGTAGTATTGACCCATACGCGAATACACCCCTTTAGGGAACTGTTTTGACTCTTAAAATTACAAAATTTAGCATTTAGGGTCTATCCTCACTAATAAAACTACTCTATCCGCCTCCTTCAAATCTTTTTATTAATTTTAGAAGTCAAAAAAAAAAAAAAAAATCACTCAGGAGGTCTATTCGCACAAATAGAACTATAGGGGAGTTTATCTGCTATAGTGACTCAACAGGAGTCTATTCGCAATTAACCCTTTAAATAATGATGTGGATGGAGACTGAACTAGAGGAAAGTAAATTCGGATAAAGAAGCAGATAAAACACAAAAATATAAAAGCTATACGATCCAAGAATTGTCTAAATAAAACAGGATTTCTCAAATCATATTTTATATATAAATGCATTCAACAAGCTTACAAATTTTAAATTATCAGCATCACATATGATAAAAAGCGATTTAAGATTCAGTAAATTAAGACCAAAATAGTTTTCACAGAGTGCTCAACGCATGTGTCCATATATCCGGTATTCCTTTCTCCACGTTGATAATACTCGGGTGAATAAGAGCATAATATTGTCAACCCCGTGTAATTTGAAGCTTCAAGAATCGCATTTAGGGCTGTTTGTACCACTATGCCATAAAACTCGATGACATCCTTGAAGGATTTCTTGGTAGGGCTGAGCTGGCCGCCAATGATTTTGTTGTTGAGGCGGTAGGTTGATTCGGTGCTGAACCAGTGGCCGGAGGAGATGACAAGAACCTCGAATTGGGGAAGTCAATGAAGTTTCGGTGGGGGTGTCGATGTGAACGTTGAGGGTGCGTGGAGTTGAGACGGGGAAGGGGTGGGGGGTCTTGTGGACAAGCCATTGTGACCATATTCAAATGATGTTGGTGAAGGTTGAACGGAAGTGCCATTTGTTAATGTGACCTTTGGTAAGGTCAACGGGGACTTCTGTCTGTGGAAAGAGAATAATGATTGTTATAAGTATGACATAGGAAACAAGAACAACAACGAATACTTTATTCCAAATTTTTAGTGTCAGCTACATGAATCTCTTCCATTCATTTCTGTTAAGTACTATCTTCACCATTTAACTATTATCATATCATTACTAACTGCTTCCTATCAAGTCTCTTATGTCTGCACCTAGTCCTCCTTGCCACTTTTCCTAATGTATGCATTTAGTGGCCTTCACATTATCGCTATTGTGAACTTACTGTCTCCTAACTTGGAAGGGTTAATTGTGGATAGGCCTCTTGTAGTATCGTTATTTTGAATTACTGCCTTTTTAGTTTTATTTTTGCAAATAGACCCCTTAGATAATTAATTTTGACTATTTTACCCTCAGAAAGAGAAAATCTGTTTTATCAAATAGACCACCTGAGAGTGAGAGAATAAAAGTTTCACTCAGTACGTTCAAAACTTAGATACCATAGGGGTGTCTATCCACAAATAATCCTTCCAAATTCTTTTGGGGTGGGTTTACCTGAATCCTATTCTTCCATTCAGCTTTATTAAGGGCTATGTCTTTTGTTAATTATTATTGTGTCCTTCTTAAGTGCTTCCTATCAAATTCTCTTAGGTCTGTCTCTAGTCCTTCGTTCCCTTGTTAACTATCATATTATTGCTTCTAATAACTTGTGCATTTAGTGGCCTTCATTGTGCAATCCCAGTTGATTTTTATCACTCAAAGAAAGAACTATCTAAGAAAAAAACATATTTAACAAGAAAAGAACCCATGATAATATAGTTTATGCTCGTTTTTCGGTAGCAAGAAGTACAACTAAAATGTCAAGAAAAGTCTGATAAGTGTATAAGAAACACTCTTTCCCATTGGATTGACTCAGATGTTCTGGTTCCAAAAAGCCAAGGAAAGGATCAAGATATTGAGGTGGAGGAACACTAAACTGAATTTCATGTATCTATATTTTCAAAAAGCCACCTCTGTGTACTGATGCCAATGTGCTAAGTGCAAAGTACACCAGCAAAGCACCCGTGGCACCATCATAGCACCTCAGTGTGATTAGCTCTGATCCACGACTCAAGCCCAAGTTTATACTTATGGAGGATTATTAGATTTGCAGTTGTTCCGCCCTTGTACTATTGACCTATGACTGGTTCAAAAAAAATTTAAACACCGGGCTACAATGTATTTTTGTTGCAAAAATGTATACTATAATATACATGTAGTTTGAAACTTAGCCCAGGTTTTGGAAAATATCTTACAAAAACTCTAAAAAGTTTATATCTTCACCCTTATTTTTCCTTGGGTTAGTTGCAGTCCTGAAGATAATTCCCCTGTAGTATCATTGTTCTGAACTTACTACCCCTTGAGTTCTATTATTGCAGATAGAACCCTAATTAAAAAGCAGAAACAAACATATACCATCAAACTAAAGAAACTTGCCTACCAAAGAATGTAAAGTAGCAATTCCATCTGATTCCGAGCAATAGAATCTCCAACAAAAGCCAGACTTTTACCCTCATCAGCTCCAAAAATTTCCTTCCATCAAATCGTGGGATCTCACATTCGTTAGGTCTCCATCTCCAGTTCTCATAGTTCTTATCAGGTCTCCCATTACCCTGGCAATTTTGCAGTTGTGTGAAGACAGGGCAAGTATTGTTGGTATACAGGGGCCCAGCTGGAACATAGATCCATTTCCCATGGTATCACAATTTCCTGAGAAATTATAATGTAGTGCAAGGATTATTATGTAATTTATTGATAATTTTATTTTGCGCTTGTCTGCAGGTCTTAAATTATAACATATAATAGAACAAACGAAATTAGATGTACCATGCAATGATTGTGGGTTAAGAAAGATAACAAAGTATAAAATCTTCTTTCATTTTTTTGGTTTTGTTTTTGTTTGTTTCATCCATATATAAGCTAAATGCAACCAGTCATGCTCATGGATCGAGATATGACTTTCATTTTATTTATATACTAACGGCTATTGTAATAGAAAAATAATGTCGAAATAA
Organism: Asparagus racemosus; assembly: GCA_037177215.1. NCBI lineage: Eukaryota > Viridiplantae > Streptophyta > Magnoliopsida > Asparagales > Asparagaceae > Asparagus > Asparagus racemosus. Next base: position 6,180,386 of record JBAKGM010000081.1, on the reverse strand, counting down.
AATGATGAACTGCACCATGCTATGATAAATTCCAATACCTTTTTAGGAAGATGATGAGCCAAGACCTTTTTAATATTCAAAGTCATACAATCATATCCAATGTCAACTTTTCTCAAAAAATAAAATAAGTTTTGCAAAGTAAATTTTAGCATACATAAAACATAGTATCTTATCCTAGTACAGAAAATGTATCTATGTCTATGTGCATGTGTCTATGACAATTTGTAATAGCATGCTCTCTGCATAATGTACATTAGTTTCAGATGAATTCGTGGAGAAGGGGTAAGACAACATAATGTAATTCATATGAGAGGAATGCGTCATATTTATGCACTTAATGCAATTTGGAATTTTGGATGAGTAAAAATCTTTCGCCTAGCTGACCACGAAAGTATTCAGTAATTCAGAAAAATAACTATGGGTAATATGTACTTGGCAAGGGTTAGGCAAACATTCAACACACACACGCACACACACACATATAGTTTAAATGGAGCAATATCAATAATAAAACATAGACAAAGCTAAAAAACAGAGAACTTACTCGGCTTAGACTCCTTCAAAACTTTTGGAGGGGAAGGAAGAGCTGCAACTGAAACAGTCTGATTCAAAGAATCTACAGCACTTTTACCAATTCTAGAATCATTTTCCCCAGAATCATCAACAAAATTACATGAAACAGAGACATTAAGCTCCTTAATATCATAAACATTTAGAGACACAGAACTATTAGCATCCAAGGATAATGCTGGAGCAATTGCTGGCACCTCAACCCCAATATAACCATCAATTTTATTGCCATTTTTCCTAGAATCATCAGCAAAAGCAGATGAAATCAACACATTAGGCTCCTTACTATTTAAAGTAACATCAATATATAATGCTGGAGCAGATGCTGCCACCTCAACCCCAATATAACTATCACTTTTAGTACCATCAACCGATGAAACTGACACATTATGATCTTTAATATCATTCACAGAAACAGAATTATTAGCATCTGCAGATAATTCTGGAGCTAATGCTGGCACTTCATCTTCATCCTTAACTATGCCATGGCCTTGTTCAGAAATTTCAGGTCTATCAATCAAACCTTCGGTTTTATTTCCATTTATTGAATCCAAATAAGGCTAGATTGAATTGAATATACCTAGAGAACACCCACTAAAACTGTAATTGAAACAAGTGGGACTGTAGCTAACAATTAGGAATGCAATCACAATGGACAAACCTCTGCCTCCCACTGAAATAACAAGGAATAAAATTGATCTATAAACTGATATTAGATTTGCCATGATGCCCAAAATCTCAAACAGGTCATCAAATATCTGAGATTACTCACTGAAAGGCAATCAGAAAGTATATGATAAGAATTAGAGGGTACCTCAAACTTAGACTCTTCAAGGCTTCACCCAACCCATGACATCTGCACTAAGATTTATCACACAATTCCAAGGAGTCAATGGTACAAAACCAAGAAGAGAACATAAAAGATTTGGAAGAGGAGTGATTTTTATTTTCTACTCTTATCGAGTCCCAAGAAAAGTTTTGGTAACTGGAGAGAGAGAGAGATAGAGAGAGAGAGAGAGAGAGAGAGAGAGAGTGTGTGTGTGTCATACCGTGCAAACTTAACGGATCTAGAGTAGCATCAGGCTTCACACTCCAGAAAAGCAACGCATCTCCCATTTTTGGTTTAACAGAAAGACCCCTCTTGCCGCACTCTGATAGCTCATTGTACCATGGCAGAGAACTGCTGTTCACATTTGCGGAGGGGAAGATTGTCTCACCACCCTCTTCCACATCAGAACTACGCAAAAGCCAATGCATAACAATAATGCAAAGACAAATATCAGACTTTAATGAGAAGTATAACCTTGATAAGATATGGAGCAAATTAAGGGGCAAGAGACATACAGATACATCAGAACTGTTGCAATTCGCTGGCCCCCATTTTTTGTGTTGAACTCATCAAGAAAATAATCAAAGTGAGGTTCATATTTCTGTCCAACTTCATAATGTAGAATCTGGAGCCCCTCTCCATGCTCTGTAAAACATGTAGATGACACTAGTGAAACAATGAGGGTAGAAGAAGAAAAGGTCACACATAATAACCATGCAATAAATGAAATAAAATATGAAGATGGACACTAAAAGCAAAACAGGTATAATAATAAAAAACAGCCTCCTTGTAGGTTTTGCTAAAGCTGCATCAGGTTTGATATGTGGTTCATAATGAATGTGAATTTCACATTCTCCTGAGAATTGAGCTACTAATTTGTGGAGGTGCATGGCTTCATAAACATCATGTAGAAAAACGAACTTTATTTGTTTCTTTCTATATTTAATACAACTCAAAATACTCATTTTTAACATGCAACAAAGTCTACTAGTTAGGTTCTGCTTGGATACATATAAAATTCACAGCAAATGCTAGCATGCTAAGCAAGCTAACACACTGATCCAGGACATGCTGCTACTAATTTATCCGGGCTTTCTTTCCAGTTCATTTATACAAATGGTTAACTACATTAAATCCTTGAAAAGTGGTTGAAGGTCTTATTTTAGGGAGGCTCGAGTTTCTGGACTATGGAGATTCTCAACATAAATGTTTGTCTTGGTAATCCATGTAATTAGGAGGAAAGTTTTCATACATCAGTGCCAAACCTACAACAATGTCAACCTTTAGTACTGCCCAATAATATGCTCTTTTGTCCATCAACAAAGAATCACAACATCTAAACCAAGTTATTCCCATCTCATAACAACAAATTGATCATACAACCGTATGCAGATCAGCAATTCACTGAAATATATAGATAACAAAAGTTTCTTTGACTATATTGAACTAAAGGATCTTCCCAATCTGAACCAGGTTCAGGACCTAAAATACTAGGACCCATTGGTCAAATTATGGCCCAAGTTGCATAAGATAAAAAATCGGCCTAAATGAATGTTTTGTTCGTGATATAGCTCCTAGCCATTTTATACGCCTTCAAGCTTATTTCATCTCCTTTTATTTTCCTTCTATAATCTTAATGTATGTGACATCCACCAGAATAGTCAAAAATATATCCAAACTAATCAATTAAACAAAACTAGCAACATAGCCATCAAGGAATCACTTAAAATGGCTTTAAATGATGCATATACTGGGAACTAAGTTTTTCCCCATACGCCACAAAAGAATTATGAGGGTGTTTGGGAAGACTTATTTTTTGAAGCTTATAAGTTATGCTAGCTTATTGTGACTTTTTGCTTTTTTGCTAAAAATGCTATGAAAATTATTTGGGTAGAATAGTAATTTGTTTAATAAAACCTAATTTTTTTAGTTTTTCAAAAGCTGGGGTATACTAGCTTTTTAAAATTGGACTTACAAGATAACCTATTTGGCATTATACCAAACAGGTAGAAATGAAAAAGCTAGCTTGAGCAAAAAATAAGTCCTCCCAAACACCCTCTATATCTACCTCTTCTTTTTACACAAAACACGTAAAAAGGAAATAAATATCTACTACTGCCATTGTAAGGTGAGCAAAGCATGCTAAAAGGATCACAACAGCGAGTAATGAGATTTATTAGTTACCAAAAAAATTATGTAACAGCTAAATCTTCTGGTCACGTACCTACAGGTATAAAGGTAAAATCAGCAATCCTTTTCTCGATTGCCTTAATTACTTTGTCACGACCTCTTGGGAGAAACATGCCTGAGCTTGTCCGCACTCTGATTACATGTGAATTACAAAATGCTGAGCATATCTCAAATTACTAGATGAATCAGAAGTAGTGATGTGTGCAATAGCAAACCTGCTGTCTTTACTCTTTCCTGTAGCGCTATCCACAACAGTTGACTTAGTCATATGAGGCTCAGCTAGTTTGATTAAATACTCACATTCCTCCTTGGACTGAAAAAGCACAAAATATTCAAAAAAGTTACTATTGGAACTTCAATAGCATTCTTACAATTTGTGAAGCCGCTCTTTGGACTAAAAAACATACAACATTTTATTAACTTATTATTGGAAATTCCAATACTATTCTCAAATTTTGTAAAGTATTCACAGCAAAGGGAAGAAAGCATTAAAATCAACATACAACCAAGACAAATGTCAGGAGGTGCCCAGTAAGATTTAAGAAAAGGATAACGACTACGAAGCAACGAGAGAAAATATCAAACAGGGATCAAGAAATCTAGTAGAAAATTATCAGCTACCCATGCTCATGCAAAATTTATTTGTTTGTGATGACAACAAGGAGAGAATTCATCGTTTTTTCATTGGCTGCTCTTTGTTTGGAGTTGGCCTCATAACAGCAACTATAACAGAAAATAACGGAAACCCAGTAAGCTACGAGATTCATTTCAAGGCAGCAAAGGGCATGAAAGAATTAACTGTTTGACGTGCTGCAAAAGTGAATTGCAGCAAATGTTGCATGCAACATTTGTTGCGAAAATTCAACTTTAAATTCGTTGTTTGGATTATTTGCAATTTATTGTGAAATTATATCTCCAGCACATATCCATTGTTTGGTTGACAACTAAGTGCTGCAAAAGTTGCAAATAATTTTCTCTAGATTGAACTAGAAAATTGCTATCTGCTGAGGTGGCATTTATTTTTATTTTTAATTTCCTTTTGGGAAGGTGCAGCTTTTACTTCTGTCAAACTGGCTGCAACTTTAGTGGAAGCTTTTTTCTACAAATTATTAGTGTACACGTATTTCCTAATTACAATTTAGCAAACCAAACACGGGAAATACATACCTCGTTGCAGTGTTTACATTTGTAGCTCCCTTTTCACACAATTAAACAAGCCCTAAGTAAATGCACTACCAAGGAGGTAGAAAAGGGTACTAGACTCAAATTAAATCAACTAAACTTGGCAGAAAAAAACTACTAATACAGTAAATACAGTCCGCCCACGACCCAACTTCATATTTATTTTTGCATGAACACGAACGTGCATCCTACTCTACACAGTTTAATTCCTCAACGAAACTATGCAAATTCTTTCATCTCAATTATTACTATTTTATGCAAATATCACGGAAGAGTTCGAACATTAAAATTTTGTGCATGCAATACAAAACTAAAAACGTACTATAATCTAATTCTAATGGCAATCCAACTATTTTTCCACCCAAACAATTCAATCCCCCCCCCCCCCCCCCCTCTCCCCCCAAAATTGAAACAAAACAAAGCAAAATTAAATTACTCACCAGGAAATTATGGTAAACAAACGCCCTAGGCTGCCACGACAAGATCTCCGTCCACTGTTTCCCTCTCACCCCCATCCCATCCCTACAAAACCCCAAAAAAATTCAAAACATAAATAAAGAAATAAATAAATAAATAAGAAACTTTTTTTTAAAAAAATCATCAGATCCAATCAAAACCTTACGTTTCAACCACCGATCGATGCTGTCGTCTATGATCAACTTCATCTTTCGGAGTGTTATCGGAGCTAATCGGAAGCGAGAAGATCCCCAGAGCGAGGAGAATCAAGAGAAGCATTGAGAAAGTGAGGAGACCGGCGAAGATCAGAGTGTAGGGCGACGATCTGCGGCTTGGAAAGGATCTAGGGTTTCGTGAGCTCCTCGCCATTGGAGGACGAAGATGGAGGTTTCAGTTTTTGAGATCTCGGATTTATTTTGGTCGCGGTCTTTTTTTTTTTTTTTTTTTTTTGTTAATAAGAAGTTTTGAGAGAGACGAGCGAAGAACCGATGTCGAAATCTTTCTTGATTTAGTTGTTAATTGCAGAGTTAATTGACTTCTTGCAATTGGACCCTTTTAATGTTTGCGCCTTTACATGTGTACCCCCTAAATGCATCGTATTTGCAAATTTACACTACAGACCTACTATTTGCTATTTACCCATTCAATTTTCTGTGTCGCTAATATACTCCTGATTAAGTTAATTAATTAATTATTTACTTTCTCTCCAAAATATGTCTCTTATTTTCAAATAAATAACTAAGTAGGATTCATTTTTTCTATTGTATTTCATATTTTCTCATAGTGTGTTCATAAACGCATTCAAAGCTTAGAATCACAATGTGAATAACTTGTGATGAAACTTTAAAATGTGCACTTGCACAAATAAGTATATCCTTATTTGAGCTTATACATTTATTACCACAGAACATGGAATAAAAAAGCTGAGAAATTATGAATTCATCACTATGAATTTGAGAAGGTTGCATTGTCCTTCATTTTGAAGTGTGCCTCATATCTATGTTGCTATTTCAAATATGTATTTTAATTATAATAAGGTTTCTCATGTTGAACGATTTGGTTTCTTCTTCAAAATAAAAGTTCCTTACTTTTATGGCATAGATTTTTTAGCGTATGGCTCTTTCTAAAAGATGACAAATTTCTTCATCTCCTGGTATTACAAGTATGAGGATTGAATATATAATTATTTTTCATGGGTTAATATTCCATGGGTTAACTATTATGGCAATACAAGAAGTACATAGGCTGACAATGTAAGTTCTCTTCTTGAGCCTTCTAAATTCCACGGGTTAACTATTCGCCCACTAGCTACATTTTTGGATCTATGTGCGGAAACGTGGTAAACTTTAAATGCACACCTATTTAAATAGATAAATAGCATTCTAAAGTTTTCTATCCCATTCGCCCGCTAACCACATTTTGGATCTATGTGCGGGGATCTATGTGCGGAAACGTGGTAAACTTTAAATGCACCTATTTAAATAGATAAATAGCATTCTAAAGTTTTCCAAATTATTCCGCTGCGTGCCAGCGAAAGTGCTTGAGGGCCTGTTTGGTTCTGTTAAGGTAAATCATGTAAAAGCTATTGTAGCTAGGAAACTAGTTTGAACACTGAATCTGACTGCTACAGTAAAATCGGCTCAAAACTCTTATCTTTTGAGGAGAAATTGTTAGAAGCTGCAAAGTGAGATTTTTTACTGCCACATCAGCATTCTATTTGCACAACTAATAGTGCAAGCGAGTGAGTTGCTGTAGCTTAACAGCTACACTACTTTCAAGCAAAATCAACCCAACCAAACAGCCTCTTACCACGTTCTACTTGGTCAATATTTAGAGCATAGGGAGTTATACACAAGTACAAATTTTATCGGACACATGCATGTGATGAGATGATTTGTGTCATTTATAGGATAGCAGAGGACTAGTTTGCGAATTCAACATATTCTATTCTATTCATGTTTTTATTTAAGTTTTATAATCGCTTGGCCCGTTCCTCAATACTTCTTCGAGTGGCATATGCACGGGGATGGACGACAAGTATCTATTTAACTAACAATCCGAAATCATCGGAAAAAGTTTTCTAACAATCAGCAAAAAAATTTGTTATAATCTCTTGCAATACATGTACAGCAATCAATTTGTTTGCGATTTCATTCTCTTCAATAATTTTTGCCTAATCATCGCGAGCACAAACTTCTCTAATTGATTGATTGTGAGAAATGAACACCGAAGTCAATGCGACCATGAGATCAGTCTCGACTGCTTCGACCCATCCACCTCCGCTTCTACGTAGCCACTGGTGATCCCCTACACAGTCATATCCATCACAAAATCAGCCCTCACTGACCGCTCGGTCTCAAGCCCATCAACTGCGCGGCAGAGCTCATCGAGATCTAACAATGTCAACATCCACACTGCATATGAGGACGTCGACTCGATCCATCTCATCCCTCTGCCCAATCTATGTTTTGCGCATTCGCTGCTATGAAGATAATATCTTATACTTATAGGATTATTGGATATATTTTTAAAGTATTGATCTTATGTCGTTGTCAATTTTTATATGATCATTTGTTATGTTTGCTCAAATGCTAGAAAACCACATGTAATAGTTTTTCTTTTTTGTTGTCTGATTAACTTTCAGGGAGAGCTGATCGCTTGGGAATTTCAGGTACGGGTTGCAATTCTTAGGTTTTTTGAGTTTTTTATTTGCATGATTAGGGTGTAATTATTCTCTTAGAAATCAAATTTATTACTTTTCCTTATTATCGTTTAAATTTATCTTGCAAATAAACAGGATTCTAGATTTTAATTTTAGGAGGCATGGAGTGCTTAGAAAACTCAAGTACATATAGAAAATTCTTGGATTTACTAAGGATAAGACATCCAAGTATCTTTATAATGTGATTTATGTTGAATTTTTATCTTCTTAATATAGTGTTTTGATGATAACAATTTATATATCATGTGTGTTATATATATCTCTGTGTGTATTATAACTTGTCAATGCAGATATCACTTCTATCAAATTTGGACAAGTGCAAGATGAGCTCAAGGCATTATGAAGTATTGAAGATTAAGCATATGTAAATTTTCTTTTATATCTTCTTTACTTAGAATATTTGTACAAGCCTTGATCACACACACACACACACACTTAGAACACACTAACACAGGGTTAGTGTGTTGGTTAACTATAGAAATCCCCTATGTTGACTATTAGAGTTATTAGTAATTTAATAAGTTCTAACATAGTGCATTAATATCATTTTTAATCTTTAATAGTTGACTAATTAGATTAGTAGTTGACTAATTCTTTTTAGTGCTAAAAATAAGTTTCTGTTATTTTACAGAGTAGTCGACTAATGAACAGTATTGTCGACTAATTGAGACTTAGAAAATTTTTTCATGATTTTGTAAAATTACAGAATAGTCGACTATTAATACAGTATAGTCGACTACTAAGCTATTTTATTGAAAAACATTTTCTTTCACTTGAAAGTATAGTCGACTAGCTTTACAGTATAGTCGACTGCTAGGTTCAAAACTTCATATATGACTTTCTGTCGATTACAGAGTAGTCGACTAATGACTTGTTATAGTCGACTACTAAGAAAAGTTCTGAAATAACAGAGTCTGTTTTAACTTAGAGTAGTCGACTACTATGACCATTAGTCGACTATATACACAGTTTTCTGACTTTTCAGAATTTGAATATATGAACATTTTTGTCAGTTTATATCATTTGTTGGCTTTTAAATTGTGTCTTTTCAAGGGATATAAATAGATAAAGACATCAGAAAAAGAAAGACGAAATTCCTAAGCATTTATCTTGAGTTCTTGTATATTCAAAGGAGAGTTCAAAAATTCTGAAAAAGAAATCTATTTTTGCCATTGATTTCAGCACATTCAAAATAAGAATTGGGCAATATAAAAGATTGAAAAGTTACTAAGCCACTGCTGCACATCACCAACACTTCAAGGCTTATAGGAATTGTAATTCTTCTTTAAAAAGGGATTCTCAAGTGTGAGAGGTGTTGATCTCGTGTAAGAGATTGTTGCAATTTGTATGGGCTTGCAAATTGGTCAAGTTTGCTTTTTGATTTTGTAAGTATTCTCAAAATCATAGTAGAAATTCTCAAGCGGGGTTTGCTTGGGGACTGGATATACACCGGGGAGGTGGAACCATTATAAAATCTATGTGTTTGTGATTGTTAAATTTCTAAGTTTGTTGCTATCTTATTGCAATTTATTATCAATTTTGCATAAATTTTTATAAAATACTATTCACCCCCATCTAGTGTTTTAGTGTGTTAGATCAACGATCCTACATTTAGTATCAGAGCAAGGTCAAAGATGGAATCAATTTCAGATCTATCTTCACAATTTAGAGAAAGTCATTCAACCAATCGTCCACTAATGTTTGATGGGTTGAACTACAACTATTAGAAATGCAGAATGAAGATTTACCTTCAATCAATTGGATATGAACTTTTTAATGTCGTGGAGACTAAATATGGGAAGCCAACTACTCCTTTCACAGAATGGACTGCAACTCAAAAAAATAATGCAAATTTGGACTCAAAGTGATGAATGCTTTATTCTGTGCACTTGACAGGAATGAGTTCAACAGGGTGTCAACGGCTACATCTGCATACGATATTTGGCACACACTTGAGGTAACTCATGAAGGTACAAATAAAGTTAAGGAATCTAAGATTTTTATTCTTGTACACAGGTTTGAACTATTCAGAATGAAGGAAAATGAGACTATTGGAGAAATGTTTATAAGATTCACCGATATCACCAATTCTCTCATTGGGCTTGGTAAAACATACACTCAAGTGGAAATGGTGCGAAAGATACTTCGTTCACTTACTCAGAAATGGGAAAAGAAGATTACCGCAATAGAGGAAGCAAATGACTTATCAACTCTAACAGTGGAGAACCTCATCGGTAATCTAATGGCATATGAAGTCCAAATTGAAGATAGAAAGAATGAAGATGAAACAAAGAACAAGAAAGTACTTGCATTCAACATTACTTCAGATAAAGAAGATTCAGATAATGATGATGAAGAAATGAGCATGTTTGCACGCAAATTTCGAAAATTTATAAAACAAGGCAAGTTTAAATCTAAATCTTCTAATTCAAATAACTCACTTGTTTGTTTCAAGTGTAATAAATCAGGACATATGAGGAAAGATTGTCCATTAATGAAGAACAAGCAAAACGCAAATTACTTCAATTTCAACAATACTCAAAGTAATAAGAAAAGGAAAGCTATGGCAGCTATATGGGATGACAGTGATGATTCTTCTTCTGATGAAGAAATTGAAGAAAACGAAAGTGCCCATATGTGCTTCATGGCACAAGATGAGGTAAATGATAATGAAGAACTTTTAAATGCATTTAATAAATTATATGAAACATTTTTGAGATTAAAAATGTCACATAATTTCCTTAAAGGTGAAAATAGAAGGTTATATGATGAAATTTATGATTTACATTCTTCTAACTCTAATTCTCAAGAAATCAAATTAAAAAGATAAAATGAGTCTTTACTTAAAGAAAATTATGTTTTGACTAATGAAAATATGTATCTAAAATCAGAATGCAATTATTTAAAGATTTGCATTTGTATTTTAGATAAAGATATTTCTTCAATTAAATCAAAATATGATGATATATACTTGAATGTTAGTAAATTCAATACAGGTAAAGAAAATTTAAAAACTTTACTTTCCTATCAAAAAGAAATTCAAAAGACAAAAGATTTGGGTTTTCAAGTTGATAAAAATATTCGTAAGAAAACCATTTTTGTAAAATCATCCTCAATAGTATATGAACAAAATATTGAAGATAATGTTTTAAATAAAAGAAAATCAAAATACTTATCTATTTGGGGTCCTAAAGAATTAAATTATATAAAGAAAAAGTTTTATATTTCTACTTTTATTAAAAATGTTTGTTTATCATCTAATTATATAAGCAAATCAAACTCTTCATGGGTTTGGTTTTCAAAAGACTAATTATTATGGACCCAACATAAAATGGGTACCAAAATTATAAATATTTATTTTTTTAGGTACCAAAGAAAGATAAGTGGATTCTAGATAGTGGATGTTCAAAACATATGACTGGAAACATTAAATTATTATCATCCATTCAAAACAAGGATGGTGGTATTGTCACTTTTGGAGATAATAACAAAGGAAAGGTGATCGGTATTAGAACTATTGGTAATTCTAATGAACCTATTATTAATAATGTTTTATTAGTTGATGGTGTTAAACATAATCTACTTAGTATAAGTCAACTTTGTGATAAAGGCTTTAAAATCTTTTTTGAAAAAGAATCTTGCTTAATTTATGATGTTGATTGGATAACTATTTTATATAAATGTCATAGAAAGAATAATATAT
>JBAKGM010000081.1:6133680-6159146 GCA_037177215.1 Asparagus racemosus | reverse complement strand
TATATATATATGCAACTGTCTGTGCCGTCTTTCTTTAGCATCTTCTGTTTTTTATTTGAGAGACAAACATTTGAATTTCTGTGTCACTATTGTGTACTCCTTCATGTGAATATGAGACTAGAAACCTATCTATCCATAACAGATACCATAAACTATTATTCCATTATTTAAACTACTATTCCATTATTTACTGGAAGCTTACACAACTTTATATGCTAGTTTCTAATTGTTTCCATAAACAGAATATCCTTCAATTATTTCTATAAATAAAACATTAAATATAATGAAATAAATAGATATATGTTTTTATTAAAACAATTTTGTGAGATAAGAAGTAACTTCTTTAGCTTGAAGTTGTATAACAGAAGAATGTACCTCTTAAATTTGAAGTTGTGAAGTGTAAATATCTGTAAGGTGTTTATAAGAGAATTGGACGGTACAGTAATTGCGTGAATGTGTGTGTGTATTGAAAATAAATGGCTACAATATTCAAGTGATTGTTCTTATTTACGGTAATTGGAAATTTAATATTTTGTGATATCCGAAAAGGAAGTTGCTAGCCATGCTTTGTACAGGTAAAATACTAGCAAAACTATAATGGTGGAAGTGATCAAGGAAAAATATTTTTTTTCCAATTAAGTCACAGTATAGCCAAGAAGAAAACGTCTAAAATCCCATGCCATGGAACAATTAATGAATCACGGACTTATACAACAAGAGATTGTAAAATAGTAAACATCAAAAGCCCAAACAAAGACCAAAAAAGGAGGCAAATGCATTACATAATAAATAAATAAATAGTATATCCTAACTCATATGCTAAAATTCATTAACGAAATGAAGAAAACGAGAAAAGATCGAACCTTTAAGCCTAATAGAGAGGGGTTTCTTCCCTCTAAGCCCAAGAATTACAAGAGGCTCCAGAAAGTAACCAATGGATCGACCAACACCGCAATCATGCACCAAATTCCTCCCTCCCATCAAAACTCCAGGCTTGTACTTCAGCTTCGTCCCTAAATCCCAACAAATAATACGAAAAGACAGTTAACTTCGCTAAACTTAAAACACCGACTTCAAAACCCAAAACCCTAAAAGCAAACAACTTTCATTTACCGGTTTCATTGATTTCGACTTTGCAGTCATCGGAGATCTTCTCGATGAGGCGTAGCAGCGAGATTTCGTAGGACCTGAGCCCTGGCGGAGTCTCGTTGGATCGAATCTCTTCGACGACGATCGATCGATGAGAGAGAGTCGAGAGGAGGAGACGCTGTCTGAGATGGCGACTGCCTTTGAATCTCATGTACGAAGTCTTCTCCATTGATTGAGTCTGAAGGAGAACTTTTTTTGATGGAGAATAGACGAGAAAGCTTGGTTTTTGGGGGCAAATTTGTTAAGCCCAAGAAATAAAAGCTAGGGTTCGGTCGACTAAGGGAGAGAGGAGACTGACGGTTTTGTGGCCGCAGGTGCAAGCGGAAATTTTCCAAAACTTCAACTTTTGGGTGTTTCAAATAGCCGTAAGTGTTGTAAATCAGAAAAGAGTTATTTGAAGGGTTGTTTTCAAATTACCACTTTAATTTTACAAATTTTTTAGATTTCATGCCCTCAAATTTTTTTTGGCACATTGATGCCTCAAATTTACATCTTTTTTAACGTTGATACCCCCAAATCTTTTTGGCACTTTGATACCCCAAACTTTATACATGTTTTAAATTTCAACCCCAAAGTTCCCACCTTTTTCAACTTTGAAACCTTAGATTTTAAACTTTGATACCCCAACACAAGTTTGGTGTATTAAAGTGTCAATGGAAAATTTTTGGAGTATCAAAGTGCAAAAAGTTAAAATTTTTGTCATAATAAAGTGTCACAAATATTTAAATTAACAAAGTTAAGAGGTGTAAACTTTAGGGTAAAAATTCGTCAAAAAAACTTAGGGGTACTAAAGTTAAAAAATGTGTAAGGCATCAAATTGCAAATAACCATTTGCTGAACAAAGATGGGTATTCAGAGGGAAAGCACAATTGAGGGGTATTTTCGTCATTGAGTTACCAAATTGCAAGATCCCGTAAGATTTGTCTGAGTTGTGAGCAATTACTGAGATTTGAGGGACTAATATGGAGTTATAAAAGATTTAATGGACTAATATCTAAATATCCCATCAAAAATATGTTTGTCTATTTTCAGTTGTGTATATACCCCAAAGTTTTTTTTTATCCCCTTTTCTCTCTTATGTTTCTACTAGTTGTTTCTCCCCTCAAGTCTCGTAGATTGATCTTGAATTGCCTTCTAACTTCACAGTATATCAGTAGATTCCATAACTCTTCTTGCTTATAACTCAGCTCGAAATTGAACCCAAGATCGTGAGACTCATATTGAAACCTCTTAGTGGTCCAGATCACCGCAATGGATTTCATTACTATTGGAGCTACTTAGTATCAATAGAACTTTATTGATAATAGATTTTATTTTATGCAATATATTTCTATAATTTTCAGTATATTATAGATTATACCTTCAACACATGTGTCACGGAAAATAAAAGCAAAACAACTATCATTCTCTTGATGGGCAAGAAAAGCAAAAAATATTTTAACATTTAATTCAAAAACAAAAAATTTAAAAACTAATAATATACAGCTAGATTTTTCTGTGGATGGTTTGTTTTAAAATCATGTTGAATAAATAATTTTTTTTACCATGCTTGTTTGATTAAGTAATGTTAGATTACTCAAATAATAATAGGGTTTGTTTGGCAAAACTTTTAACCATGTGATATGATTCAATCTTTAATAGTTTTATGCTAAACTCGAACTCGAAGTGTAGAAAGGGGTGGAGGGGGGGGGGGTGGAAAAGAACCATTTTTTGGGCCGAAACTTAGCTTAAAAAACTCGGTCAATTCTGGCCTTCATTTAATCAATTAGAAAACAACTAATGTAAGCTTTTGATGAGAATGAGAAAAGTTAGCAGAAATCTTGTGCTTGATACACACGTCATCATAGACAACGTCAAAATTTTTATGGTTGTGTGTGAAATTTTAGTTGGTCATGAACCTCTATGTGACCTTCTATGTTTATGTGAAGGTAATGTAGTGTGATGATAAATCTAAAGAGTTAGAAATAATGTGTGCTTGATACGTATGGTATCATAAATAAAGACTAATATTTATATGCTTTTGTATGAAAACCTAGTTGTTGATGAACCTCTGTGTGAATTTATGGTGTTTATGTGTAACTATTTTAAGTCTAATAAGAAACAGCAAGCAGAAATCTCGTGCTCGATAAATATAAACTATAGAAAAAATCTAATTTGTTCATGCTTGTGTGTGAAATTTTAGTTGGTGATGAACCTCTATGTGAACTTTTAATGTTTATGTTAAGATAATATAGTGTGTTAATAAATCTAATACTTAGTAGCAATCTTGTGCTTGATACGTGTAGTATCACAAAGTCAAATGTTTATATGCTTTATATAAAAAATTTAGTTGCTGATGAGCTTCTATCAATTTTTGGCCTTTTATGTGGGGCTGATTACAACTATGAGAAATCCCAAGAGTTAGTAGCTTGTGCTTGCTACACGATCTTAAGCTACTCACTTAACTTTTTCTTGTTACTTGCCTTGCGCTCAACTCCTCTTATAGTAGTCATTGAAATGAATGTATGATGATGTTTTTTTCCTTGTTTGCGTATCTTTATTGAGGTTGGGAATATTGTTGAGTACTATTCACACACAAAAATTATTTGCTAATGAATAATTATTGCAACAAAAAATAGACTAATCCGATTCCAATTTCACGTAGATATCATACTCCATTTCGTTTTCGATTACATGATTGAAGTAATTTTGCTATGTTCACTCTTATGAGAGTTCATGAATCGAGTTTTTCTCAAGCAATGCAATCCCTCTCTGTTTGATTTATCTCCTCAATTATTAGGAGCATCAATAACATAATGTTCCTTTACAAAACCCCGATATAATTATGAATCGGTTGTTACTTAGATTCGTTTCAATTGTAAAAAAGTCACATAATTACACATGACTTGAACGCAGTATTTGCAAAAGAAAAGAAAATGCGACTCTAATACAAAAAAAGTGTTTTTGCAATATAAATAAATGTAGTTTAGTGGAAAAAAATAAACTACACTTAACTAGAATTACAATACAAGCGAAATTTTGTACATTGTAAATTCATGTGGAACTCAGCAACTATATGATATTGCGAACGTATTCAACATCATTTTGATATTGCGAACGTATTCAACATCTTTTATAAATTCACATAAAAACTAGAATTCATAGATGGTCCCTTTTTTTAATTCAGGACATCGGGTTCTGAGCAATAACGTCTATCAAAATACTCTATCAAAATACATCCAAACTATAAATGGAAGAACCCCATAACACATCAAATGACTTGGTTTAAAGACTCTATATGAGACTGCAGCACACTATACAAAAAATGATGGAGGGTCTTCCAATTATATCACATAGTCATCAAAGTGTTTAGCTCTCCGGGGCAATACATGAGCTGCTTTATTCGTCGTACAACAAACTACTTGAAAATTCTATTTATCTAGTTGTGAATAAAAAAGCTAAATATCCTTCATAATGTGCCCTAAAAACGAGTGTTGATCCAATCCATTCGAAAGGCCCTTTTAGTTGTTTAAAAAGCATAATACTCTAATTATATTTTTAGATTAAACTTAAAACATCTAATGAATTTCTAAACCATTGAAATAGATTCGATGGCATGAAAGTAAATATATCTAATCGTCATGAATAATTCAGTCATTTAAACCTAAACCTCCCACCATATAAAATAGCCACTGCCTACAGAATCCTTTTGTCTCTGTCTCCTCCACCCCACTCTCTCTGATCATCGCGATTTCAAGCTTTCATTAGGGTTTTCGTAAATCTCGAAGTCTCGAACGAGGTAAGTTCACTCCCCATCTCTAATTAGGGTTTCGATGCATTCAATTTCACAACAATGCGCTTCTAATGTACTTTAATTGTCTCTTACACGCACTTCAAATTTGTTTTTGCTTGAATCTCTGCGTCTGTTAGGGTTTTCTCTGGATTTTGACGCTTAGATTGCTTTTTTACTTGTATACTAGTATTTTGAGAATTTTGATGATCCCCTATCCCTAACCCTAACTCTATGATCTCTACCTAGGGTTTAGATTCATTCAATTTCACCGGAAATGCGCTTATTTTGTACTTCGACACTCTCCTGTTACTTTGTTGGGATCACACTGTAATTAGTTTGTTTGGAGCGCTAATCACTGTTTTATTAGCAGTATAATCTGTCACCGGGATGGTAAATATTGTTTGATTTGCATGAATATTTGCGTTTGTTAGGCTTTTCTTTGGTTCGAGACGCTTAGATTGCTTTGTTTACCTGTATACTACTCTTAATCATGAAACCTGATAGACCCTGATTCCTAGCCCTAAGTCTATCATCTCTATCTCTTTCTAAAAACTGAGGTTTCATTCTGTTTTCCATGTAGGCAGCTGACTGTGCATTCTATTAAGAATTTAATTTTGCAAGTTTTCGTTTCAGTAGTTGCCTATTTTATTCCGTATATCATATGGAAAGTAGGAGGTTGTGGTTAAATAGTGGTTAACTTTTTTGTTCGTAAATTGAATACTGGCCGTTTTATTGATTCTGTTTATTTGTCAGTAAATTGACTAACAGAATGAAGAGAAATACTTTGGTGCTTCATGGTCATGCACCATGCTAATTGGAGGAGGGCGTGTAGCACAAGGAAAAATATTTAATTCTTTCTCATTTACAAGTGATTTGTGCCTCATAACCTTTTCCTATTGGTGTGGCGTAGTGCTCATGGAGCCTCTAAGAATTTTTCCAAAGTGAAAAAGTGATTTTTTAGGTCTTTCTATCACCCTTTTTCCCCTTAAAAAAACCCATTTCCTTCTTTTAAATCTTCAAATTATTTTTTGGAGAAAAATCTTCACACTTTATTCGGCTATAATTCCTACAAACCTAAGTCATGCCATTCCGTGTCACTTCTTTTTTTGTTGCTTTTGACATCAAGTTCTACATTTAGCGCGAATTTCAAGGCTGCAAGCTTTAATATCTACAGCCTAAATTGCATTCTAAAGCTGCGATATTGAGTATCTTGAAGGGTATTAATCTTGGTTTGCTAACTGAAATACGTCATGTTAACATCTGGTTGTTTATTATTTTGCATGCAGGGACAATTTCATCGATTTCTAATCTCGGTTGTTAAAGGACCAAACACAATGTCAGGTGTAGCTGTGATCCCCATCTTAGAAAAGGTATTCCTTGAACCTTGCTTTTTGTTGCTTGCCACATGTCCTTGCACATTTGATGTTTTAATGCTTTTTTGTAATAACCAGATGACAGGAAAGGATAAAGATTATAGATATATGGCGACTTCAGATTTGCTGATTGAATTAAATAAAGAAGGTTTTAAAGCTGATGCTGAGCTGGAGGCCAAATTAACAAATACCATAGTTCAACAGCTTGAAGATTCTTCTGGAGATGTTTCTGGACTGGCTGTGAAATGGTTCATCTCTTATTTATTGTCGTTATGATATTTTTCTTAATTTTCAAACTATCATGACTACTCATTTATTCAGTCTTGCACCCACGTGAAAGTTGTTTTAACTCCTCCTTTTTATTTTCTATTCAGCCTGCCACCGATTGTCAAGAAAATCAATGAGGACAGGGTTTTGGAGATGGCTAATAAACTCTGTGATAAATTGGTAAATGGAAAGGATCAGCATCGTGATATTTGTAGTATAGCATTGAAGACGATAGTTTCAGAAATCTCTGCACCATCTCTTGCTCAGCGCCTTCAAGATGCTCTTGGCCCCCAATTAATGAAGGGCATTACTAGTACTGTAAGATTCTTTTGCTTACATTCTAATCTTTTCACTAAAGATAGTTATTTCTTGGTTGAATGGTGTTTCCAAGTTGATCTCATGAGAGTCTGGCATAGTGGTGGGCCTCCTAGAGGTCTCTCAATGAGTATACGTAGGTAGTCAGTGTTGGAGTAATTTGTTTCAGTGTATTATCTGGAATCTTTGGGAATTGAAAACAAAGCAACTGTCAAAATTATCGAATGTGTAACTAGTTATTGTATCATGTTGTAGACTGAAAGAATTTAGAATTGTTCTCTCTAAAACACAAGCACAGCTATATGAAAACCATAATGGGTTAAGAGAACATACGCGGTAATGTCTTTGCCAACTAACTGGATTAGAATATGGTTCAAATTTTCGGTTACATGTGACACTTGTGTGTAGTGCTATATTTGTGAACTTCTGTGACCAGTTATACTATCACAACATTGGCCAGCTGATCCATGGAAAATGTTGTACTTTTTCTTGTTTGCATTTGTGAACTTTGCTCTGCCTGACTGTAGTTTGTTGTGCTTATCTAATTTTAGTAATAACTAACTTGTCCCAATTTTTTTCTAATGCAATATAAATTTAGCACATACTATTTCTTTTTCAATTGTTTTACAGATATTTCTGTTGGCTTATTATGAATCTTGATTCAAATTTAATATTTCTTGCTCTGTTCATGATTCTCTCTCTCTCTCTCTCGCCAGGGGATCCGTACTGAAATTAAGTGTGAGAACTTGGATATTTTGTGCGACATGCTCAATAAGTTTGGAAATTTGATGGAAAAAGATCATGACAAATTGCTAGCTGCACTTCTGTCTCAATTGAACTCAAGTCAAGCTAGTGTGAGAAAAAAGTCTATTGCTTGCATTGGTGAGAAATAAATTCATATGCTTTATCCATATTCTTTTTTTTTACAAAATCCATTTTATAGATGGCTGAGTACTGGTAAACTTATTTGGAGGACCTATTCTGAATACATTTTAACAGAGATGTTAGATATATGACCTTTCCTTTTGCCTTTGTAGCATCTCTTGCCTCAAGCTTGTCTGATGATCTTCTTGCAAAGGCGACTGCTGCCGTAGTTCAACTGTTGAGGAACAAGAATATGAAGCCTGAAATAACCCGTACAAATATTCAAATGGTTGGAGCTTTAAGGTATTCAACATGTCAGCCATGCATTCTTTTTTCATCATAATGTTACTTGCATACTCGTGTTCTTCATACATACTAATAAAACTCATGCTGTTTCCGACATTAATAATATATCTGTCTATACTAATACTAAAGAACTAAAAATAAATTAGAAATTGAATATAAACATTATATTCATACTTATGAAATTATTATTTGGTATACTATCGAAACATTTCAAATAAAATGTCTTCAGCATCTTGAATGCTTCGAAATAAGTAAAATAACTCACTGGATAGATATGGGAAGTTGAACTCTGCTATCCACTTTCTAGTGACCGTTGTTGTGAGATTAGGACCAGTAGGACAGGGTTCAATCTTTAGCAGTGGTCAACTATTACCAGATATCTATTATTACCAAAAGTATGTTGTTACTAGAAGGTTTGCCAGTTAAAAAATGTGTTGGAGGTGATGAAAAATAACACAGAGGCGATACAATTGTCATTAGCATTGAATGAAGTCACCGAACCAAGTTACCGGCTGTTTTAGCAAATGTTGAGTTTTTTAAAGCAAAATGGTGTTGGCAAGAGGAATTGAGAGAGCCTGGGCCAACAGAGCAAAAATCATACTTTTTAATTAAGATTGTTTGTAACAGTTGTTAGAAATTCTTAAATTAGTTCCTCTAACCATTACATCAAAACACTGAAGTTACACCAAAACACTGAAGTTGTGGTGAGAGTTGAGGGTTATAATTTTATGTTAATTCTAACATGCCTCTGTAGGTTGAGCGCTTATATGGGCTGAAATCTGAACTCACACGCATCAGTGGCAATGGTTTTAGAAATCCCCTTTAAAATTCATGGTCGGTGGGATTTGAACCTAGGTTGCTTTGATACCATCTTAAATTAGTCCCTCTAATCATTACACTAAAACTCCGAAGTTGTGGTGAGAGTTGAGGGTTATAATTTTGTATTAATTCTAACACAAATAAAGACATTATACATACGGAAAATACACCTATTGTATCAACAGCTAAAGAATGTCTTCTTTAGAATTTTTCTTTAGAATTTAATATATAGAATTTGTATTTGACCAGTGCAAACCATGGTTGAACCCTAAAAAACCATCCACCTTTACTTTTAGATCGCTGGTTCAATGTTTACAAACTTGCCACTTGCCAGTAATCCATATGTTTGTGTAAAATTTTAGAATAATAGCCTGTTTTGTTGGCCCAAAAAAAAGAAGAAGAAAAGTGCATTATAGGAAATCATTTCCTATAATGCTTATCTTTTTTGTGATTAGTTCACAATTTGAAACCTAGTGGGAGGATGAGGTGGCATCCTCCCATTGGGCGATTTGAGCTTAATTCTAAGAGTCTCATTTTGGGATTTTTTTCCTTCTAGGAAATGACTTGAAACCATTGGTTTATAGGAAATTTACCAATTTTATGTTCTCTTGGGTTTCTTGGAAATGAACCAAACAGCCCCTAATATACTTCAAAAGAACGACCTTGGGTCTTTTCATGCTGTATGGAGAGGTAGCTGACATGAAGGGTTAGTCTGCCTGAAAATAGTTGTTGATGATTTTGAGTTCTCGCTTGTAGAATCAGTCAGAGTACAATATTTGCATTAAAAGACCGACAAGTTGAACCTAACATGGCCAGCAAAATCTCAACTAAATCAGGCTTGACTATTCATTTAATCACTTCAATCTTCAAAATAAGGGATGATTCCTTCAATAAAATAACTGGCATATAGATTTATAATCTTTTAACCATCTCCTAGAGGAATGTAGGAAGTTAGAACAGAAATGTGGTGTGAATACAGGGGAGAGAGGGCAGCTGCTTGTGATGGGTAAGCTGGTAATTTGAGGTAGGTTGCTGACATATTTATAGGAATTCTATATGATGTATGGAATAGTGGTCAAGTAATCCGCTCATTGGTCTGTACTAAAGGAAAGGGTATTTAGAGATGAATCGAAATGTCCTTAGGAGCATCTCCTCAATCCAATCACCTTTCATGGATTGGCCACTGCTTGATGTTATACATCACACGGAATTACTTAACTGCTCACTAAATATGGTTATTACCATTGAACTATCCTTTTCAGTTGAAAAGATAAATGGACATCTGCAAATAATAGTTTCCAATTGTATAAGAATAATAATAAAATATAAATTTGTGAAAGCACTAATCTTTGTAGGATTTGGATTTGCAATTCAACACTGGATTTGAACTGTTGTTCTTTCAACACAAAATACTGAAAATGTTCTGTTTTGGTTGGCTGTTTGTACTATTGTACACTAATGAAGTGGGGCGTACAACCTAGTAACTGTCAGCCCTATTCAAGCTGGCCTCTTTGATGTTTCTCCCATTTGAAATGTGCTTTCCGACTAAGCACTCTATAAAGATTTGGACGTGTAATAAGTCTTGCTGGCACCAATTGAGCATGCGTAATATAGAAGATAAAAAATTAGACTTCAGATAAATCTTAAGGGAAAAGGAATTATGTCTTGAGCTGTCTACATTTGAAGCTACAGTCTGACGAAATGCAATCTAAATTACCTCATGCAATAAAGATTCACACTCCAATTTGCATTTTCCAAGATGTTGTCAATAATATGTGTTCCACTATCACCGACGTAAGGTTCTCTTCATAGATAACGATATGACTTCAAAACGAAGCATGCTCGGTTAAAATAAGGGTAATTTAAAAAAACCCTTTGAGCTTTGTAGATCAGTGAAAACACCCCGATCTTTGAAAATTATACTATTGGAACTTCTCATAAACGGTATTAGCAGGCAGAGTACAAGTCTAATGTTACCTCCATATTTTACTTTTTACTGATTGATGCTCAACAAGGATAATAATAGTAATAATAATAAAATTAGATAGGGTTTAAAATGTCCAAAAGTCTGCACATGGCAACTTTAACACTTTAAGTTTAACAACGCCAGTCATGGTAGTTAAATGAGACAAGTTCCTGCTTGGCCGTCCTGCTGGGTTTTTTTTTTGGGGGGGGGGGGGGGTTTCCCCTGAACTACTGAAAATTCACATAAACAATATTAACAGGCAGAGTAAAAAACTTGCATTGTTCTTTTACTTTTTACCTGGCCTTACTTGACAAGGATAATGTAGAACTTAGTAGGGGTAAAATTGTTCAAAGCTGTCACATGTGGTCCATGTGGAGCACGTAACAACTTTAAATGAACGCCGTCAGTCATGGTAGTTAAGTGAGACAAGTTCCAGGATATTTTCTCCGAATTTACAAACTTCAGGGAGGTTTTGTGCTGAACCCTCGAAAGGTCAGGTGCTGTAAAATTTTGCCTTACGATAATAAGCTACTTGTGTTCCATCGTTAATGGTTTACTTTGGATTCTAGCCAATCCTTCTTATAGCGATCCTTGAAACCCTTGCAAAGTTTTTAGTTGACTTGAATATTGGTTCCATTATGTAACAATATGGCCCGGGCATACTCATCTCTCGCGCTGTACAGCAGATCAGCAAAGCTATAAGCCTAAAGAAGCTAGATAACTAGCAATGCACATGAAATGGATTGATATTTTTCTGACTTATTAGTTATTGCTTGATAATTTTTTCAAGAAATGCCTATCTTTATTGTGGATTGCTAACAGAGATTTTAAGTGTATGCAGTTGTATACTTGTGTATATTGCAGTAAAAGACACTTTAATCTCATTACCTGCAATTGTCGCTTTCTTTTGTATCTTTACTTTCCTGTTATTTCTACAAATATGTTAAACTTTTCCTTGCGTTGAATATGTTTTGCACTGTGATAGTTTATATAAATATAAAAACCCCATTTTACTCTTATGAAAATTAGTTTTCTTATCTGCTGAAAAGAAATGTGCATGTGATCTATCAGCCGTTCCGTTGGATATCGTTTTGGACCACATCTTGGCGAAACTGTCCCCTTGCTGATTAATTACTGCATAAGTGCATCAGAAAATGATGAGGAGCTTCGTGAATACAGTTTGCAGGTATTCTAGTACAGTTGCATGTATAACTTATAATTATTATATTATGTCAAAATAGTTCTTTTTACTAATTCAGCCATTTTTCTTCAGGCATTGGATAGTTTTCTTCTCAGATGTCCCAGGGATATATCTCCATATTGCAATGACATTTTAAACCTTTCTTTAGAATGCTTAAGCTATGATCCAAATTTCACTGATAACATGGAGGAGGATACTGATAACGAGGGGCTTGAGGAGGAGGATGAAGAGTATGTTATTGAATTTCGAGTCTTTCCTTACATCTTCTTGTGCCATTACTTAATTCGTTTTGTCTATTTGTGACAGTGAAAGTGCAGATGAGTATACCGATGATGAGGATGCCAGCTGGAAAGTTCGTAGAGCAGCTGCAAAGTGCTTATCTGCTATTATTGTTTCCCGACCAGAAATGCTCTCGAAGATGTATTGGGAGGCATGTCATGTACTCCTTATTCATTTTAGGTTTTCATATGCACACCACAACAATGACACTAAATGCCTCACCTATAATTATGAAGTTTTTGAACTGTATCTCTTTTGGATCTGTCTTGAGAATGGGTTAAGATATACATCTGATTTTTCTATTATGTCTATGTTCATAGGGCAAGTTTTAATTAATTTTGCATGTGGTGACTGCATATTCAATAAAGATCGAATATGGAAGTATGAAATCTTTATGGTCTTTTACAGGCATGCCCGAAGTTGATAGACAGATTTCGTGAAAGAGAAGAGAACGTAAAGGTAACATTAGATTCTGAATATAATTATGGGAGAAAGAAAGCAAACTACAACTAGATGTTCAATTATTAGATGTTCAATTAAACATTATGTAAATGTATACATTTTCAGATGGACGTATTTAATACTTTCATTGAGTTACTGCGACAAACTGGGAATGTGACCAAGGGGCATGATACTGATGTGTCAAGGTAAGTTATTATTATGTGATTTTACACTTACAGTTTCTCAGACAATTATGGTATAGCATGAAGTTGTTGAAAGTTGAAACTAAATACTAATTCATGAACTTGTAGTTTGTGAAATAACTTGAGAGCATTATATCGAGGAACTATGGTGTAACATGAACTTGTTGGAACTTGGAACTAATCTCTAGCTCGTGAAAAAGCTTGAGAGCATTATATCATTTCTGCTAAACCGATCAGTTTCTTCAATTTAATTGGACAGCTCGTGGTCTATCTGGTAGATAGGAAAAAAAATGTCTATATTATTGGATGTTAAGTGCTGAAACACTGTCTTCCCCATCACAAATAGCTGCTTTACTAGCTCTCCAGTCTCCAGTTCCAATTTGGATGAAGAATTCCATTTGATGTTTTCTCATCAAATTCTTAAGTGGTAACTGCACTGATTGTGCATCCATTGATGTCATTGGAAGTTGCATTATGCCCTGATATTCATTTTTTTGTATATGGAAGTGTATCCTAATAGTGTGTGTATAACTGCTTGCCCTTTATTCCAGGGAATTTTACATACTACCTTTTACTTTAATAGCATTCAGATAAATAGTCTTTTCATGGGTCCATGAATTTTCCATGTACTTTTTGTATAATTATCAGAATATTATTAATTAGAGTTGATTCACGTAAACTTAGCAAAGAAAACATATTTCTCATTAAAAAAATTCATATGGTCGACTGTTGTATGTTCATTAATAGATTTACATTCTTACCGAAATATCTACTGGGGTTGTTCTTCTTCTTACCGAGGTATTACATATTTGGATTTTTTTAGTAAACTTTTTAACATTACCTTATGTTCCTCCAAACAAGGCAATTTGGATCTGATTACTTCTGATGTTAACAGTTTTTATGACTATTTTTTACTTGAAATTTTAGTTACTACTAGAAATCAGATCAAAGGATGGTTTGAAGATTAGATATCTTTGCTTATTTATCTTAAGGACGTGTAAACTTACTTCTAAAGTGCACAGTGTTGTAATATCCAAATGCTGTTTCTAATTTTAACGGTTATGCCAGGAACTTTCCAATGCCCTTTTGTTTCTATTCCTTTTTCTTTCCTGTTTCTTTCTTCACTCACCTTTCCTTTCGTCTACTATAATCAGGAGTCATTCATGCTCTGTTTTCTCCAACTGCTTGTCTTCCATATTTAGTGTTTTCTCTGACCGGTTTTGTTTTCATCACTTAAGTTATAAGTTATTTTCCTTTTGAGTATTTTCAGATATACCTCATCCTCATCTTCTATTTTATCACCAAACAAGGGCAAGACACCTGAAGTTCCTATGCGCTATTTAAAAGAACTATGTTTAACTTGTATCCATGAGGAAGTGCAACCTGTAAACCCCACATGTATCTGGACTTCATTATTGTGTTTGTTTCTTGCTTCCTTCTTAGTTTGAACTATCAAGATTTTGTCATTTGATCCTTTGGATAATATGTACAAAGTGCAAGCAGTAATACCCTTATGTATTTCAACTTCATTATTGTGTTTGCTTCTGGCTTCCTTTTTAACTAGTTCTTACCCCGTGCAATGCACATGATTTACTATTACAATGTTTATACTCGCAATATAATAACTTATATATGTTACAATAGTAAATGAATTATAAGTAAGTGCTTATTAACTTCTAAAATTCAATTTGGATTTCAATAAGCAGAAAATTGCATGAAAGTTGCAATATGAAGTTGTTAGCATGTAGTATCAGAGATTATTAATTAGCAAGAACAATCTTGCTTGTAAGTGTTGGAGGAGCCTCAATGGCAGTGCCACAGTGTCTTTGGTTGGATGAATACTTCTGCTACTCAATGCCCCTAGAAAATTAGAAAAAAATATACTTCAATTAGGAAACTATTTTGATTAATAAGAAAAGGGAAGAATACCCAATAAAAGCTAAAATTAGTAAAATTGCAGTCATGTAACTGAAAGGAGAGTAATTCTAATGGGAAGATGGAAGGCCCAAAAACACTAGAATTGGGTATAGTTGAACCCAAACTGCTATGCACCATAGAGAGACACTTGCAAATTGAATAATGTTGCATTAAAAGAAGAATAACTAACAAATCTTGGACGAAGTTCGAAGGCTTAACAAACTTATGAATATAAAAATAAATCAAGTATGCAGAAAAAAATCTTTACATGGTTGGGACCTGAAAAATACTACAAACTGAAATACACAAATGTAAAAAAAATTAAAATAACGTCAAAGAAATGTTCTAGTGGATAAAGAATAAAAAGTATATACAAAATTGAAATGTACACATAAGAAAAGGCAGTGACTTGGAACAATTAATTTGTTTGACAATTAATACCATCTACCTTCTAGTTTGAATGCGGCCGCGATGCTAAGGAAGGCTGATTGGCTTGCCAATGGAATGGTTGATAGGAGAAGCAGCTTCGGAGGCCGCAACGGCTGTGGTCCCCTTGAAGATGTAGTTGGTATAATCGAGCCTTCGACGGTCCTTCTCCGAAACTGAAGAATTATTGATTAGACCGATATTTGGATTTCTCTAATTCATTGATATTTAAGGAATTTGTTCCAATGGTTATTCCTACATTTAATCAATAATCTGCTTATTGTTGTGCCTAATGGAAAAACAAATGGGCTTATGAATGGGTGAATTAATGGATAATATGTTAAGAAGTTAGTGGGATAATGAAAAGTTGGATAATCTTTCATATTACTATCATTATTTTTTTTCTTTTTTTATTTGAATTAGTGTCAAACAAAACTTGAAAGTTCAAAATTCTAAGAAATTGCCAAGTGGTAACCAAGGCTTTTACTCTAGGATATAGATAGATAGATTTGAACTTTCAAGATTTTATTATTTGATCCTTGGGATAATGTGTACAAAGTGCTTCTATCTTTTTAGGCATTTATAATACATATTTTCTTGTTTATCCTATATAGAACATCACTCACACATTTAAGAGAGATGATTTTGGTTTGTTAATGCAGCCCACGATATCTATTGAAACAAGAAGTACCAAAAATTGTGCGATCAGTAAACAGGCAGCTCCGTGAAAAGTCCGTCAAGACAAAGGTCACTAGAGGTTTCTTTGTTTTGGTTGGTTTACATTTAGGCATGTCTGACTGATATTCTATATATACTCAGGTGGGGGCATTTTCACTGCTAAAGGAACTCGTTGTTGTCTTACCAGACTGCCTTGCTGATCATATTGGTTCTCTTGTTTCTGGAATTGAAAAGGCTTTGAGTGTGAGTTCTTTAATTTATTGCAGCCAGAGGTGTCACTTTGCTAGTGCTTTTTCCTCTTTGAAACAATCTGCTCCTAACAATTGTTTGTTTTGCCAGGACAAGTCTTCTACGTCAAATTTGAAAATTGAGGCTCTGGTTTTTATGAGATTAGTCATGATTTCACATTCGCCTTCAGTTTTCCATCCTTTCATCCAGGTACCAGAGACCCATGTTTTATGATACATTCATCATCTAACTCATCTGTCTGGTATTTTGGTGTCTGCAAAAGCCATGACTGTTTCACTTTGTATCTAAGTGATGTGATGTAATCATGTAACACTGACAATACATAAGGTCACACTTCCTCTTCATGTTCCTATGTCTTAGATTGGGATGTTAGGCTCTAGTTACGATTCTGATTATTTTGATAAAGAAACAAAGTTTGTAAAGATTAAAGGCAACATTGATGTGAGACTGATATTCTTATTTTGCATTCTTTCTTTTTCCTATCTAATAAACCTGAAAAATTAAGTGAATGTTGCATTATCACATACAAATGCCCCATGGACACTATGGAGAGACATGCAGAGATTCTAAAGAATATACACATCCACATGAAATTCCTTCTCTACAGAAGCGCCCTTGTTATATTAAGTCCTCCATTAGATTTTCAGGAATTCCTGTCCTCCCTCCACATGTGAAGCCGCTCAATTGGTAATGTGATACTTTCGTATGAACACTTTCTCTTAGACTCTTAGATAATATGTAACTTTATTTGCTACATATGGTGGTGAAGACAAGATTTTTCCTTTTTCCTTGCAAGGCTATTAGTATTTTCGTTCCCATCAAACTAGAAAGGAGGTGGTTCTGCTGGGTTATTTGAAGAATGGCGGAATGGTTAGGCTAGCAACAGACCAGGTTCCAGCGTTTTATAAATTAATCCAGGTCTATGGTAGGAATGCAACTTGGGTGTTACCAGGACGGATTGTAGGCAAATCAGGCCAAAGAGTCTGCTTGAACCTTACACGAAACCTAATGCGAGTCCTAGCCCAACCCCCCCTAACTTGGGTACGATCAAGTTTAATCTTGGGTCTATCTGTGTGCTATTTAAATATCTTATAGTTAGATTTTTTTTTGGGTTTTAGAAATTTGTTTATACTACCTAGTGGGAACTAATGATTAATATGATCTTGTTGATTTCCGTCAAGTTGTGATTTTTGCCACTCGTTTTAGATATCTTGCTACTATTCATTTTGTAACTGAAATGTTTTTGTGGACTATCTTTGTTTTTATATTCTGACCTATTGTATGCTCATTAACATACAGGCTCTTTCCAGTCCTGTATTATCTGCTGTTCATGAGAGATACTACAAGGTAGCTGCGGAAGCATTACGAGTGTGTGGAGAGTTGGTCCGTGTTGTTCGTCCAAGTTTTGAGGTGATTATTGATATTTTATTCGGTTTAGCCTTAGTATCTATTACTTGGCCGTCCTTGACATTAGTCTCTTTGTGATGTAGACTTGCACCCTCGATTTCAAACCTTATGTCCGTCCGATTTATAATGCCATCTTGACACGGTTGGCAAATCAGGATCAAGATCAGGTTAGTTAAATTATTGTATGTACTAGTTACTTGTTTTGTTGCCTATCTAAAATAGTGTTTTTTAAATGCAGGAAGTTAAGGAGTGTGCTATATCTTGTATGAGCCTAGTAATTTCAACTTTTGGTGACAATCTCCAGTCAGAATTGTCTGCATGCCTTTCTATCCTAGTCGATCGGATGGGCAATGAGATAACACGACTAACTGCTGTTAAGGTAACTGTTTTTTGCTTTACCTTGAACCATATTTCCCTGTGTTAGCTATTTATTCTTAGTCTTCCGTTTATATGTCCTTTCAATAACTTTAATAATAAAACTGCAAGAGTAATACTGATTTTTGTTGATTAATTTACAGCAATATGCATCTATACTTTCATATTGCATACAATGGAACAGAGGTAGAGGCATTGGGTGATAAAGCAACAAATAAACATCAGATTTCTTACTTGTTCTGATTTAGAGGTTCTTTTTTCTCTTTTTTTGTGGGGGTGGGGTTGGCGTAAATTTTTTGTGTCAAAGTAGCTTTAAGCTATCTTTTCCATTCTACCTGTTTTTTAATATCCGAAATAAGCTATAGCTTTTAATTTCCATTTAAAAAACTTAGGATTCCCCAACTTGTGAAAAACTTGCTCATGAGCTTGCTTAAATAAGCGACTATTGACTAAGAAAATGACTATTCTATCCGTACAATTTTGATAAAAGTTTTTTGAATTATCATTGTTGCTTTAGTTTTAAAAAGCGGTCTGCGCTCTCGCCTAGGTCTTCGGAGCGCCCAGGGTAGCATGGGCCGTTATGCGACAAAACTTAGGTCATAGTCTGATTTCCTCCGTTGTTGCCTCCATGCCTTTGTACCTCCCTGGCTCCTTCCACCGATTCTGAAGACCTCGCACTTCCTCCAGTCTTCAGTAAAATATCCACCACCAGTTAAACAAAAAGACAGAAAGAAAGAAAGAAATCCGCCTAGGTCGTTGGCACCCAGCAACACATGGTGCTTACTGTAACATATTAAAAGCCAAAAGCTGCCAAAAGCTAACCGAGCTTAAAAGCTTCCAAAAATAAGCTCTGTGAAACACCCTCTTAGTCCGCTGAAGCATAATTTAATGTACTTCCAATGTATTTTCTTAGAAGTTCATACGCTTGCTTATATGATGATAAAGGCCAAGAACCAATGTTGTATTCTTAAATAGAGCTGTGACTTTTTAAAGGTTAGGTTCTGGCCTTCTGTTTACTTTCTCCGCTCCTATTTTTGCTGATGTTGAGCTGATTAATTTTGAGTTTAAAACTTTTTTTTATTTAATCAATGATGGTGTTTCTTTCCTCCAGGCTTTTTCAGTAATTGCTAATTCGCCTCTGCGGATAGATCTCTCTTGCGTCTTGGAGCATGTTCTGTCAGAATTAACAGCATTTCTGCGGAAGGTACCCCTGAAGTAATGTATATTATAATTGACAACATTCTTTTAAAAAAGTTGCAGCAAGTTAAGGATGAGTTGAAATTTCATTTGTTTTACCATCAGAATGCCATCTTCTTTTGCAGGCTAACAGGCTACTGAGGCAGGCAACATTGGGAACACTTAACTCCCTGGTTGTTGCATATGGTGATAAAATTAGTCCATCTTCTTATGAAGTTATAATTGTTGAATTATCCACTCTGATAAGGTATCTTTGTTTGTGGTCCCTCTTGTCTCTGTCCACTGACATATCAATATAATTAACCCAACTTTGTCTAACAGTGACACTGACCTCCATATGACTGCACTTGCTTTGGAACTCTGCTGTACGATTATGACTGATAAGAAGTCTAGCCAGACAGTTGGTCTGACTGTTAGACATAAAGTTCTCCCTCAGGCACTCATATTAATCAGAAGCTCTTTGTTACAGGGTCAAGCCTTGCAAGTGCGTAATCTATAAATTGATTTGTCCATAAATTATTTTGAAGATTTACTAAGTTTGAATTTTTTTAACGGTTCAGGCGCTGCAGAAGTTCTTTGCTTCATTGGTTCATTCTGCGAGCACAAGCTTTGATGGACTTCTAGATTCACTTCTTTCAAGTGCTAAACCATCACCTCAATCTGGCGGTCTTGCTAAACAAGCTCTATTTTCAATCGCACGATGTGTGGCTGTACTTTGTTTAGCTGCTGGCGACACCAAATGTGCATCTACTGTAGCAATGCTCAAAGGCATTCTAAAAGATGACAGCACTACAAATTCTGTAAGCATCTCTTAACGTAAATTGTTGTAAAGAGCTTTATCACTTTAGAGTTGACTTTATTTTTACGTTGCTATGATATTTTTTGTATCATCCAAATCAACTATCATTTTCAAAGCGTGGAGCTGAACTATGACACGCTCTGGGAGAGTTGAATAAATGTAGTGGAGTCTTACAATCTTGATTGAGAAGTATATATCTGATAGAATGTGATGTTTATACTGTTACTGTATTTCTGACAGGTTTGCTTAGTGTAGCATATAATGATGAACTGCTTTAATACCAAAGTGACAAAGCAAGCTGAAACTAAAGATAGTGCTTTTGTGTATGTTTTGCAACATCATATGTTGGCAGTGATTGAAAGGATCTTATGAAACATAAACTAGATCCTATTATCCGCAAGGAGCATTTATTTGAATAGCATCTGATTGTATTGTATGATGTCTAGCTGTTTCTTGCACTTTGCATTCTGGATCTTGCTGGTCAATGGGCTTAAAAAAAACCAACCAAGTTGTTTCTGTGAATGCGGGGAACATACTCCACATTAAATTTCCAGTAACATAGTCCTTTGCTTTTAGTTGTTTGTAAAACATCTATGTTCCGTATGAATTATGGGAGACAAGCTGCCATTCTCCTCCCTTCCATCTCTTTAACTTCGCTCACTTAACAACATTGATTTTGTCTCCAGCATAACACCACTTATGGAAACTATTAAACCCGATTAGTTGTCATGCTTGTGAGTTGTGACCCACTTAAAACCTTATTTCTCTTGAAAACCATCCTTTCAACAAAGGGTTTGAGCACGTCATTTTATTTACAATGGATTGTGGAGATTTTACGGGTTTTGTGGGGGTGGGGGACGAGATTTTAAGAGACTTACATGCATGAGTGATGCCATGTTACTGGTTTCTAAACAATATACTCTCCTTTAGAATACTAAACAATATACTCTCCTGTAGAATAACACGGGTGTTTAATGAGGAGTCTTTTAGTTAAAGTGGGGTTTCTACAACCGCCGCTAATTACAAGGGTGCTTTATGCATTCTATTGGTAAATTAAGACTTAAGTTTGCATATCACAAATTTTTTATAAGCTCATAAGCCAATCTTTAAAGTTTTTGCTTTTAGAATTTTTGACTAGAAAGAAACATAACTGCCTACTATTTTCTGAAACTTCAACTTATGCATAATTGCAGTTGAATTAGTGGCAGCTTAGGAGTTTTAAATGTAAGTAAAACAGAAATTCTTTCAATCTTTTTATTAGCAATTCTCCATTTTTAATTCTTCTTCCATTATTGTGTAGAATTTACCTAGAAGGGTATGTAACTCACCTGACAAACAAAACAGAGTTGCATGAAAGCTTATTTTCCTGTGTTAATATTTGCTGGAATATTACTTTTATTGTTGTTTCTTGATTAGGATAATATATCTATTTGAATGTCAAGCAGATCATTTATTTTGATCATATTATATGTCTGTACGGATTACATGTTCAATCAGATCTGATTTATATGATAAGTTATCTTGATTCTAATAGCATCTTCATTAATATTTCAGACCCTGTATTTCGTATTTGAGCTACCGTGGTACTTCTCAGTATTATAAAATGTACAAAATTTAGCCAACACTGTACATGAGCATGATTTGGTTGTGAAAAAATTATGTGCATGTGATTGTTTCTCGATTTCCAGTCCATTTTCTTTGTGTAATGTTTGGGCATTGAGCTTGAATAGAACCCGGCCGTTTGCTTGACGTACACCATGCGAAATCCAGGTTACGGTACACTTGATAAATTCATTTGCACTTGTCCTTTCAACTTGCCATTGAAAAATGTATATAGGTGGCTGCTTCTCCAAGCTAAAATTGGATATTGTCTAGTGGTTGATTCATTCTTATGCCAGCAAATGCAGCAGGTCTCTCTGTAATAATATTTAATTTCAGTGGACTAACAGATTTTTTTTTTCATTCTGGTATTTAGGCTAAACAGCATCTGGCACTGCTATGCCTTGGAGAAATTGGCCGTAGAAAGGACCTTAGCATGCATACCAACATAGAGAATACTGTTATTGAGTCCTTCCAGTCTCCCTTTGAAGAGATAAAATCTGCAGCTTCATATGCTCTTGGGAACATAGCTGTTGGAAATCTATCCAAGTACTTACCATTTATCTTGGATCAAATTGATCATCAACATAAGAAGCAGTACCTTTTGCTTCATTCCTTGAAAGAGGTGTGCTAATGGATGGGGAGTTCTGTTATCAAACTAATGCTTGTGCTTGTACTTTTTGTCGTCTATTTATTTATCTAATGCTATTTGTTACTTTATTTCTACAACTCGTAGGTTATTTCAAGACAATCTGTTGATAATGCTGGCCGGAGCGAGCTTCAGGATTCAAATGCTGAGAAGATATTGAATTTGCTATTTAATCACTGTGAAAGTGAAGAAGAGGGAGTTCGCAATGTAGTCGCTGAATGTTTGGGTAAAATGGCACTTATTGAGCCTGGGAAGCTTATTCCAGCACTGAAGGTTCCATGTCTTTTCCTCGTCCAGAAACTAGATTTTCTTGACATTGTAAGTTACCATTTAATAACTGTTAACCGTTTTCTGTTAATATTTTCTTTTTGCTTGTTGACATTCTGCAGGTGAGAACAACCAGCCCAACTGCTTTCACAAGGGCTACAGTTGTGATTGCTGTGAAGTACTCCATTGTTGAGCGACCTGAAAAAATAGATGAATATATATACCCTGAAATCTCCACATTCCTGATGCTAATTAAGGACAGTGATCGGGTAAATATCACACTCTACTCTACTAGCGGTTTAGATCTTTTTATGCCTTCTGTACAGACACCTAACTATTGTGTGTTTCTTTTTCATAAATATTGTGTGTTTCTTTTTCATAAATTATCCACAGCATGTTAGAAGGGCAGCAGTAGTGGCTTTGAGTACAGTTGCTCATAACAAACCAAATCTTATTAAAGGGCTCCTTCCTGAGCTGTTGCCACTTCTGTATGATCAGACTGTTATTAAGGTATGGTGTTCTATGCAGTTTACTTCATTTGAGCTTCTGACAAATAATTAGAGAAAAGGGTTGAAATTTCATTCTGGAATTTGCAGTACAGCCTAACTACCTCGATTTTCCATCTTTGAAATAGACAGATAGCCTTTGATAGCTTACCTTCCTTTTGTAAGTTATAGCTAAATGCTACTATGGTACAACTGCCGCTTGATACTTAATGAATATCCGTGATTTCATTGTAATGATGAACTATTCAGTATTCACTTATTGTTTGTTTTCTGCATAATCTAATGATGGAACTATTCAGCATTCACTTTTTTGAAGGAGCTATTACAATATGTTGATTTCATTTCATTGTCAATCTTCACTTATCATGATTGCTTCCTATGCTGGATATTTTGTATGATTCAGTTGGTTTAAATTTAAGCAAAAATTGTTGTTGACGTCATCTAATGTGATCTTATTAGATCATTCTAAAATTTCTCTATGCTTAAGATCCGATTCCATGTCCTAATCCTCTAGACAAACATGTCAAACAAACTTTCTCAATTTTCTGTCTAGTGCCTCGTGTTTTCCGTTGACTTCATAATTCATTAAAAGAATCGCTGAAGCTGGTATATTTATTGCAGAAAGAATTGATAAGGACAGTGGATCTTGGTCCTTTCAAGCACACTGTAGATGATGGGCTTGAGCTGAGAAAAGCAGCTTTTGAATGCATGGACACGTTACTTGACAGCTGTCTTGATCAAGTGAATCCTTCAAGTTTTATTGTTCCTTACCTCTTATCTGGACTGACCGGTGAGTGCTAATCATCTCAGGATCATTATAAATTTTAGAACATGGCATAAACTTCAAGTAGGACTTAAAACTGTGTGTGACTGATTGTTTTGAAGGAATTCCTGTCTGCTTATGGTGTATAGCTGTTCTTCCCAATAAGTTATTTATGCTTTAGGACATGGTGATAACACTTCCTGAATGCAACCATGCATGATGTGTGACTCTACCCTTTGATAAAGATTACACTCATTCTTTTAACACCTGTTATAATGAATCTGGATTCATGTGCACTTGTAACCATACTTTTTCTGATAGTCAAAGTCTGATATAAACATGCTATTTGTGACGATGTTGAAGACTTGAATTTAAAGCAATATTCCTAATGTTTCCTTTATCTTTTTTTCCTAACGCAGATCATTATGATGTCAAGATGCCTTGCCACCTTATTCTCTCAAAGCTCGCAGAGAAATGTCCTTCTGCTGTCCTTGCAGGTTGATTCTCCTAACATATGGTTCTAAATTTCCTTGTAACCAATAACTCCTTGTTGACAAAATTAAATTTCTGTTGTAGTTTTGGATTCATTGGTTGACCCTCTTGAGAGAACTATTAATCATAAGCCAAAGCTAGATGCTGTTAAGCAGGAAGTTGATCGTAATGAAGACATGATCCGAAGTGCTCTTCGTGCAATTGCCTCATTGAGTCGCATAAGGTATGAACTTTTGGACCTTCTCAACAACGTTATTCTTCATCTATGTATTGCTTACGACAATAGCGATACTCCAGCGGCTCTCAGCTTGTGTTTTTTATACATGTTTATGTAGTTTTTTTCCTTGCAGCAACACATCCAATTTTTATGCTGGTCCTGATATCTTAGTGCCATGTGTTTTCTGGCCGACATTTAGTTCCATAATGAGATCTAGTGAAGTCCTTTAGTTGGTCATTTTACAGGCAAAACCACCGAGTTATTAAGATCCTTGTTATGTTTAGGAGCTATCGTTAATGATTCCTAATGAAAATAAGCTTCATTTTAGGTTATTGGGTTATGATTTTCTTTATGTCTGGGAATTACAATTGGCTTTTACTTCTCAGATTTGGATTATGTGTGTTAGGGCTGACAAAGATGGTTTTTATGGTCTTTATAATTGCATGAATCTGGTGACTAGATAAGTAGATACAACGTTTCAACAGGGCTTCATTCTTGATGCATCAACTCCATAAACTGTGTAGTTATTTTGGTTCTGAAAATATGGTCTGAAAGTGGAAGCTAGAGAGATGGTGATAACAATGTGATTGAAAATTTTCTTTCAGGAATTTATTTTCGAGGAACTGGAGAATGTTGCCTATTTTTATAGGAGTTGGGGTTTCTCTGTTCTCTGAACACGCTGGTGTTGCTGGAAGTAGAGCTAGGAAATTAAAAATTGTCCATATTCTTTATCATTCTCATTAAAAAAAAACATTTATGTAGCTCCACTTTCTTATCTTATGTTTACCAAGGAATGGTTGCCTTGGCAGAGTAAGCACTGATGAATTCTACTGTTTGATTTATTTTAGACTTTTAATTGTTTTCTAAAGATAGTAGGGAAAAGAAACATGACTTTGAAATAATAAAAGAAAGTAAATAATGTGGGGGGGGGGGGGGGGGGGGGGGGGGGGGGGGGGGGGGGGGGGGGGGG
>JBAKGM010000081.1:6094747-6122547 GCA_037177215.1 Asparagus racemosus | reverse complement strand
CTCGCCAAACCCCCCCCCCCCCCCCCGAATGTCGAAAGTGCTTGTGAACTGTGTCATGTAATGTGGCTTAGGTTCTCTTTTCTTTAATTTTTCCTTTTTTTTGGAAGCTTTTGCGCTTGCGCACTTTTTTTTCCCCTGGAAACCTTTGGGATGCATACTACTGTGGACACTAATATACAATTTGAGAAAACTTGTGAATTGTCGGAATGTAGTTTCTGAGGTATTAGTTGTGTTGCATTATAAACTTTTCCATTTACATTCTTTCTGCTATGATGCATTCTGTAACACTCATATGCATAGAATTTAGTTTATTTTTTTCTAGTTCTTTATCAACAAGAACCAGCATTTCCTCACCCATCCATTCTAATAAATATGACCCAGTGTTGATTCATTTCAGGTGGATCCTGGAAATGTGAGACCGGTCCAAGAAGGTGATGTGAATCCCTTGCTAGAAGCTGAAAGGGAAGCTGAAGCTACCAAGCAAGCCATCAAACGAAAGATTGCACAAGCAGCTGTTTCTGACTTCCAATCTCAAAGCTTACCTGCAAAACTTCGTATTGATCCCAATGATCCTGAAGATGTGGTAAGTTCTCTTTAGTAAGTAAATTATGACACCTCCAACCCTTTTTTGTGAAGGTGCTTATGTTTACATATTGCTTCATCTAGCTATATCTCTGGTGGCATATTGACTGCTTTTCATTAGAAAAAAATCATAATTGATATTTTCACTTGTTAGTCCTTGATGTTGCACTGTTAAATGTTTATCGATCATTTCAAAAGTTATCTTTTTATCATGAAATTTAATCTAATTTCTTGATGACTTGACTTACTCAGTACAGATACTTCTTTCCATTCTGTTTCAGCAGATGAGTCAGACTTGGGTGTTTCAAGATTGAATTTGAAAACTACAGCTTCCGATGTTAATACACAATGTTCAGAATGACTCACTGAAAAAAATAATACGTTCTGGAAATTTCTTGCTTTAAAATGAACGAATTTAACCGAAGTAATAAAGGCTAAGATGAGACCCATGGCTTCAAAGCTAAACATGGTAATATTCTCCAGGTGTCCCAAGTCATTCGAAACATCATCATCAATTGATCAATGGTGTGGATCTGCAAAAGTGGTCATGATGTCATCAGACTCATCACACACCTTAAAGCATTAGAATGCCTATAGAATGCAAATATAACTATGGGATTTGACTTTTCTATCATTAATCAGTAAAAATCTTGTCGATATTTAAAATTTGATTCACCTTAACCAGACAAGCATGTGAGGGATGATGATAAATCATACCACTCCTTTGGCAAAAACTTAAACACACACCCCCACCCACCCACCTTTTCCTGTTTACATCAGATACCTTAGAATTTAACACAAGCTTTTCTGCATCATTAATCAGATATAATTTGTTCTACTTTTACTAGCTTTAGCTGCTAAAGAATTCCTTTTCTCTATTGTGTTTAGAATAACAATCTGAAGAGTTGATTTCCAGTTTTAGTATGATCATAAGTTTTTCTTTATGCACATGTGAGTCAATTTGGAAGCACACCTTTGGAATGATTAATGCAATTCCATTGTCATTCTACATCCACAAACTCATCTACATCCTTCTTGAGAAAATTTTGCTGTTTTCCATTTTGAACTAAATTTATGTTGGTACTGATGCTTCTGACTAACATCACAGAGAGCTGCGAAACGCAAGAAGATACATGCTTTCAAGTCAAAAGTTCGTTTTGAGAAACTTGAAGTTACGCAAAACAAGCGGCAAAATGCTTGGCAACAGTTTCAAAATGCAAAAGGGAAAACTAAGAAGGTAAAGTTCAGCATATCTTACTTGTACTATATACTTACGGGATCTTGTGGGTATTCCCTCATGATGTGTAATTGGTTTTCCTACAATGGCTTTCTGATATTAGTTTAATATAGCATAGTAGGATTCCAGCATGGTAATTGACCTTAGCCCAACCAAAACTTTGAAGAGTGGATCTAACAATTTTGGTGACTTATTTGGTGGACACAGATCCCTCATTTGGACATTTTTACTCATAGAATCTGCATATTAATCTGAAAGAATTCTGACCTGGTTTGCTAAACTAACAAATAATTACACGTATCATGTGTAGCCCTTTTCCTATAGGAAAATTATAACTACACTACTCTGATAGACTACTTCTACACTACAAGAGAGACTACACTACAATAGAGAGAAGTTTGGGCTCCCTTGATGAGTGGTCATTTGTGAAAAAAAGTTGAAGAGAATGAACCCCACATTTTTCTCTCTCTTGTAGTGTTGAAGTCGTGTAGGAGTGGTAGTGATCATTACTCTTTCCTCTATGATACACGCTATGGATCTGCACATTGCATGTAAGCTTATGTTATTATCAACAAGAACCTTGATTGACAGTCATGCAACATTTGATTTATTATTAGCTACTTGGTGAAATCAAAATACAGAAATGTATGTGAAAGCCACCAGACCGGCTTTTACCTTCCCTGATAAAGATTGTTTGTCAAGGAAACATCTTTCATAAATGAGAAGTTAAAGCTTCATCTAAAATCTGACTCCCACATGAGAGCGAAGACTAATAAAACATCTTTCAAATGTTGAACTGGATAGAATATTCAATTTTTCGTTTTGGGGGGGGGGGGGGGGGGGGGGGGGGGGGGGGGGGGGGGGGGGGGAAACGTCAATTTTTCTTTTTGGTCCCCCCCCCCCCCCCCTAATTAATTGCCAAAACCAAGGTCAAACATATTGGAGTTGGAATTACTTTGCTTTTGAAAAGGATGGTCTAAAAATAGTTGTAGCTTCAATGAAAGAATTATTGTATTAGCAAATAACTTGACACGGTTTTGTATTTACAAGAGATGATTAATTATAGGAACTTGGTGGTCGTTTGGTATTAGGGTTTCTATTTTATTTGGTTTATCTTATCCGTCCCCCATTGATTTTCAAGATGGTAACTTTTCTTTTATGTCTTTTGCAGGTTGGTTTCTTTTCAGGACGCAAACGAGAGAGCATCTTCAAGTCTCCGGACGATCCAAGTGGTAAAGTTGGAGTAACTAATAGTGGGAAAGGATTGACTGATTTCCAGAGGAGAGAGAAATACTTGCAACTCAAGGGTGCAAACATGGATAATGAGGATCAGGAATAGAATGCTTGCAGCCATGTAACATTGTATACGAGTTAAGAATGAAGCCATCGAATATTTCATCACCATGTTTTACTCTGTGGAGCCCGGAAGTGAGATCTGATTTTAGCGTGCGAAATTGTGGCTCTGTATAGTATCTTTGGTGCCTTGTTGACCACTTTGTTTTTGTTTTTTTTCCTTCCATTGATATTGTTGATTCCAGACGTAATCAAGCTAGTGCGGAGAAACTTTTATACAAGCGAAGTACTTGAGAAAGTTGGAACGATGGTGTTACCCGAGATTGCGCTTGTGTGTGTACGCGAATCTTCAGTCTATAATTGAGTCTGGATGTTGCTGAGTGCGTATATTGTCTTTTTATTCATTGCGGTATGGAAAAACCTTACTACACTGGTATCTGATGTATTTCATCGGCAAGACTAGTATTTCAGTATCGGTGGGTGAATGAGAATGAAAGTGAAGGGGGAGAGCCAGGTCCAATTCCTATTTCCAATGTGGTTTTTGTAATTTTCAATCACTTGTAGGTAACTACTGAGGAAATTCAAATTTTCAAGTTAAAATAATCCGTGCAATTGATCGAAAATGAATTCCGGAAAGCAAGAGAAAGGAGAGAAATTAATTGAGCATCCCTTTTGATCACTTACATGATTTCGCTTATTTTCCAGCATTTTCCATTCGCACAAGAAATTCCATTGTGAAATTCAAACCCCCTTAGTACTCTTAGTTCATGTGAAGATTTCCCTTATCGACATTACATTTCTCGAGCATCATCAGCTCTTGCAAAAGGTATTATCACTTTGCAGTACTCAGAGTTGTAGCGTTGGACAGGAGTCACAGGAGTAAATCAGTGGTTTCTAAACAATTTATATGTTGACGAGAAAATCGCCTTCAATGCCAGTGATTCAAGAAGCAGACTCGTATCTGTATCCGGCAAGATACGAATATGGAAATGTGAATATGAATACAAATATACAATATAGTGAAATATCCGACTTTTTATCTGAATGTATGAATATAAGTATAGGTCATATGGTTTTACTGTTTTGGCCAGTAGATTAAAGAATTTAATGAATAAAAATTTAACGTTAACTTCTTAAATATGTTAAACATATTAATAAACTCTCATTTCAGAAATTTATAGTTTTTATTATTTTAAGCATCTATTGTATCACATGACATATATATTTTAGAAGCTTATCGATTTTCCTCATATTTGTTTCGTGTATATATTTCTCTTATTTAATCTGCATTTGTATTCAATTTTGAAGGATATGAGCATAAATTTTACTTGTATAGACATATCTATATCTGTATCATGGTTAGTTATGATTATAGATACGATACGAAATCCGTATCTGATAAAATTATCAGTAAAAATTATTCCCTTCCTTTCAACATGAATTGGGTCAATATGTCATCTCCCCATTGTTTTCTGCGTGAGTAAACTTTTATATCTTCTCATTCTATGCATCCAACATGCAATCAGCACTGCGTCAAACAAAACGCTGAACTCTAAAAGCAAGAATCCGTTAGCCAACCACAAAACCAGGCGTAAAAGAAGCCAAAAAAAAAAAAAAAAAAAAAAAAAAAAGAAAAAAAGAAAAAGAAAAGGAGAGTGAATCAAAAAACAAGAATCTCGTGCGTTTCTTCAGCCGTTATCGAAACACCAACAACAGTCAATATATATGCATACATCACCAAGTAATACTACACTCTCTTGTATTAATTCACTTTAAGTTGAAAAAAATGAGCATTTCTTATTGTTTTGTCCCTATTTTCATCTTTCTACTACTGCAGTGCTCAGTTAGAGCACTTAGCGCTCCCCAAGTCCCAGCTTTGTTTGTGTTTGGGGACTCTTTAGCTGATGATGGCAACAATAACTACATGAGCTCTATAGCTAAAGCTAACTACTATCCTTATGGCATTGATTTCTTTCAAGGGCCTACTGGTAGGTTTGGTAATGGCAAGACTGCAGTAGATATATTATGTAAGCTCTTTTCTTTTCTTTATCCACTGATATCACTACCGTCACCATGCGAGTGGATGGTTTTGACTCTCGACTAGAGGCAAAATTTCAGTTTTAACCCCTTACCTTTTTAATCCAAGGGTCAGAACTGCCCGCTTGCACGCATAATGTTTTTGTTTTGATAGGATGTGAGCTCGATTGAATATTGTTTCCGTTTTGATAGGATGTGAACTCGATTGATGTCATAATAACTCTTAGTTATCAAAGTATTTATATGGTTTTATGCATTTTTTTTATAGGTGACTTGTTGGGGC
Source organism: Asparagus racemosus (assembly GCA_037177215.1). Lineage (NCBI taxonomy): Eukaryota > Viridiplantae > Streptophyta > Magnoliopsida > Asparagales > Asparagaceae > Asparagus > Asparagus racemosus. The sequence goes on along the minus strand of JBAKGM010000081.1, from coordinate 6,117,115 downwards.
TTCCGTATCTTCCACCGTATACAAGTCCTTTTGCAAATGGAACAGCATTGCTTGGTGGTGTCAACTACGCTTCAGCAGCTGGAGGCATCCTTGATGAATCTGGCCAATACCTTGTACTAGCTCTAAGATCTTACCATCTCTTGATAAATAATCTCTATTAAATAACTTAGGAAATTTTGCAGAAAATCCCTATAGAGTTTGCGGAATGACAGAAGACCTGTCGAAGTTTTAAAACTAATATTTTCACTCCTTCCTTCTGAGTTTCGTCATACCCATGTGACCTGTTTAATGACAAAAATATGAGAAGAAAAAAAACCAAAAGGAGACGGTTTTTCTGTCATTAGTAAAATTTTATGTACAAATTTTTCCTTCGATGTGTTTTAACTCAAAAACTTCTGATACAGGGAGAAAGGTACAGTCTAAGTCAGCAAGTACTGAACTTTGAGAACAACCTGAACCAACTGAGATCCCTGATGCCAGCAGGAAACCTGAGCCAATATCTCGCAAGATCCATTGCCGTCTTTGCTATCGGCAGCAACGACTACATAAACAACTATCTTCTACCATCTCTATACCCTGCAAGATTCAACTACACCCCAGAGCAGTACGCCAACCTCCTCCTCAACCATTACGCAAGACAATTGCTGGTACATAATAAACACCATCAAAACATCCTATAACAGTTCAAGAATCAGATTATGTACTTAAAAAAATTTCCGTGTTTCTGTGTTTCTATTTGTTTCAGGCACTCTATGACCTAGGACTGAGGAAGTTCTTTCTGATTGGCATCGGTCCTCTCGGCTGCACACCCAATCAGCGTGCGACCGGGTTGGGCCCACCTGGCCGGTGCGTTGACCAGGTCAACCAGATGCTTGGCTCCTTCAATGTTGGACTCAGAACCCTTGCTCAACAATTGAATGCTGACCACCCAGGAGCAATCTTTGTCTATGGAAACACTTATGGTGCACTTGGTGACATCCTAAACAATCCAAGTACTTATGGTATGTAAATAATCGGGTAAATTTTGAAAAACTACCTTCTGAACCTTTGGATGTTTTGCACAAAACTGTCCTAAACTTCGTAGTCTTTGAAATTGCTCATCAGCCCCTCATATCCTAAAGGGGCTTGCAAATTGGTCCTTCAATGACCAACCCTCAACTTATGCTTTCACTCCAAAACCCCTGTCTTCACAAAAATAAAAGCTTAGGGGCGTTTTACTTGTCGAGAGACCAATTTGCAAGCCACTTAGGATTTGAGGGACTAATGAGCAATTTCAATGATAATTTCCAATAGTTCAGACATAGTCACAAAATTGTGCGAAATTTATCATGTTTGAAGCCGTGACAGTTTAAACTAACAACTGTCTTCATGGATTTTTAGTAAATTTACAAAGTTTAAGGTGATTTTTTATGCAGAACACCCAAAGTTTTTCTGAATTTACCCTAAAATACCGCTGTACTACATACAGAAAGACCCCTTTTCGGAAGTTTTGCTTCTATTATATGCTAATAAGTAATGATGGTACTGACTGAATTCATCAGGTTTCACAGTGATCGACCGTGCATGTTGTGGGCTGGGGAGGAACCAGGGTCAGATAACATGCCTACCGTTCGCTGTTCCCTGCAGCAACCGCGACCAGCATGTCTTTTGGGATGCATTCCATCCGACACAAGCTGTGAACATGATCCTGGCTCAGAGAGCATTTACTGGACCGCCGACCGATTGTTTTCCGATCAACATTCAGCAGTTGGCTCAACTCTAGTTAAGAAGTTCGTTTGATGATCTTGTTACTCAGTACAAGAGTCTGATGGTAATGCTATGTTGAAGTTCTAGGGTATTTTAGTCTTTTTGGATGTTGCTATGTGAGATAAGAGGGTTTGTTCGAAAATTTAAACACATAAATAAACATGCGTTCTATCAGTGAATACTTAACAGTGAAATAAGGTAGTTCAGATGGGTAGAAAATTTTTCATGGAAATGGTAGAATAAGAGCTAAATGGTTCTAAGCAGTCACATTTTGATAATCATCTTCAACTTCGGCAACAATTGGATTGGCTACATAAGTCCCAGAGTTCCATTCGGGCCTGCTTGGATGTTGGATCGATGACAGTGTTAGAAATCCCAAGAATCTTTGACAATCCTAATTTTATTTTGTGTTTGGCCTTTAGTATAGCGTAATGTAAAGTTAGATTTGAAAAGAGAATCCAAATATTTTGTTTGTTTGAAAAGAAATTGATCAAGTAGCCACAAGGTTTGACCAAACAAAAGACTAACACATCCCCCCACCATTTCATAAAATTCCAAAATCCATTTTCTCTCTTTCCAACTCCATTAAACATGTTTCGGTCATTTTGATAACCATTTGGCAAAAACTCAACTAATGGAAATGAGTTATAATCCACTAAATTTATCAAACACTTTGGCTAATAATCCACCACGCTTTGCGGATTATAAGCCAAGCATATTACAATCCAAAGTTGCCAAGCAACACCTTAGCCGTCCCACAAATCTGCCTCGAATTTCATGAACGTCCAGGCTCGCCATGGTTGTGACCAAAAGCAAAATTGGTCGACGGATTAATAGTTCTGACTAAAAGTAACAAACTTCTATTCCATCATAAGATTCTCTAAGGAAACAAACAGCCCTAAAGAGTCATTTGTGTATACACGCACATATATCCACAACCATTAGAACATTTCCATTTCTGCTACTCACATTTTGCACATTATATATCTTAATTGCCAATAATATATCTTAATTGCCAGCATTCTAACGCATAAAGCATCGTTGGTCTTAGCATTACCTTACACAATTTTTTCCTTCAAGTTCATATATATTATTGTCACAGATATTTATAATCAACAGCAAAAAGAAATCTAATACCAACAGATGAAGAATCGTTCAATCAGCACAAAACTCTCTGGAAATTTGTAAACAGTTGTAGAAGGGTGGAAACTTAGAAGGCATGTCGTAATAAAGCGACACTAACATTACATTCTATTAGCCAATATAACGCAAAGTGAGAAGTGAAACTTTCAGGAACGACTCATGATAACGACAGACACTTCAAACTCAGTAACTCTAAGCAATAAGCAATTCATATTTCTGTAAACTTATAAACTGTCAGGTAAACATGGAAATGTTGTAAGGTTTTCTTCAGATACCATGACGACAAATTAAAGAAAGTTCTTTAAAGTTATTTCACTCTACTAGCATACTCTGTATCCTCTGGAAATTAGAATCCTCTTTGCTTCGCTATATTTGATCATAAAGTCAGGTTAATCAAGAGCTGGTGGAAGTCTCAAAGGAACTAGGGGCATACTTGCTCATCAATTTAGTGAGAGCAGTATCAAATACCTTCTCCAGTTCAACTTCCTCCTCCAGATACTTGCGCTTGAGCTCAACCTTCTTCTCTTCATGTTCGCGCATCAGCTTCTCTCTTTCTATTTCAAACTCTTCGACGCCCTTCACCTGGCTATCTATGAACCTCTGAATTTTTTCTTTTCTGCAAAAGGAAAGGCCAAGAATCAGGGGTGATGGAGAGAGCACAAATGCCTTGCATGAGGAAGAAAGCACGCAATTGGATTAATAACTTCCACTGATTCTTTCTTGCTGACCACCAAGCTTGTAATGAACCAAGCAATTGGATTAACGTCTTTTAACCATTTTTCCTTGTGACTACCAAGCTTGTAATGAATCAAAGATTATTGTTTCTGATTGATATCTGACATTACAAAGTAGTTCTCATGGTTCAACAGAACAGACTGTGACTGACCACATTCAAATCGTTGAAGAAGGACATGCTTGTGTGGCATGATACGACCAAAGCACGGCCTTCAGTAACACTATATATAGTCTACCACTGGAACAAGACCACCTATATTTGTACTTGCATTCTCTTTGTTTTGCCTCTATGATGCATAACTTTTGACTACTGGGGTTCACTATATGCTAATACGACGTTATTTATTTGGATGAAGTCAAAGGATCTACCATGAAGATTCAGCTGCATTTATATTCAAGTGTAAGAAATGTTAAGTACATATGTCTCTGGTTTGATGCAACATGTGTGTGCATCTGAGCAAATGTTTGATCTAGGAAGAAGCCTAAAGCTGAAATAGTTGACAATCAATCAATCTCTCTAATTTAATAATATAGCTCAATCTGCAAATCTCAAGTTTCTGACTGCAGATTTTTCACATTAGCAAAAGGGGCCTTTGACATAGTTGACAATCATGAGCAAACGTTTGATCTAGGAAATGTTAAGTATATGTTTCTGGTTTGATGCAACATGCATGTGCATCATGAGCAAATGTTTGATCTAGGAAGAAGCTAAAGCTGAAATAGTTGACAATCAATCAATCTCTTTAATTTAATAATATAGCTCAATCTGCAAATCTCAAGTTTCTGACTGCAGATTTTTGACAATAGAAAAAGAGGCCTTCTTAATAGCTTTAGCTCTTTCTAACCAAACAGGTCCGTATTGAACCAGCATCTCCAACTCCCAGTAAAATAAACAGCCTCTACTAGATTCCATGTATGTTCAGATCAAATGCTACAGTAAGAAAATTACCTGAGTTTACGTTCTTCATTGGATCCCGAGTTCACATCAGACTGCTTCGCTTTAGCACGTTCCTCTTGTAGTAAAACCTCAAATTGTCTCTCTTTCTCCTCAATGTCCTTCTGAACTTTAGCAAGTTGATCCTTGGAGAACTGCTCCAGGTAGTCCATCTGGGAAAAAGGGGGCACAATTGAGAGAGAGTAGAAGTTGTTTATATCAGGTAGCAGATTGTTTAAACTTTAAACAGTGGAAATATGGTATGAAGTATCAGTTCACTGCAAGTAACGAAGTTTTTGAAACAGAACCAAGTACAATTTGCTTAGCAAATTAACTGTTACACGCTCATTATAGTTCTATTGATAGCAAAACTACAAATTAAAAACATTAACTTGAGATTGAAGTCTAGCCTAAGTTACATGGATACGGGTCCGGGTGCTGATACGTGCACAGGACATGGAAAATTTGTAAAAGGTAGGGGTACGGTGACACGGGTACACATTCATGTATATATATTAATAATTTACATGAGATCAACATTATTGTGCTAGGAAATAAATTCCCTATAACATTTATATGTTTTATTTATAACATAGATCTATAAATTAGAAAATTGCTCGTTTTTAACTTGATATCCAAAAGCCCTTTATGATCATAGTTTTGAACTGGGTACGGGCCAAAATGAATCCAACTTATATCCAACGTGTTTCAGGAAACGCTAAGAATTGCATGTGAAGTGTAGGATATACGTCCAAGAAGTATGACAATCATAAAGTGTATTATATAATTGCTTGCATGTTTGAATAAGTGTATGCAGATACTCAAGTGTCCACTGAAGTTTCAGTATTGGGTACGTTTCAACACAGGTACAGTTCCAAATAGAAGTACCCATGGAACATAGAGTCTAGCATATAAGCCTGCAACCACTGACATAAAATTAAGTGTTTCCCTATTTTATTACCGAGTTGTGGCACTGAAAATATTTTAAGATATAAGAAGGATCAGGTTAGACATTGACAAGAGGATATTTCCTAATATCAGTCTAGAATGTTCAAAACGCTATGTGAAATATCATTTGCAGAAAGCTCTGTTGATCGGAACCATTACCTGTTCTTTATTCTCCTCATGCTGCATTTTTGTTCTCTGCCTCACAATCCTGTTCTCTTCCATAGTCTCACGCAGCTTCTGGCTCACTACATCAAAAGTTTCTTCAAGAGCCTTAGAACGCCGTTCTTGCTTAACAACCTTGTGCTTAAGATAGGTTAGCTGTTGGTTATCCTCACTCATTTGCTTCATTGGATTCACAACCATTTCGATGTATGATTTCAGTTCATACTTCAACCTAGATTTTCCTGATAAGCAGAAGTGGAATTAGAATTGATAGCATCATTAACAATCTACAACAGCTTTCAGAACAGATGCATATAACTAACAGTGAATAGCTCAGAGAACAAACAATGAGAGCACAAAACCCAAAAACAGTCATCCAACCAGAAGCTTAATGTTATCGAAAACATAAACAAGGCGTGAACCAGCACATATCGTTAACACTCATCATCTCAAAACAAATATATTTGTAATAGTCTGATGCTTCTCCCTATGTGAATTTGTGCATGGACGCGCACATGTGTGTTCTGCAACGATTTTTTTTATTAACAAAAACATAGGAGTTTTATTGTTGTGACAAGTATTTGGCATTGACAGAAAGATTCCACAACAAATCAAATGAATTTCTGAGAATAGATTAAGAAGTTGCACTTTTGCGATTTAAGGGAAACCAAACAATGTGAAGCAAAATTTTAAGACCAAGGTTTTTCACCTAAATTTACATAAAGAACTCAGAAGTTCACTCTCCAAATTTTGAGAAGGTATACAATTATATCCCAAATAAATGTCTTTTGGAGAAAAAATGGATATCAATGTATGTTCATATAAATATCAGAATGTATAACTTCTTACTCTGCCATAGCACTTGCAGAAAGGGTAGCTCTTTTGATAATATAAAAGTGCTGCAATGATAGCATTCTAAACTGAAAAGCATTGTTCTTAATAAGCAATGCATAAATAGGGAAGAAGTAGCACTTAAACATTTATAAAATAGCTGAAGTGCAGAATAGTTGCACGAGATCAAACGAGGAATAACGAATATAGAGATATTAAAATACCATGACAATGATGGTTGAAAATTTCCATATCTTCCTTGCTAGCCAAGTAACCATATAACTGTCGCTTTCCACCTGGATAGAATAGAACCCGTCGACGTTCCCATGCATCTTTGTCTGTTCCCTGTTCGGAGAAATGTTTATGCAGACGCTCAGCCTCCAGATAGCCCATTGCAGTAGACTCAAACATTAAGATACTCATCCCACGGTGACCATTTGGGCCATAGGAATGACGAGCCTTTGTTGCTGCATAGGTACTGAAATATTCAAGAAGTTCTTGGTTCCCCATCCCAATCCACTGTAAATTACAAAGATAGACAAAGAAACCAAACTAAGGAATTGAAAGACAAATACAACAAGGAGAACATCATTCAATTCTTCAATCAAAAGCTTCAACTGGTTGAGTAAACATAGACCTATTTTTAGATTCTTATAGATTGATTCAATTGCTGAAATGACTGTTACCTTGAATAGTGTGATGTATGGGTTTCACACAGAAATTTTCAAAGTTGTTTGATATTATATAAGACAGAATATTAAAGCTTCTGCATAAAGCATATCTTGTGAGTTGTGAACAATATACTCAAATGTAAACTGTACAGCAGGGTTGATAGCAGATTTCAATCATTTCAACTAACGAGTTCTGAATAAATCCTAGCCGATATGATTAAACATAAGCTCACAAATTAGAGCCTCGTAGACACATGTACGGCATCAGTGTGCCTTGCATGCAGGGTTTTGAGTCCCTAAACAGATGCCATTCTCTTGTGCTAGATGATCGCATAAACCAGCAAGCCCCAGATTTTCTAGACCTAAGCCTAAGAGATGGAAAGCAGAATGGGAAACAAATGCAATAGGACACCAGGATGCAGCAGGCTGCTGTCTCTCTTATACCCTTTTATTTTATTTTCCACAGTTTAAACCAGACAAAACCAGGAAGCAGCAAAATCCAGGAAGTAAACGCGTCAGAAATCATATCTCAATTCTCAACTAAGAGAAGCGCATTAATAAAATTTCAGATAAATATCGACTAAAGAGAAAAATATTATTAGGAGTTCTAGCAAATTATCCTTATGTTATAGCAGGTTTTTATATTTCTTGGATATTCTAATGCATACCCTTCATTTTGAATATACTTTGAATATATTTGCCAAAAGTCACCTTCTGTCTACTTTATGTTAATAACAAATGCATGCTCTAATCTAATGGACAAATACCCTAACTTATCAACTAATTTCCAGAATCCAAATTTTATTCCAGGCTTCTTACACTCTTTCTACGATTATCCGTTCTACCTTCTCCTGTTTGCTTTTCCCCTTTTTTCTATGTTCCCTCTCTTTTCTCTACCTCATTCATTATTATCATTCTGTTATTCTTTAATCTTTCACCTTCCCTTTCTAAGGTTCAATCTGGATTGCAAAGATCAATGGGAAGTAGGTCTCTTTTTTTTTGGTTGGTTTCGGGGGGTTAGCACTAGCCCAAATAACATAATCCAATACCAGTAGCGAATGATGTAAACAACCTAAAGAGAAAAGTAGGAAATGTTGTGATGCATTCTAACTAAGTTCACGCTTTCCCCCAAGTTTGTTGGCGTTTGCCTCCACCATATCAATATGAAATTAGGTGTGAAGACAATGGTTTGAAGAGGGGTTCCTGATTAGTTTGCATAAATGTGAAGTACTGTAAAATAGACTTGACAGACGCCACAACAATTCTTCCTCTATATATACTAGCTTTTCTGTTTGGAAAGAGCGCTTGATGAAAATCACCTTTTCCAAAACACTTGAATGATCATGGATTTTTATGCATGACACTCAGCGATGTCTGTTTGAATTGAAACACACAATCAATCATGGATGGGGGAGAGGAGGATAATGTTAACAACAGAATCTGCTTTAATTTCTTTTTTTTATGTAAAGGTTGTTCATCATTTCCTGTTGATCTCTGTTGGCTACTTATTAGCAGGACATATGGATGAACTTAGTTGGAAATAAGGATATGGAAGTAAATTTAATCCAGTATGAAGAAAAATGTAATTTCACTAAAAAGGAAATATGTGTTAAAGCCCTATGAATTAAAGTAATCATACCTTATCATTATCATCTTTTTCAAGTAATGTGTTCATCACAACAACCATCGGAGGCCAAACAATCTCATGATCAGTTGTTGTTTCACGAAGGCCCCTCCATTTACCAAATGCTTCCCCAGAAGGTATTATAGATGTTCCTTTCCGTCGAAGCTCTTCATCTAAAAGTTTAGCCAGCTCACGATGAAGCTGAGCTCTTTTAGCACCTTTGGTCTTAGCATGCGCCATCAAAGGCTGGAGACCTGTGTACCAGTCAATGGCCCCAGGACCCTTCTGACATGCTGCGCAATGCCACTGCCTTGTTGGTTCATTTATTTCTTCAATCGTCAGTTTATCTAAAGCTTCAAAGAATCCCTTAAACCACTTATTATTCTTTCGGGTCTCATGGCTCTTTTGACTCGCATCTGAATCATACTCATCACTTAGATCATCATCACTGTCTTCCGATAACTCGTCATCATCAGATACATCATCATGTTCATTACGAGCCATATCAGATTCAGAATCATATCCATCCTGAGGATGGTTAGAGAACTCGTCATCCTTGACTTGAGAACCAGAGGTACCAGTTCTGGCTCCCCAATTCCAACCATTATGTAGAGGTGGAGGCACATTGGGAGGTGGTGGTGCCATATAAGCAGACTCCCAAGTTCTCGGGGCTGGTTGGGGTTTCGAGTATCCCCTGCCAGCTGGCCTTCCAACAGCCTGAGCCCAATTTCCAGGAGCCCTAGCTGGAACGCTATTATTACTGGCATTAGCCCAACTATTTCCAGCAGCCCTACCAGCTCCGACATTACCAGCCTGAGGCCAATTATTACCAGATGCCCTCCCATAACCACCATTTGCACCCCGAGCATTTGGAGCAGGAGCTGGAGCTCCTGACATTTTTCCAGCACCAGTACCATTACGATTTTTCGATTTCTTCCCTATTACCTCCCACTCACCCTCCTGTGTAGGATTCATGCTGACATTCGCCATGTCATGGTTAAGCTGATCGATACCTTTTCCCTTACCACTTCCACCAGCATTCCCTGTGAAGGAGCTGTTGCCTCCGCCTTTTCTTGCACTCATTGACTCCTGCCACAAGAACCCAAAAGGTATTAAAACAGTGTAGTCATGTAATGACAATACATCTCAAGAAGAATTACTATTTTCTTATACATGTGATGTATGTCAATACATACAAATATGTATAAAAATAGTGTGCTTGACAAATCAGCCCAGAAATATGTATATTCTAGCGCTTAGTAGTGATGTATGATAATACATCTTAACAAGAATCACTATTTTTGTGCACATGTGATGTAGACTCATACTAACATGAAATTTGAAAGAGATGCAAGAAGAATAAAACCTTAAGTTAGAAAAAAGAAACTTATGAAGCCATCAGATATTTAGACTTGAAACGTAATCAATCGTGTAACATGAAGAAACACTTTTTCCCCTATGAATCTATGGAACTGGATTTGGATATCGTTCAGTTCTACAGCAGACTTGATCCAGACGAGTGTAGTTCAGATCTACTTAAGCTTAAATTGTTACTTTGATTTCTGGTTAGAGGAAATCATACCATATACACGTTCCATATGATCGTTGAATATTTCAGATTCAATTTTTTTATTTTTAGATCTCAGCTTTTGTATTAACAAGTCATAAATATTTCATGTACGCAGCTGGTCTGCTCATCATGGGGAATTAAGTGGGCATCCTTTTGGTCCACATCAGCCATTAGCAGATGAGATTAACTTGCACCTATCCTACACTGAATTCTTGATTTTCAATTTAAGTGCAGAAAAACTGGAGTGTGTTTATATTTTTTACCAGGGTAGGAATATATTATAAAGTACTCTGTTATAATTCCATCACGATAATTTTTGTATTTGTAGAAATTTATTTTTGCTCTCCCACTCTCAATTTTTTAATCCAAAGAATAAGACAGCACCTACTTGATAAAAAAAACAGATGAACTGATCATCACAAACCCTGTAGGAATAATTTGTATAACCTTTTGGTCTGCACCAGCCAGCAATCAGAAAGATCCTAGTATTAGTATACTTTGGTTTAAATTAGTATTTCTATTCAATATAAAGAAACTGAATGTGGAGTATGGTTAAATTCCATATCAGTTTAGAACTTTGGATATGTTATAAAAGACTTATCTACACTGATACAAAATGGATTTTGCATTCCACAATTAAATTGTTCACACAGAACAATACAAAATGGATTATGCGCTGCACAAATAAACTCTAACCTATGTGGCCTAATATATAATATAAAAAAGGTTCCATTATGTGCTGTGCAATGCAATCCTGATTTCTTGATAGGTATTGTTTTCAATCGAGAAAAATAAACACAGAGACATTTCATTTACAAAATCCATATAGCAGTGAAACTAATGACGAACCCAAGTACAATGCAAACAAGTTGGTGATTGTCTTGTTCTTTGGCCTTCCCTATTCAGCATTTGCATACCACAATATGCATGTCGATAAGGACTTTTTGACAATGGATTCACTGTTTATTATTCTTAACTTTATCAGTATATCTTATGATAGTTTTGCAATAAATAATAGAATCCAAAAAGCAATAATGGCCCTAGCATTAACTTGTACTTCAATTAGAAGTACATGTAGTTTCCATGGTGTTAACATCTTTCCTTGTCAATGACTTAACCAGCTACCAGTATCACAGGTTTGTTGGAAATTTTACTATAGAATATCAAGGTTCATAGACTTATCTGTATTCCACAACTTTTAATTAACGGAAAAAACTGTATGTATCCCTCACTGACAAACTCATGCTTGTAATTCTAAATATAGTGGATGATGAAAATATCATTCTGAACTCTTGCCCTATAAAAAATTTTACTGAAAGATGATCTATTAAAAGATGATCATCTCAATCATCATATAGTAAGCTAAAGAGAAAAAAACAAGCAATCATAAACTTTCTAACAATAGTGCACAAAAGTAATCAGGGAAGTATTGACATTTGACCGCAACGATGGAGTTCCATAAGCTAAAAAATTATCTGCCTTAATTCCAAGAGACGCCCATAGATGAGAGATAACAAAATTAAGGTGTGCAGTTTGTTCAAGAGAGTCCCATGAGAAGGAAAAGCAAAATCAGAACGTAAACAAAACTACGAATACACTAATTTGACTAAAAGGAGATCAAGATTGAGAATTTTAATTAGGTAAATCAACCGGAAAAATATAGGGTTTTTTACCTATGTATCCTGAAATCATCAAATTTTAAAATTTACCCTCAAATCCAGATACTTGCTAATTTACCCCAATTCTAGCACATTGAGTTAAATACCCCCAAATCTTAGAATTACCTTCAGAATATAAATTGAAAGTCATTTTGTGACACATCATGGTTTTCAGGCGAAAAAATTCCTAATTCTCCCAAAACCTAGGCCTCCATAATAAAAGGAAATGGCGATTATGCAAAATTTCACTAACTCCTAGCAAAATTTAAAAAAAAATAAAAAATAAAAAATTAACAACTAATCCAAGAGATCTTTCTGAGACAACTAATTTCGGAAAACAAAATCAAAACTGAGAATTTTGATCCCATGACAACAATAACATTAGGTAAATCATCAAAAATTGACAGTACTTAGATGCCAATAAGAGATCAAAACAAATTATTCAGATAATCGCAAAATTAATTCTTGAAATTGAAAGATATTTACCTTAGTATCAAGATCGATCTTACTCAAAGCTCAAGCTGCAAAAGGTAAAGGTAAATTAGGGTTTTGAAAAATCAACGGAAAAAATAAAAATAAAAACACACAAATAAAGGTAAAAATCCAAACCTTGCAGAGAGTGTGAGAGTGCAAGAATCCCAGTGTACTTTTTATAGAGGCCAATAAGTCCGGACTCCAAATGGAAACTTAATCCAATTTAGTTTTAAGTACGAAAAGATCTCAACCGTTGAATTGGTCCAACGGTTGAGATTTGTTCCACGGGATTGCGGAGTGATGCGCACGCTGGAAGCTGAAATGTAAAATCCAACATTATTAACGGAGGATTTTTGGGGAGATAGATTCTTTTTCTTAGGACTTTATTTTTTGCTAAAAATGGAATTGGTTTCAATGATGGAGATGGTTTGGTGAGGATTTTATACTGATCATTAAATGAGAATTTTTAGTATTGTATCAACATGGCTTTTCAATGGATTCAAATTCATGGGAGAAAATGAATGTATTTTAGATTTAGCCATGAAAAGTGATGATCTGCGAAGAAAATGCATCATACTATATTAAAGAAAGCAATAACAAAATGTATGGCTTGTATGGTTTTTATAATATCTCATGTGATGATTTAAATAGATTATTCTTTAAATTTTACCACTACAACATCACTGATGGAACTGGTGCTTGAATAGTGTTATATGCCCTTGCACATTCAATACAATTTTATGTAATATTTTTGAATATAAATTAAGTTTTATTGTTGCACATATTGTTTGGGTATTTTTTATATAATTGTTACATTATCCTTAGAAATTGTTTTGTTAGATCATGCATTGTGATGATCACTTGCTTAGAGATATGATCTAATTTAGAGGTTTCTTAAATTTGTGCTTAACATATAACTAGTAAATGATAGTTTTGTTATAAGATGTTATTATGCATGACAGCGATATGTGAGATGTGGTGGTTGGTCTCAGCTACCGAGAATGAAGATTCCTAGATGTATATCATAAACGCATATTGTGATATGTGTAGCACAAGACCTTATTTGGATTCTCTAGGACGAGTCACCCGAGAGATAGAGAACTCGAATCGTTACATGGTCCCTTAGACTTGATGATATTGTCATTTTCGATTTGATAATTTAGTATACTTTGATATAATAGTTAACTTGTTTTACAAAGTGCTATACACCTGAAATGTTGGGTTACTAGATTTCATTTAGGGAAATGATGGATATCTAGATAGGATCCAGTATACTCATTTTCATAAGTTAATTTATTATGCATATCCCATGAAGATATTAAATTCCCGTCGACAGGTGGTTTGAAATCTGTTTTTCAAAATTTATTTTCTTATAAAATAAAATATTTTGATGTTTCAAAATGGTTTTTTATTTATGTTCATGTGGATTGTAATTTTAGGCATGAGCAAATAGGTGATTTGTCCTGCTCAATAAAATTGCCTAAATAGATTGATATTGGAGGGGATTGAATGTAAGATAATATTATTCACGAATATTTAATCTCATATTATGGAAGAGCTTTTATGAACAGTTGGTCGAAGAGGGATTTAATTGTTAAATTAAAATTATTAATTTGATTAATAATTGGTTCTCGATATGGAACCCAATTAGTCTCACTAATGTCACTAGAAGAGCTTTACATGCAATACAATTCTGTTTCTATCCTTAATTATTATAGAAAGAATATTCTATGTTTAAATGTTATGGATAGAGTTTTACATAATTAAGAATTGTTTTGAAATTGAAATCTACAAGGCAAGTTCAATCTTATATATAGGGTTCATATATAGCCTTATGAAAAAAATAAGAAATAGAGAAATAGAAATTTGAGAGCCTATCTCTCAGTATTACTCCTTTTCGATGATTGGTGGATTTCAGTTTGTGGCTTTTTCTCTTAAGAAAGCTATTTCGGATTGATTTTGGGACAGATTATAGAAGAAATTCAGAAAGCGTTTCAGGTATTCTTCTAGATTTTAATTAATTTTGATTAATCTACATGATATGCAAATTACGCTGCTTTGTATGTTATGTTTCCAACAACTGGGACTCACGCAAGAGTACTAATATTTTTAAAATCAGCTTAGAAATTCATTGTAAGCACGATTCAAACTTGGGTTGCTCTGTATCAATAAATTTTGCCACTACTCCAAAATTCTGAAGTTATGGTAATGATTGAAAGTTATAGTTTTAAGGATTTTTTTTAGATTTTTATATCAAAACCATATTTACTTTACCCAAATTGATACTTATCACCTTTAAATTTTTTTATGTAAACCACATTTACTTGCAAACATATTTGCAATATGACACATTTTTACTGTTCACCCATAAAAATTAAATATTCTCATTTTACCCATATCTTCTTCTTTCCAACCCCTAACGCTAACCCTATCCTCATGCATCCTCCTCTTATACAAACCTTTACTCTAACCCTAACACATGGCTGCCACCTCTCTCAAAACCCTAACTCTAACCCATGGCCGCCACCTCTCCCGAACCCAAACCCTAATCCTAGTTCCCATTTGGGAAGGAATGGTAGAGTGGGAGGTCGGGGATGAAGAGGGAGGATGAGAGAGAGGGGGTGGGGAGTTGGGGAAGGAGGAAGAGGGAAGACGGGGAGAAGAGGAGGATGAGGAGGCTAGGGTTAGGGTTTGTGAGAAAGGATATGAAAAAAATAAGAAAATTGTCATTTCTTGTATTTTTTAACTGAAAATTAGATTAGGTGTGACATTGCAAACATATTAACAAGTAAATGTGGTTTACGTAAAAAAACTTTAAAGGTGATAAATATCAATTTGAGTAAAAATAAAGATAATTTTGATGTAAAGACCCTAGTTTTAAATTCTCACGAGTATTTTCAATAGAAAATAATTTTTTTATCTTTTTTTTTATATTAATATAAAGTTCATAATTATCAAATAAGAGGTATTTCTTTAATTATGATTTAAAAATGGGGTATTTTTAGGGCCTGTTTTGTTGGTTTCTTGGAAACCAAAGAAAAAGAAAATGGGGGGTAAGAGACCACTTTTGATGATTTCCACCCATTTCATGGCTTATAAGTCACTGCAACATGAAATGGGGGAATAAAAGGAATGAAAATGGAGGAATCAGAAGAGGGGGAAATAAAATGAGAATTATTTTTAACAAAAAAGTTAAAAAAGCAATATTATGGTAAAAAAATTTAATATCTTAGGGATAGTATGGTTATTTTAAATTATTTAATTATTTAGATTTTAATTATATTAGTTTAGAGGGTTAAGTGAGAAAAGTTGAGGGGGGATAAATCATATTTTGAAAGTTAAGGGGGGTTATCTACAAGGACTATATAATTGAGGGAGGTTTTCTAGAATTAAAATAGTTGAATGGGGTTTTCCGAGATGACCCCCATAATTGAGGGTGGTTTTCTAAAATTAACCCTTAATTTTTTATTAGATCTAATGTGAAGCTAAAGGTTTGTTGGTATGTTTTCACTTTCTGTTCATGAATATTGTCGTGTGTGACGTGTCTGTATGTTTATCATTTTGTAGTAGATATCATATGAAACAAGAGGTTTTTGGATATCAGCCGGATATAATTTCTCTACGTTCATGTTACTTGTTAAGTTTTTTTTTATTATGAAGAATTACTTTCTAATCTAAATTAAGGATATGTTTGGGAACTTGGCTTATGCTCGACCTGATGTATAATCCACAAATAAATTATAAGCTAAGTGGATTATAAGTCAAAGTATTTGGTAAAAACCAAGAGGAAACTACTACAATCTTTTGTGATAATAAATCTACCATATCAATGTCAAAGAATCTCACTTTTCACGACCGCACCAAACACATCAAAATCAAGTTTCACTTTGTTCGAGAAGCGGTGGAAGATGGAGATTCAAGTAAAGTATTTGAAGACTCAAGATCAAGTGGTGGACATCTTCAACAAGGCACTATCCAAAGATAAATTTGAGTATTTTAGAGAGATTATGGGTATGCAAGGAAAAATCATTAAAGGAGAGTGTTAAAATTAATGCTTTGTGGATAATGAGTTAGTTAGTTTCTAATTGAGTCAATATATTAGTCTAATAGTACTGGATCATGTTAGTAGTACATGGTTGTAAGCGTCATGATGCCACATTGATGGCTAAGATTAAATATCCAAATGTGAAGGGGTTAAAGAGAGTTTGTCATTGTAAAATATTTCTGATCGTATGAAAAATAGAGAAAATTATCTCTCCCCAGTAATTCCTCTAACCCTCCCTCTCTACAATTCCACCAAAAATCTCCATTATTGGTCAAATCAAGGCCAACATGGAGATCCTTATTTCAATAGAATCATTCACTTTTAAGACGTTGCCTTTCATAAGTATTATGAATAACTATAGAATTTTGTTGATCATGCATAGAGAAGCTTGTGGAGACATTGACTGAGGACTCATTTGTTCATTAGTAGTTTTATAAGTCATAATATCCAGCACATATGAATTTATAACCGGTAAAGAGGGCACGTGCGCTGCACGTTCGTGCTCTATGGACTTGTTGTACATTGAAATTCGTATTAGGCCTCTTGATTTGAAGGACTAAATCTAAAATAACTTAAGAATCACAACAATAATAATCTCAATGATTTGATAGGCTAATTTTGATTGGAGGACTACTTTCAAAATATGAAAGATTTAAGGGGCTATTGTAAAAAAAATTCGTTTGTGTGGTGGCTTATTTTCACTTTAGTACCTTAAAGTTGCCCACCTTTTCAATTTGATGCCTCAAAGTATTTTTCTAGTACTTTGGTACTCTAAAGTTTTGATCTTATTTCACTTTGATAGTTCAAAATGTTTCTTTAACACTTTGATACCCTAAATTTTCAATCACATTTCACATTATGAGCGAAATACTCTACATTGGCATGGATAAAGATGTGTCATCGAAATTTCGCTCCTATATCCTTTAAAATTTGGTACTTTTGAAAAGATGTTTTGACAATTTCTTTTATATATCTCTATAAGGTTCTAAATGAAGAGAAGTTTAGATGAAGAACCTTTTTTTTTTTTGCAGGTTACACATCTAGTTTAGTACTTATAATTTTATGGATCAAAGTGTACAACAGATTCATAATTAATTACACCAAGATATGTTGTATATGTATCAACATATTTACCAGCAAATACTTTGATTTTCCTACTTAGCCCTTGCTGAAAGTTAAACGAGGTTTCAATAACTAAACTTAAGCGTATTTTTCTTTTCAATATTTTGAAAGGTATGGGGGTTATTTGCTAATCTTCCAAAGTTAAAGGGGTTTTCCTAAATTTTAGCCTTTACTTTTTTATTTAGAGAGCAAACGTATCACGTTGTATTTTCTAAATATATAAATCTCACGAAACTGACTCTTGTAGTCTTGTAGAAGACACGAGAAAACAGCCTTATTGCTCAACCAATTAATTAAGCAGTTTTATTCTAGTTAAGTGTGAGGATAGGCTGTCACGTTAACAAATCCAGAGTACTTCAGAGCTTCACGCATGAGAGTTACGGTTAGGTCATATGACGAGAGCATAATAGTCGAAAAAAGTTACACAAAACTTTCAGCCAACCTTTGCATTGTAGCTAAAAGGGCTTTTTCGTATAGTTAATGGAATGAAATGAAATGATAGCGATGATTGCTTTGTGTGCAAGGAAGGAACCTGGCTTTATATATAGTGGAGGAATGTGGTCAAGATTGATTTGGACTAAATCATTATCATCCCAATTAAATATAATTAAGTAGACGGTTGAAATGTGAAACCGATGTCTCCTTTATTAAAGATCAAATTTCATGTTTGCTTCTCTCTTCTCATTTCTCTTTTCTCTTTTCTCATTTCTTTTCTCTTTTCTCTTTTCTCCTCATTCTGGAATAGTATTCTCTCTATCGAGGCTCCTTTTTTTATGTGCATAAAACGGAACCTAGGAGAGATTTTGCGAGAATAAAGTAGATTTAGGTCCTTCAAATCTTAAGTTATTTTAAAATTAGTCCTTCAAATCATTGAAATTAGTCCCTCCAATCAAGAGTAGAAATAGCAATTGAAGGGATTAATTTGAAACACCTTAGGAGAATTTGAGAGCCTAGTAGCGATTTCAATGATTTAGGGGAACTAATCTCCCTCTAATTCTACTTCCACACTTGATGCATGTGAGGGACTAATTTCAAAATAACTTAAGAATTAGGGAACCTTGTGGCAATTTCAATGATTTGAGGGACTAATTTCAAAATAATCTAAGATTTGAGGTACCTAATAGCAGTTTCAATGAGTTTAGGAACTAATTTCAAAATATTAAAGATTTGAGGGACTAATATTGAAACAACCCCTTATGTAAAGGCTTGTTTTAGAAAACATCATTGACCCTAGTTAGCTTCACATGCAACTATACAAGGTGACCGAATTGATGATACTGGTCATTAGACCTTAATTAGCGAGGTATAAAAATGCTACTTGAAGCTTATACATTTAGTTGATTGTTGGGATTTTACCTGTCAGATTGTTTTGGGGTATTTAATATGCTTGTTTGACATAATATGATCGACTCAATTACCTGCAAGTTAATTGAACTGCTAACACTGATTATGAGACTTTAACTAGCTATGACTATTTTCAAGGTAAAAGATAGTGTCAGGCCATTTTCAAATTTGGATAATTATAACTAAACTATACTTTTCAAACTGCTTCTTTAGTACTACACACAAACGTGTGGATCGCTGCACTTGGATTGCAATTAGAATTGAGAAGTCATCAAGGACTCCACAGTCTTAGGGTCTAGTACTGTGGAAGTAATTTTAAAAGAAAAGTCTAGTTATCACGACTCATTTAGAGCTAAGGAGAAGAATACAAAAAATTATACTTTTCAGCAAAATGTGTGATCCAAAATCCTAAAAGGTTTTGTTGAATTGTAAATAATTTTAATAGTAGATAACTGTAGGCAATTCGCAAAGAGTTTTCCCCCCTATGAATCATCTTTAAAATAGAGTCATTAGACAGAAATTATATTTGAGTGTAATTAACACTTAACATTGTTTAAAGAACATTTTGTTGCACTCAACCATCTGACTGACATTTCATTTAATTTTTTTAGTTTTGCTGTAATGATTAGTTGACAAATTAATATCAAATATATTGAAGAGATGATCTTTACTAGAAGTTAGGTATGATCAATTACGAAGACAATTTGTTAACAAAAAAATTATGGTGAAACTTAACCAAAAAGTAAGTGGTTCCAGGTAATTGATTGCAACAAAAAATCCTTTTAAATGATGTTTAATATATTAATGACAATTAAAAAAAATTCCCTATGTGCAATTAACCTATTCTAAAGGTGGCTTCTTGGACAAAACCCATTCACAAAGTAGTATGAATATGCTACTCCTTGAATTATGTGTTTTGGCTATTTAATTCTTGTTTTCATTTCATGTTACTTGTTAAGATTTTTTTTTTAAAGAATTACTTGCTGATCTAAACGAAGGATATGCTTGGGAACTTGGCTTATATATAATTGACTTGGCTTATAATCCACAAATAAACTATAAGCTAAGTGGATTATAAGTCAAAGTGTTTGGTACAAAAAGTGAATTATAAGCTACTTTTAATAGGACAGTGTTTGGCAAATGAGTAGATTTTAATCCGTCATTGTTATCAAAATGATCAAAAAAATATGGCTCTAAATTTAATTAGAGCATTATTAACATAAGTTTTCTTGATAATTTAAATTAAATATATTTTATAACCTATTGCAACTTCAATTTAAGATGATTATATATTTATTTATTTATTTGATTACTAATTAATTAATAAAACTAATTTTATAAGAGTTTATAATATTGAATAGGCTTTGGAATTATCTTAACATTTACTTGGCCAAACCATGTGACTTATAAGCCACAAAAAATAAGCTGAGTTAGAGAAGCTTATTTTGAACTTATAAGTTAAAATAAACTGGTTGCCAAACATGTTGTGGTGACTTATAAGCCATAAAAGTGGCTTATAAGCTAGTTTGACCAATTGTCAAACATGCTCTAAATATTGTGTGTGTATGTGTCTATATAATGCACATTGTTGACCTTTTTATAGCCATGCTTAGTCATCGCCTTGTTTTGGTGATATCTTTGTGGCATTTTGCCTTGTACTTTGTCCTTTTTGTGTATTTTTTTGGCTAAATGGCACTTAAATACTCTATTGTTTCATCGCATTTACACTAAAAATATCCTAAGTTGTAAAGAGTAGCACATAAATACCCTAAGTTGCCCGTTGTTAGAATATAGTAACCATCATTAAAAAAAACTCGTTATGACAATAATACCCCTCCATAGAAATTTAATAAAAAGATGGAGGGTAGGTTTAGTGGTAAATATGACAATAAATAGGGTCAATATAATTAAAAAAATGACATGTGATAATCAAATGAGAATATTCTTTGGAATATTCCCACACGCAACTAATAAAAGGTACTAACATGCTATTTTTTTACAGCTTAGGTTGTTAATGCGTTACTTTTTTGTAACTTAGGGTATTAAAGTGTTATTTTTATGGCTTAGATTATTTTAAGTATGAAGGTAGTGAAACAATAGAGCATTTAAGTGTCATTTAGCCTTATTTCTTCAACTTGATGCACACTCTAACATTATAGTGACGCCAGTGACATCAAATAACATCAATGTCTTAGCTATTAATTTCTATATATTATTGATGATGAATATCCCATTATTTGGTTTCGTTTGATACTGACATTAGATTGTGTTATGATACTTCTCTCCTTGATTATGATATCATGATCACAATTCAAATTGCCGAAGTTCTGGTTTAATGTCATGTTGGCATAGGATGCACAAATATTCTTCTTATCGTAGTATTATTCAGCCTTAAAATGTGAACATATGTACATGTTATAGCTTATAGCGTCGATATTTTTACCTATATATTTCATTTTGATTGCAAGTTTCATTGGTTCTCCTAAACAAATTAACAATCATAAAATATTCTTCACTCTATAGTTTGCAAGGCAGATAATGTTGTATCGTGTAGGCGCATATCATTCTGTTTAACTTACTCTGGGTTGAGAAATTTAAAAATTTTGGAGTGAGATTATGGTCTAAGCTTAACCCAATTTATATTAGCTGACGTATTAAAATTAGGCTGAATATCTGGAAAACCTCTCTTTGAGTTTGGAAAATGATGAGATAACCCCCAATAACTTTTAAAATATGAGAAACCCCCTATTGACTTTAGGAGTTATTTTTTAAAAAAAAACGTTCCCCTCCAAGAAGCCACCCTAAAAGTGTGAACTCCAATTTTCACTAGCAAAAATACCCTTCCATGTAATTGTACCCATCCATGTGGAAAATACAATTAACATTGTAACGGTTTCCTAATAAATAGGGGCTTCTTAAAAAAATCTTAAAGTTCTTACCACACTTAAACTGGGGGGCTAAGGGTTATGATATTTTGAAAGTTATGGGGGTTATATGATAATCATTCAAAGTTAAGGAGATTTTCTAATATTTAGCATTAAAATTATTTTGTACTTGATACATATGATACATCATCTACGTTGGTAGATAGATATTCGTATCGTCTACACAGTGATTAAGTTTAAAGACGAAAAGTTAATGATAAAAATATAGTTTGGCTAATTTTTTTAAAAAAGTTTGGCTTGGGTTGAGAAAAATAGATAATTTGGACTTTGGACTTGGGCTACACTGTTGAAACGTCCAATATGCATCTTTTATTAATCCTCTGTTCACACGAGATGATGCTGTTAGATTTAAATCTAATTAAATCTATTTGTGGGCACATATGTTATATCAATGTGTAATTCTATCACTTAAGGAA